>CAMZMU010000107.1:47968857-48391261 GCA_947311845.1 Poa pratensis | reverse complement strand
ACTCCAGCTTTAATACTACTACCTCCGATCCATATTAGTGGGCACAACTTTGTCTAGATACACATGTATCTAGTCTAAATACTTAACTAGATTACATATGAATTTAGACAAAGCTATGCCCACTAATATGGATCGGAGGGAGTATTATTTAAGCTCTATTTTTTGCGGGTATTTAAGCTCTAATTAGCTGGTACTGTTTTCTTCTCAACGTAAGTGATCCATTAGGGCTTGTTCGGTTCACTAGGGATTGACGTGGGTTGACATGGATTGACATGATTAAATCCCATATAAGTCAAAACCCCCCAAGTCCTCCCCAATCCACTCCAATCCACTTGTGGAGTGGCTTAACCGAGCAAGGCCTTAGGCTTCTGTACATAGCGGTAATTGGGGTGTTCATGTCCGCGTGATGGTTTTAAATACGGATACATCTAAATTCAGATAAATCTGCATCAACCAATTATTTAGAGAGAGAGAAGTAATTCTCGGTTTTGTTGTTCACTCAAAATAGCAACGCTAGTTCCCCGATTTCTCCCCAAGGTAGCATGTGTAGCATGGCCCACGTATTACGGAAAATGCAGTTCTATAGAATGGTGTTGATGCCAAGCAAAATTTTGATTTGGTGAAGTACAAAACATATACCACGGCAAAAGTTTGGGTACGATGGAGCATAGGAGATGGGGCATTCTCCGGAGCAAAAGACATACACCACTGTAGCGGCTCATTCCTTTTTTTTTTCTCAGGAAGTAGTGTGTGGAACTTTCTCAAACAACCCCTTGTCCTGTAAAGCTCCAATAAAGGTTCATCCTCTCATTCGGGGGCTCTCGTTGGCTGGTGCCGCCGCTCATTTTCCATTGTTGCACTCTTAAGGCCTTGTTTGGCAGCAGTGTTTTGAGCTGTTTGGTTGAGTATTTTCCGGCCAGCCCAAATACACCAGAAAACATAAGAGGCCGTTTGGCAGGCCGGTATTGGGTTTGTTCAGCCCAAAAACTAGGCAAAACTCGTCGGGCTGAAGTGGAAATAGACACACCTCACTACTCGTGTTTCTGTAGGGTATGCGCGACAGAAAATCAAATTTTTCTCTCACATGCGGAAGCAACACCCAAATCTTATCTAAGGAGATGCAAGTAACGGGGAGGGTAATCAACATACCCTCGAAGAACACGAGCGTTGGACATTAATCACAACGCAGCTTGGTGTAGACCTTGATGCGGTTCACTTCCGATTAGCACCACAACGAGCGGTGCCTCCGAGATTTACACACGTACGGCTCAGCAACGTCTCCCTTCTTGATCCAGCAAGCGGCTTAGGAAAAGAGATGGGATTCAAACCAGCAGCACGACGGTGTGGTGGTTCGGTGAGCTCTCACGCTGGCAGGGCTTCACCAAGCCAAGACCACAAGAGAAAGGAGCAAGAGAAGTGTACCGGCTTAGGAATCAATCCTTATCTTTCCCCAAATGGCACCCTCCTTATGTAGGATGTGGGGAGGAGCTGTGAGCTTGCCTCCTGAGCTTCCCCAGGAGGAACCAGCCACCAAATCTTCCCCAGGAAGAAACCAGCCTCCAAATCTCTCCCCAGGAAGGAACCAGTCTCCAAGGCTTCCCCAGAAAGAACCTAGCTGTCAAGACTTCTCAGTAAGGAACTTGGCTGCCAAATATCCTAAGTGGGACGTTCGGGATAGTGGGCCCCACCATGGGACCCACCAGAACATTTCAGGAAAAACCCCGATACATATCGGTTAATTCCTGAACCTTTCCAGAACCCAAAAACCACATTCCTATATATGAAACTTTATCTCCGGACTCTTCCGGAGCTCCTTGTGATATCCTGGATCCTATCCGGAACTCCGAACAACCTTCGGTCTCACCATTATATATTATCCCAAAGCTACCCTAGCGTTACCGAACCTTAAGTGTGTGACCCTACGGGTTCGAGAACAAGTGGACATGATCGAGACTCCTCTACGATCAATAACCATTAGCGGGGACCTGGAATGCCCATAATGACTCCCACAAGTTCAACGGAAAATCGTTATCGGTGTGAACCACAATGTCAACGTATTCCATTTCCTTTGTCTCACGATATTTTTACTTACCCGAGATCTGATCGGCGGTATCACCATACCTAGCTCAATCTCGTTACTAGTAAGTACTCTTTACTCGTTCCATAATACAACATTCCTTGTGGCTAACTCTTTAGTCACGTGCTTGCAAGCGATACCGAATGTGCATTACCGAGTGGGCCCAGAGTATCTTTTCCGTCACACGGAGGGACAAATCCCAGTCTTGATACATGCAAATCAACAAGTACTTCGGAGATACCTGTAAGACACCTTTATAGTCACCCAGTTACGAAGTGAAGTTTGAAGTCCCAAGACGTATTCCTCAGTACCGGGATAGACATAATCTCATGGTCAAAGAAACAGGATACTTGACAATACAAGACATGGCAATTATACTTATTGATCCGATCAATATTGCTATGCTTGGTTGGGTCTGTCCATCACGTCATCTCCAATGACATGACCTCGTTATTAATTGACAACTCATGTCCATGGTTAGGAAACCATAACCAACATCAATCAACAAGCTAGTCTAGTAGAGGCTACTAGGGACTCTGTGTTGTTTACATAACACACATGTATTAGGTTTTCGGTTAATACAATTATATCATGGAGAATAAACATTACCATGAACATAGAAATATGATAATAACTCTTTATTATTGCCTCTAGGGCATATATTTCCAACAGTCTCCCACTTGCACTAGAGTCAATAATCTAGTTTACATTGGTAAAGATCTAACACCCATGGACTTCAGGTACTGATCATGTTTATCTCGTGGAAGCTGTTTAGTCAACGGGTCTGCAACATTCAGACTCGTATGTACTTTTGCAAATCCTAATATCTCCCACGTGAACACTTTCACGAATTAGATGGAAACGGCGTTTGATATGCTTGGAGGTCTTGTGACATCTTGGTTCCTTGGCTAGAGCAATGGCACCAGTGTTGTCACAATAGATCTCCATAGGATCCAGTGCATTCGGAATCACACCGAGCTCTGTTGAATGCTTCAACCATATCCCTTCTCTTGCTGTTCGGAAGCAGCCATATATTCCGCCTAATGTAGATGCCGCAACAACGTTCTGCTTGGAACTCCTCCAGCTAACCGCAGCTCCATTCAAAACAAAAACGTATCCAGATTGAGATTTCGCGTCGTCTGGATCAGTGTCGAAGCTAGCATCGACGTAACCTTTTTACGGCGAGCTCTTCACAACCACCATAGACAAGAAACATGTCCTTAGTTCTTCTCAAGTACTTAAGGATATTTTTAACTGTTGTCCAGTGTTCCTCTCCAGGATCACTCTGGTACCTGCTCGTCAAACTAAGAGCATGAGACACATCTGGTCTAGTACACAACATGGCATACATGATTGAGCCTATGGCTGAGGCATAGGGGATTTTACTCATCCTCTCTCTTTCATCTGCCTTAGTTGGACACTGAGTCTTACTCAATGTCTTACCTTGCAACATGGGCAAGAACCATTTCTTTGCATGAACCATTTTGAACTTCTTCAAAACTTTGTCAAGGTAATGTACTTTGTCTGAGTCCTATCAAGCGTCTCGATCTATCTCTATAGATCTTAATGCCTAATATGTAAGCAGCTTCACCAAGGTCTTTCATTGAAAAACTCTTATTCAAATAACCTTTTATACTGTTAAGCAACTCCACGTCATTCCCAATAAGTAATATTCATCCACATATAACACTAGGAATGCGACCGAGCCGAGCTCCCACTCACTTTCTTGTAAACACACGCTTCTTTATAAGTTTGGACAAATCCAAAACCTTTGATCACATCATCAAAGCGAATGTTCCAACTCCGGGATGCTTGCTTCAGCCCATAAATGAAACGCTGAAGTTTGCATACTTTACCAGCATCCTTAGGATCGACAAAACCTTCGGGTTGTATCATATACAACTCTTCTTCAATGTTTCCGTTGAGGAACGCTGTTTTGACATCCATCTGCCAAATTTCATAATCGAAAAAAGCAGCAATTGCTAGTAGAACCCTAACAGACTTAAGCATCGCTACGGTGAGAAAGTCTCATCGTAGTCAACTCCTTGAACTTGTCAAAAACCTTTTGCGACAAGTCGTGCTTTATAAACGTGACATTACCGTTAGCGTCTGTTCTCTTCTTGAAAATCCATTTACACTCGACAGCCTTGCAGCTATCAGGAAGATCAACCAAAGTCCATACTTGGTTTTCACTCATGGATTCCATTTCGGATTGCATGGCTTCTTGCCATTTCCCAGAGTCTGGGCTCATCATTGCTTCCTCATAAACTCGCAGGTTCGTCATTGTCTAACAATAACACATTCACATTCATGACAGGGTTACCGTACCACTCAGGAGCGGTACGTATCCTAGCCGACCTGCGAATTTCAGCTAAGACCGAAGTTTCATGATCACCATCATTAGCTTCCTCTCTAGTTGGTGAAAGCGGCGCCTGAACAACTTCCTGCGCTGCGCTACTCTCCAATTCAGGAGAAGGTTCAACAACCTCGTCTAGCTCTCTACTTTCCTCCCACTCACATCTTTCGAAAGAAACTCTTCTCAAGAAAGGATCCATTCTTGGCAACAAAGACTTTGCCTTCAGATCTGTGATAGAAGGTATACCCGACAGTTTCCTTAGGGTATCCTATGAAGACGCACTTTTCTGCTGCTTTGGGTTTGAGCTTATCAGGCAGTAGCCTTTTGACATAAGCCTCACATCCCCAAACTTTAAGAAACGACAACTTTGGCTTCTTGCCACACCATATCTCATATGACGTCGTCTTAACGGATTTAGATGGTGCCCTGTTTAAAGTGAATGCGGCTGTCTCTAATGCAATAAACCCCAAAACGACATTGGCAGATTAGATACAGACATCATAGAACGCACCATATCTAATAAAGTGCGATTACGACATTCGGACACACCATTACGCTGTGGTGTTCCAGTGGCGTGAGTTGTGAAACAATTCCACAAGTCTTCAAATGCATGCCAAACTCGTAACTCAATATTCACCTCCACGATCAGATCGTAGAAATTTAATCTTCTTGTTACGATGATTTTCCACTTCACTCTGGAACTCTTTGAACTTTTCAAAAGTTTCAGACTGTGTTTCATTAAGTAAATATACCCATATCTACTCAAATCATCAGTGAAGGTTATGAAGTAACGATACCCACCGCGCGTGTCGAAATGCTCATCGGTCCACACACATCAGTATGTATGATTTCCAATAAGTCACTTGCCCTTCCATCGACCGGAAAAAGGAGTTTTAGTCATCTTGCCCATAAGGCATGGTTCACACGGTGTCAAATGATTCAAAATCAAGTGACTCCAAAAGTCCATCAGTATGGAGTTTCTTCATACGCTTTACACTAATATGACCTAAACGGCAGTGCCACAAGTATGTGGTATTATCATCATTCATCTTGCATCTTTTAGCATCAATGTTATGGATGTGTGAATTACTTTCGAGATTCAACAAGATAATAAACCATTTACAACCGTGCATGACCATAAAAGATATTACTCATAGAAATAGAACAACCATTGTTCTCAGATTTAAATGAGTAACCGTCTCGCAATAAACAAGATCCAGATATAATGTTCATGCTTAACGCAGGCACCAAATAACAATTATTAGGTTTAAAACTAGTCCCGAAGGTAAATGTAGAGGTAGCATGCCGACGGCGATGACATCAACTCTTGATCCATTCCCGACTCGCATCGTCACCTCATCCGTTGCTAGTCTCCGTTTATTCTGCAGTTCCTGTTTCGAGTTGCAAATGTGAGCAACCGAACCGGTATTAAATACCCAGGCACTACTACGGGAACTAGTAAGGTACACATCAATAACATGTATATCATATATACCTTTGATATTGCCAGCCTTCTTATCTGCCAAGTATTTGGCACAGTTGCGCTTCCAGTGACCTTCCCCTTTGTAGTAGAAACACACCGTTTCAGGCTTAGCCTTGGGCTTCTTCGCAGGCGTGGCAACAGTTTGCCATCCTTCTTGAAGTTTCCCTTCTTTGCCTTAGCTTTCTTAAAGCCGGTGGTTCTTGATACGTCTCAAACGTATCTATAATTTTTGATGTTCCATGCTTGTTTTATACCAATTGCTACATGTTTTGCATCTACTTTATATCACTTTTATACATTTTTTGGGACTAACCTATTAACAAGATGCCGAAGTGCCAGTTCCTGTTTTCTGCTGTTTTTGTATTCCAGAAAAGCTAGTCTGGAAATATTCTCGGAATTGGACGAAACTACACGGGGGTGCCTATTTTTCCAGAACACGCCTGACGGAGCGAAGGAGCAGCAGAGGAGGGCCACCAGAGGCCACACGCACCTAGGGCGCGGGCCCCCCTCTGCCGCGCCCTAGGGTGGTGTGGGCCCCTCGGGGTCCCAGCCGCCCCCTTTCGCCTACTTATTCCCCCCGACGCGAAAACCCTAAGTACCTGAGCAAATATCCACGAAAAGATCCAGAGACGCCGCCGTCGTCAACCCTAGCTCGGGAGGGTTCAGAACCTCTTCCCGGCACCCTGCCGGAGAGGGGAATCGTCACCGGAGGCTTCTACATCGCCATGCCTGCCTCCGGAGTGATGCGTGAGTAGTTCATCCTTGGACTACGGGTCCATAGCAGTAGCTAGATGGTTGTCTCTCCACTTTGTGCCATCATGTTTAGATCTTGTGAGCTGCCCTACATGATCAAGATCATATTATTGTAATGCTACATGTTGTGTTTGCTGGGATCCGATGAATATTGAATATTATGTCAAGTTGATTATCAATCTATCTTATATGTTATTTAAGATCTTGCATGCTTTCCGTTACTCGTAGATGCTTTGGCCAAGTAGATGCTTGTAACTCCAAGAGAGAGTATTTATGCTAGATAGTGGGTTCATGTCTCCGTTTAACCTGGGACAGTGACAGAAAGTTCTAAGGTTGTGGATGTGCTGTTGCCACTAGGGATAACCTAACGATGCTATGTCCACGGCATATGTGTTTGTTTACATTACGCACTTTACTTAATGCAATTATCCGTTGCTTGCAACTTAATACCAACGGGGGACTCGGATGACAACCCGGCGGTGGATTATTAGTCATAGATGCTGTTGGATAACGGTCTATGTATTATGTCGTAATGCCCAATTAAATATCATAGTAGTCAACATGTCATGTATATGCATTGTCATGCGCTCACTATTCGTCAATTGCCCAGCTGTAATTTGTTCACCCAACATGTTAGTTATCTTTTATGGAGAGACACCACTAGTGAACTGTGGACCCCGGTCCATTCTTTTACACTGATTAAACAACCACAAACTGCAAACTGTTCCTTTTTCATTCTCTGCAATTTAATACTCATTTTCCACACCATACGTTTAATCCTTTGTTTTCAGCAAGCCAGTGAGATTGACAACCTCACTGTTTCGTTGGGGCAAAGTAGTTTGATTGTGTTGTGTGCAGATTCCACGTCAACAGTCCAGACTCCCTGCGACAGCTATTTTTGGCGCCGTTGACAACCTTCTGAAGAGTTGCTGCTCCTACTGGTTCGATAACCTTGGTTTCTTTCTGAGGGAAAACTTGCTGCTGACTACATCATACCTTCCTCTTGGGGTCTCCCAACGAACGTGTGTTTCACGTCATCAAGCTATTTTTCTGGCGCCGTTGCCGGGGAGACAGCAGTCTTCTGCAAGGGGAGTTTCACGCTTCCAATCTCTTTACTTTGTTTTTGTCTTGCTTAGTTTATTTTATTTTATCTTGTTTGCTTTCAATTATCAAAAACACAAAAAAATTAGTTACTTGCATCTAGTTTACTTTCAAGTTATTTTCTGTACTGTTTTTATTTCTGCTAAAATGAGTACTCCTGAGAACACTAAGTTGTGTGATTTCACTAGCACGAACAACAATGATTTCATATGCACACCTATTGCTCCACCTGCTGCTTCAGCAGAATTTTATGAAATTAAACCTGCACTTTTAAATCTTGTTATGAAAGAGCAATTTTCTGGTGTTAGTACTGATGATGCTGCTGTTCACCTTAATAACTTTGTTGAACTTTGTGAAATGCAAAAGCTCAAGGAAGTAGATGGTGATATTATTAAACTGAAACTTTTTCCTTTCTCCTTGAGAGGACGTGCTAAAGAATGGTTGCTATCTTTGCCTAGAAATAGTATTGATTCATGGACTAAATGCAAAGATGCTTTTTGGAAAATATTATCCTCCTGCTAAGATTATTTCTTTGAGAAGTAGCATAATGAATTTTAAGCAATTTGATAATGAACATGTTGCTCAAGCATGGGAGAGAATGAAATCATTGGTTAAAAATTGTCCCACTCATGGACTGACTACTTGGATGATCATCCAAACCTTCTATGCAGGATTAAATTTTTCTTCGAGGAATTTATTGGATTCGGCCGCTGGAGGTACCTTTATGTCCATCACTTTGGGTGCTGCAACAAAGCTTCTTGATGATATGATGATTAATTATTCTGAGTGGCACACCGAGAGAGCTCCAACAGGTAAGAAGGTAAATTCTGTTGAGGAAACCTCCTCCTTGAGTGCCAAAATTGATACTATTATGTCTATGCTTGCAAATGGTCAAACACATGTTGATCCAAATAATGTTCCTTTAGCTTCTTTGGTTGCTCAAGAAGAGCATGTTGATGTGAACTTCATTAAAAATAATAATTTCAACAACAATGCTTATAGGAATAATTTTGGTAATAGCAATTATAGGCCCTATCCTTCTAATAGTGGCAATGGTTATGGAAATTCCTATAGTAACTCCTACAATAATAATAAGAGTGTACCCTCTGATCTTGAAGTTATGCTTAAGGATTTTTTAGTACACAAACTGCTTTCAATAAAACTGTTGAGGAGAAATTTGGGAAAATTGATGTGCTTTCCTCTAAAGTTGATAGTCTTGCTCTTGATGTTGACTTATTGAAACTAAAGAACATGCCTCATGATGTTAAAGAGAGCAAAACTCTCAATGCTATACAAGTTAAAATTGATAACAATGTGAGGATGTTAGCTGAATTGCATGCTAGATGGGAAAGAGAGGATGAAATTGCTAGAAAGAAAATATTGCTAGAGTTTATACTATTACTACTTCTGAAAATGCTTCAAACTCAAGTGTTAACAAACCTCCTACCATTAATGGCAAGATAGTTGGTGTTGGTAATGTTTCCACTTCTATTGCAAAATGTCCTAAATTGCCTGATAACTCTGAAACTGTCCTTGATAAAGATGCTGAAATTTCTAGCAATAAGGAAGAGAATAATCCATTACTTTTGATATAATGACTTTGATTTTGATGGTTGCAATATTTCTGAAGTAATTAAGTTCTTGCAAAAGCTAGCTAGAAGTCCTAATGCTAGTGCTATAAACATGGCTTTTACTAAACATATTACTAATGCTCTCATACAAGTTAGGGAAGAGAAATTAAAACATGAAGCTTCTATCCCTAGGAAGTTAGAAGATGGTTGGGAGCCCATCATTAAATTGAAATTGAATGACTTTGATTGCAATGCTTTGTGTGACCTTGGTGCTAGTATTTCTGTTATGCCTAAAAGATTATATGATATGCTTGATTTAGCACCTTTGGAAAATTGTTACTTGGATGTTCACCTTGTTGATTCTACTATTAAAAAACCTTTGGGAAGAATTGATGATGTTCTTATCATGGTTAACAACAATTATGTCCCCGTTGATTTTATTGTCTTGGATATTGAGTGCAATCCATCATGCCCTATTGTGCTGGGAAGACCTTTTCTTAGACTGTAGGTGCTATTATTGATATGAAAGAAGGGAATATAAAATATCAATTTCCTCTCAAGAAAGGTATGGAACACTTTCCTAGGAAGAAGATTAAGCCACCTTATGATTCTATTGTTCGAACAAATTACAATGTTGATGCTTCTTCACTTGGTAATACTTGATGCATGCTTTGTGCCTAGCTAAAAGGCGTTAAAGAAAAGCGCTTATGGGAGGCAACCCATTTTATTTTTCTGCAATTTTTCTTTTATTGAGTCAAGGAGTTTGTTTACTTCTGTAGCAACTCCTTTGTATCTTTATTTTCTCGCATTGTTGTGCCAAGAGTAGCCTCTAATGTAAGATGATGCTTAATTTTGATTGCTGCGCAGAAACAGATTTTTGCTGTTCACTGTACGAAATTCCTAAAATCACCAGATTGTTAATTAAATCTGAAATTTTTGTGCGTAATCTTTATGAATGTCTGAAACTTTCATTAGTTCAGAGTTTCTCGATCTGAGCGTCGTAAGTGCCTCGAAAAAATTCGTCTTTGCGGACTGTTCTGTTTTAGACAGATTATGCCTTTTTATTTTGCATTCTCTCTTTTACTAGTGTTGAGTGAAATTCTTTTTTGGGTGGAAGAGCTTCACATAACATCAGTGGCTGTAGCTAATGTTTAAAGTAACAAATCATATTGCGTCTTATAGAACATGTGAATTTTTGATTATGCACTAACCCTCTAATGAGATCTACTTTGAGTTTGGTGTGACGGAAGTTTTCAAGGGTCAAGAGAGAAGGATGATATAATAGGATCAAGAAGAGTGAAGAGCTTAAGCTTGGGGAGGCTCCCATGGATCTCCCCAGCATATTTCAAGAAGACTCAAGCGTCTAAGCTTGGGGATGCCCAAGGCATCCCCTTCTTCATCGTCAAAATTATCAGGTCATCTCTAGTGAAACTATATTTTAATTCTTTCACATCATATGTGCTTTTCTTGGAGCGTCTGTGTGCTTTTATTTTCAGTATTGCACTTTTATTTTCAATAAAGCTTGACTGGACCCTAGCATTCTTGATTGGGAGAGAGACACGCTCCGCTTTTTCATGAGAATACTCCTATTCTTCACTTATATTTGTTGAGTATTCATATCTAGCGCTGTTCAGCTTTTAGCTCTTGTTTTCATGTATCTCTTGTCAGAGCTATTAGCTTTCTTTTGTAGAAAGTACTCTCTTGCTTCACTTATATTTGTTTGGAGAGTTGATGAAATAAATTGATTGGTGTTTGGTTGGTTCAGAAAATGTTGCATGTGGTAATTGGTATAAGGAAAAACTTGCTTAATCTTGTAGATCACTAAAATGGATAACTTGATGCTTGTCAATTGTTTTGAGTTAACAAGTAGATCATGATTAAATTGTGCATCACATGAGTTAAGCCTATTAGTGAAGAACTACCGTAAAGCTTGTTGAAAATTTGGTTTGCATCGGTGGTACCTCTAAGGTCTAGATATTTTCTAATAACAGGGTTTGGTTAACAAGGAAGACGGTATGAAGTCTTATAACGTTTGCAATATGTTTGTCATATAAAACTTGGTGTACGGGTTGATATTCTTGTTTGCTTACATAACCTTGCTAGCCTAAACTCTGTACTGAGAGGGAATGCTTCTCGTGCATCCAAATCCTTGAGCCAAAATCCATGCCATTTGTGTCCACCATAACTACCTATATGTGGTATTTCCTTGCCACTCCAAGTAAATTTTTCATGTGCTACCTTTAAATTATTCAAAATGTTATTATTCCCTTTTTGTGTCAATGTTTACTAGCTCATGAGGAATTAGTGTGGTTATTCTTTATTCTATTTGTCGAGTGGACTTTTACACCTGGACTAGTGGCATATACATCCGCTTATCCAATAACTTGCAAAAAGAGCTGGCAACGGGGTGCCCAGTCCCAATTAATTACAACTTTAACCAATTAATTCTCTTCACACTTTTGCCCTGATTCATCAGTAAGCAATGACAAACAGTGAAATACCTGAATGTGTGTAAACCAAAGAGAAAGAGGGATGATCTGCCTTGCTGGTAGAAATAACGTCCTTCATGGGAGCCGCTCTTAAAAGTCCGTTCGACAGACCCGCTACCATTCGTTGACAATTAACAAACACCTCTCAAAAATAGATACTCCTCCATGGTATGTGATTGATGGAAGGCACCCGAGGATTCGGTTAGCCATGGCTTGTGTTAGCAAGGTTGGGAGGAGTATCAAATATTTTATGCAATCTCTATATGCTTTCAAAAACCTAAAAGCTCTAGCACATGATTTAATCCCTGCTTCCCTCTGCGAAGGGCCTTTCTTTTACTTTTATGTTGAGTCAGTTTTCCTATTCTTTCTGTCTTCCACAAGCAAACACTAGTGTCAACTTTGTTACAACATGCGTTATATGCAATGTATTGGACTTGTTATACTACTTTGTGTTGACAATATCCATGAGATAAATATGTTGAAAGTTGAAGCAAATGCTGAAACTAAATTCTTCCTTTGTGTTGATTAAATACCTTTTATTAGAAACTATTGCTTTATGAGTTAACACTTATGCAAAACTGTTTGATGCTTGTCTCGAAAGTACTATTCATGAAAACGTTTAGCTTGTGTGATTCATTGTTTACTCATTATCTATTTGGTAGCAAATTATAGACCATTGACTTGGATCACTTCATTCATTTATATGTGCCTTGCAATATTATATGATCAAGATTATGATAGTAGCATGTCACCTCAAAAATTATTTTGTTTTTATCGTTTACCTACTCGAGGACGAGTAGGAACTAAGCTTGGGGATGCTGATACGTCTCAAACGTATCTATAATTTTTGATGTTCCATGCCTGTTTTATACCAATTGCTACATGTTTTGCATCTACTTTATATCACTTTTATACATTTTTTGGGACTAACCTATTAACAAGATGCCGAAGTGCCAGTTCCTGTTTTCTGCTGTTTTTGTATTCCAGAAAAGCTAGTCTGGAAATATTCTCGGAATTGGACGAAACTACACGGGGCCTATTTTTCCAGAACACGCCTGACGGAGCGAAGGAGCAGCAGAGGAGGGCCACCAGGAGGCCACACGCACCTAGGGCGCGGCCCCCCCCTCTGCCGCGCCCTAGGGTAGTGTGGGCCCCTCGGGGGTCCGCAGCCGCCGCCCTTTCGCCTACTTATTCCCCCCGACGCGAAAACCCTAAGGACCTGAGCAAATATCCATGAAAAGATCCAGAGACGCCGCCGTCGTCAACCCTAGCTCGGGAGGGTTCAGAACCTCTTCCCGGCACCCTGCCGGAGAGGGGAATCGTCACCGGAGGCTTCTACATCGCCATGCCTGCCTCCGGAGTGATGCGTGAGTAGTTCATCCTTGGACTACGGGTCCATAGCAGTAGCTAGATGGTTGTCTCTCCACTTTGTGCCATCATGTTTAGATCTTGTGAGCTGCCCTACATGATCAAGATCATATTATTGTAATGCTACATGTTGTGTTTGCTGGGATCCGATGAATATTGAATATTATGTCAAGTTGATTATCAATCTATCTCATATGTTATTTAAGATGTTGCATGCTTTCCGTTACTCGTAGATGCTTTGGCCAAGTAGATGCTTGTAACTCCAAGAGAGAGTATTTATGCTAGATAGTGGGTTCATGTCTCCGTTTAACCTGGGACAGTGACAGAAAGTTCTAAGGTTGTGGATGTGCTGTTGCCACTAGGGATAACCTAACGATGCTATGTCCACGGGCATATGTGTTTGTTTACATTACGCATTTTCCTTAATGCAATTATCCGTTGCTTGCAACTTAATACCAACGGGGGACTTGGATGACAACCCGGCGGTGGATTATTAGTCATAGATGCTGTTGGATAACGGTCTATGTATTATGTCGTAATGCCCAATTAAATATCATAGTAGTCAACATGTCATGTATATGCATTGTCATGCGGTCACTATACGTCAATTGCCCAGCTGTAATTTGTTCACCCAACATGTTAGTTATCTTTTATGGAGAGACACCACTAGTGAACTGTGGACCCCGGTCCATTCTTTTACACTGATTAAACAACCACAAACTGCAAACTGTTCCTTTTTCATTCTCTGCAATTTAATATTCATTTTCCACACCATACGTTTAATCCTTTGTTTTCAGCAAGCCAGTGAGATTGACAACCTCATTGTTTCGTTGGGGCAAATTAGTTTGATTGTGTTGTGTGCAGATTCCACGTCAACAGTCCAGACTCCCTGCGACAGCTATTTTTCTGGCGCCGTTGACAACCTTCTGAAGAGTTGCTGCTCCTACTGGTTCGATAACCTTGGTTTCTTTCTGAGGGAAAACTTGCTGCTGACTACATCATACCTTCCTCTTGGGGTCTCCCAACGAACGTGTGTTTCACGTCATCAGTTCTGTTGACCATCAACACTTGATGTTCCTTTTTGATGTCCACTTCCGCAGATTTCAGCATTGCGAAAAGCTCGGGAATCGACTTTTTCACCCTTGCATGTTATAGTTGAGCACAAACGATTTGTAACTCGGTGGTAGTGATTGGAGCACCCTATCAGTGTTCAACTCGTCTGGGATGACAATTCCCAGCTGAGTAAGGCGTTGGATATAGCCGGACATGGCTAAAGCATGTTCACTGACAGAGCTATGCTCCTCCATCTTACAAGTAAAGAACTTCTCAGATATCTCATATCTTTCAGCACGGGCTTGAGTCTGAAACATAGTTTTCAGCTCTTCGACCATTTCGAATGCCCCGTGAAGTTCAAAACGTTTCTGGAGATCTGGCTCCAGAGATGTAAGAATTGCACATTTAACTACCGTGTGGTCATCACTGCGCGCATCAAATGCGTTCAGTTCTTCAGTGGGAGCACTGACTGCAGGTGGGTCACCTAGCGCTGCATCGAGCACATAATGCTTCTTACACCCATTGAGGACAATCCTCAAATTGCTGTTCCAGTCATTGAAGTTGGACCCAGATGTTTTCAGTTTTTCTTTCTCAAGGAACGCGTTGATGTTGAACTGAGCTACGTTGCGTGCCATGATCTACAACATAATTTGCAAAGACAATTTTAGACTTGTTCATGATAAAGAGTTCAGTGTAATCAAATTACCAAGTGAACTCCCACTTAAACCAACATCCCTCATAGTTGTTAAGTGGAACACGATCCAAATCCACCACACCAAACTCCGATCATCACGTGAGCCGATGTAGCTTCAATGGTGAACATCAACCATGTCGATCATATCAACCATATGATTCGTGTTTAACCTTTCGGTTCTTGTGTTCCGAGGCCATGTCTGCACATGCTAGGCTCGTTAAGCTAACCCAAGTATATCTGCCTGTGTGCCGAGGCCATGTCTGTACATGCTAGGCTCGAGCAACACCCGCTGTGTGGAACGTAGAATCCATCACAACCCGATCATCACGTGGTGCTTAGAAACAAAGAACTGTCTTGGCAGTGGCATGCTTGGGGAGAACACGATCTTAATTTTGACTGAGGGATCATCTTATAATGCTACCGTCGTGCACACGCAGAATAAGATGCATAAAGGATAAACATCACATGCTTAAACAATGTGATATGGTATAGCCCTTTTTCTTGCGTCTTGATCTCCATCTAGAACGCACGGCATGATCTCCATCATCCCTCCAGCAAGATGCATGGTTGCCTCCACCATCACGTTGCATCCACAACTATTGCTAACTCCTTAGCGATAAAGTAATGCAATTACATGGCGTATTAAGTTGACACGCAGGTCACAAAATAATAAGACAACCATTTGGCTCCTGCCGGCTGCCGATCTCATGACACGCAGGTCATAAAATAATATTACAATCAATGTCCATCTCATACAACAAATATTGTAAAATTGGGCTATACCAAATCACAACCACCCCTGCAAAAACAAGTTAGACGCCTCTCCCTTGATTTTTGTAATTTTACGTGGCTTCTAGGGGCTGCGTAAGAACCGTTCTTACCTACGCAAAAACCACAACGCTGATAATACAAGTTGCTTATTAACTTCTATAAGCCCTCCATTGTAAATCCGGTTTCACTATGATAAGAGCGATAGACACCCGCCAGCCGCATATGCAAACCAGTTGCATGCCAAGTGCAGAACCGTCTCAATCCGAAGACTGTAAAGTTGGTCCGGGCCGCTGCATCTTACCATGCCACAAAACCAAGAAGTACACGCGAGAGGGTAGCAACAATAAATATCAAACGCCACACAACTCCTTGTGTTCTATCCGTACAAAGCAACTACGCAAAGCACGGCTCTGATACCACTGTAGGGATATGCGCGACAGAAAATCAAAAAATTCTCTCACATGCGGAAGCAACACCCAAAGATCTTATCTAAGGAGATGCAAGTAACGGGAGGGTAATCAACATACCCTCGAAGAACACGAGCGTTGGACGTTAATCACAACGCAGCTTGGTGTAGACCTTGATGCGGTTCACTCCGATCAGCACCACAACGAGCGGTGCCTCCGAGATTTACACACGTACGGCTCAGCAACGTCTCCTCTTCTTGATCCAGCAAGCGGCTTAGGAAAAGTAGATGGGATTCAAACCAGCAGCACGGCGGTGTGGTGGTTCGGTGAGCTCTCACGCGGGCAGGGCTTCACCAAGCCAAGACCACAAGAGAAAGGAGCAAGAGGAAGTGTACCGGCTTAGGAATCAATCCTTATCTTTCCCCAAATGGTACCCTCCTTATGTAGGATGTGGGAGGAGCTGTGAGGCTTGCCTCCTGAGCTTCCCCAGGAAGGAACCAGCCTCCAAATCTTCCCCAGGAAGAAACCAGCCTCCAAATCTTCCCCAGGAAGAAACCAGCATCCAAATCTTCCCCAGGAAGGAACCAGCCTCCAAATCTTCCCCAGGAAGGAACCTAGCTGCCAAGACTTCTCAAGTGTTCCCCAGGAAGGAACCTAGCTGCCAAGACTTCTCGCTTGAATAGGCTTGCCTCCTGAGCTTCCCCAGGAAGGAACCAGCCTCCAAATCTTCCTCCAGGTGTTGCTCGGAATGGATCATCGGCAACACAACACCCCGATTGATGCCTTAACACAGGCACAACCCTCACTGCATAATAGAGAGATCAAGACTTGTGGAACAACTGGCACATCACAGACTCTACGACACAAATCATTATAATTCAACTCTTATAATAGAGAAAGATAGCAAATGACAACCAGAGATCACAGACCCAACATTACAACAAGGGGAAGCAAATTAAGTTGTTCTAAACAACAAGATCCAGATTATGGCCTAAGAGGCCTACAAATAAACATCCGGCGCCAGCTGCTCCGGGATGTCCCAAGCTGCCACCTGGGAACCCCAGACTACTCGTCGACGTCCACGAAGAACCCACCTTCGAGGTCGGTGAAGTCCTCCTCTGAAACAAAGCAAACGACGTTGAGTTCGACGAACTCGCAAGATTATAAATAGAGCATTAGCTCGATGAAGCTTTCAAGGTTTTATGGCTGTTTTGCATAAAGCTGATTTTAGTTAAGAAAACATAACTCAATGGCATCGACTATTCAGAGTATTTTAAAAAGGGGTAAGAAGTGAATCTTTTCTTGATCACTTTTCTCAACATCTACCATCATCAACCACTGTACCCGTTCATCAAAGGCACCTCCCCGAATCACCCTCGAGGAAGCTCACCTTGCATTCTTGAAGTGGTACCTCTAGTACCCAGTTTTTAATCATTCCGTTTAAGTTATTCTATGATCTTATCGTCCTTTCCCAAGTTGTCCGTAACCGTGGACACGGCTTTTCGAAAAGATTTAACCCTGCAGGGGTGCACTGTGTTTACCTTCGGTACCCGCCCGCCCGGCTCATTGCCTACACGTAGCTCTCTTCCGGGGAAAGCCGGCTGAGTGGGAACGGTTACAACCTTTACCTTGCTTGAGACTAACCCAGGATCATCAGTGGCGGTAGGACAAGGGATACCTCCAGCACCCTGTCCCGCGGCCACTTATTTTCCTGACACCACCATCCTCATCTCAGTCTTGGCCACCATCTCCAACGCACGCGCAAATGGAAAGCCAAACTAGAGGACCCTCGGCTAGTCCGCCACAAGTTAGTCGGTCGACGAGGGCTCCATATACCCCACCGAAAGGAAGCGCGCTCAGTCTTGGTTCAAGAGGTAAAGAACTCGCACCTAGGCGGCGAGAGTGAGACAAAACACCACTATCCCAAAGTGGCCTCTCATCCCCACCTTTAAGCATCTTATTATCTGTCACCACAAATTCTCCACCATTATCTGAACAATTCGCCACCGGCTTCCAACATGAAGTATCCATCGGACGGCTAAGCATTTGACTAAGCATGGCTAAGCATCAACATTGCACAGTTAAGTATTTCAGGCCAACAGTACAATCCTATGGATAATAGGAGGGGAAACAGGTAATTGGTATCGGAATCTTAATGCAACTATAGGATACTCTAATCCAAGCAAATTGACATTTGGAACCGCATGCAATATTATAGTGGAGAAAATATTTGCGGAAAATAGGATAAGACATGCTCAGAGGGGGGATTACGCTTGCCTTGTTCGAAGTGTTGGTAGTACGGATCCTCGGGGTATTGTGGAGTAACCCCGGCTGCTTGATCTATCGAAGTACAAAACATCGGAAGAAAACAATTCAATCACCACACATACTTTAACAAATGCAATGCACAAAACACATGATGGCATGGCATTTTCAATGCACTGAAATTATTATAGCAAGTTCTACCCATTCTATATGGGTGCGATAATTAATTGTTTAACAAGAGAGGAATATAGCTCTACATTTGTTTTAATGTTTTCCTGTGCTATAAGTTCATGTAAACATGCATGCAAGTGATGCAAAGGATCAGTGCACATTTTTCTGAGCATTTCGATATAAGGGACACATTTTTCGGAGGCCCCGATCAAAAGTTATTAATTTTCTAATTCCTCTTTTTAAATATTTACTTTTGATTATTTTAAATCCAACGATAAATATTTTATTTACTCGCCTCGAAAGGGAGAGAGGAACTAGTAGGAATCATCGGAGTCGACGTCCCTACGTTGCGAGGGAGGAGCGGGGAAACATATGCTATCGGAGAGGAAACAGAAAAGGAACCCTAAAAAAAACAGTACTCCCAGCCTCCAGCCCGGTCTGGGCCGGCTGGCAGGCCGGCCTAGCAGCCGAGGGGTCCGGTTGAAAGATCGAGGATGTCGCCTAGAGGGGGGGGTGAATAGGCGTTTTAAAATAATTACGGTTTAGGCTTGAATAAATGCGGAATAAAACTAGCGTTTAATTTATCAAGCACAAAACCTAAACAAGCTAGGTTCACCTATGTGCACCAACAACTTAGCTAAGCAAGATAAACAACTAAGTGATAGCAATAGATAACTTCAAGCTCGATGGCTATCACAAAGGTAAATGCATAAGTAAAGGTTTGGGTATAGAAGTAACCGCAAAGTGGACACGAGGAGATGTTTCCCGTAGTTCCTTCCCAATGGAAGTACGTCTACGTTGGAGGGGTGTGGAGCCACCTAGGCGCTCCAATAGCACGGATGTGCTCACCCTATTCTCCGTGAGCTTCACCCGTGAGGGATTGGCTCGTTCCACTATGAGGTCGACTTGAAGGCGTTGACCAAACCGATACACAAAGGTCGGGGAACTCCACAATGAGTTGGAGCCTCCCAACAATGCCTCGGACTTCCTCCGAGACTCACAAAGGCACCTAGGGTTACAAGCAACCCAAGATGCAACGAGAACCACAAAGAGTAATGAGCTTCTCAAACTTCACTTCCACGTATCACCGTGGAGAACTCAAACCGATGCACCTAATGCAATGGCAAGAACACAAGAAGTGCTCAAAGCAATTCACTCTCAAATCCCACCAAAGCAACTAATGCTATGGAGGAAGATGAGAGGAAGAGCAAGGAAGCAACAAATGAATCCCAAGATCTAGATCCAATATGCTCCCCTCACTTAGAGGAGAGATTGATTGGTGGAGATGTAGATCTAGATCTCCTCTCTTGTTTCCCTCAAGAATGAGCAAGAATCATTGGAGGGATTGAGAGAAAGCAAGCTTTTGGAGGTCAACAATGGAGGGCAAAACTTGCAAGAAAGGTTGGGGAACCATTGGGGAAGAAGGCCCCTTAAATAGGTCACCCAAATATCTAACCGTTAGGTGCAGAATCGCGCCGGGGCGGTACTACCGCTGGTTTAGGCGGTACTACCGCCCCTGGGAGGTCTGGAAGACACAACAGGATGAAAAAAACTTCCAGGCAGCGGTACTACCTCTTAACCCAGCGGTACTACCGGATAAGGGCTCCAGAACCCGTTTCTGGCGGTACCGAGGGCGGTACTACCGCCACAGGAAAAACAGCAAAATAGCGAACACCAAAACAGCAAAATAGAACAACCGGTAAAACCTCCAACACCAAAAACGCAATAAGTTTTCCATACGAAATCCGTTTTTGATGAACTTGAGCTTGCCGTGAAGATCATGACAAGCTCTAAAACCACACATGGAGGAAAGCCAAATAAGAACCAAGAAAGATGATGCCAAGTATGCAAAGGTTTGAGCTCTCTCCGAATGATACGATCAAGTTACTCATTCGAGAGCCCCTCTTGAAAGTGTGGCATCTATCCTATAATCCGGTCTCTTACTAACACCATGAGACCGGTAAAATAGAAACCCTATCAAGGTCATACCTTTGCCTTGCGCAATCCACTTGAGCTAGATGATGACGATCTTGATCACCTCAAGTTGGATCACCTTTCTTGATTGCGCTCCGCTTGGTGAAGGCTTGTGAAATGCTCCCCCATACACAATATGGGAGAGCCACTTTTAGGAACATCTTCACTTGGCCATTATCTTGATGACGACCACCGCTTGACGTCATCCGCCATGGGCTATATGGAATCTTCCTTTGATGCATGCCCATGGGAAGATACCTAACCCCACATAGATACTCCACACACACACACATGTATATGGGTTAGTTCACAAAGCTATATAGACAATTGCTTACCATACCATTGGATCACAAGATCCCACATGTACAACATGTAGCTTTGTGTGTTGATCACTTGAATCCACTCTTTGCACTTAGCCTTGATCAACTTGTATCTTTCCTTCTCTCTTCACAAGATGATGTCTTGAAGGTGAACATGAATATCCACGCCATCATATTCTTCAAGACATGCTTGAATATGCTCAACTCTACATATGACCATTCTTCATATAAACCCTTTAATAAGATCTTGGTCATCTTATAATCTTCTAGAGTCCAACACATGAACTCCAACCTTTTCCTATGGACAAGATCTAAGGATATATCAATGCAAACATTAGTCCATAAGGATTGTCATTAATTACCAAAACCACACATGGGGGCACCATGCTCTTTCAATCTCCCCCATTTTGGTAATTGATGACAATCCCTTTTACGAGGGTTTATATAATGAATTAAGCAACCATGCAAAGGAAAAGCAAGGATGCATGAGCATGAAAGCAAATGCTTAAGAACAAACTAAAGCATAAAACCAAATTCCCTTAAACCCTCTAAACTTCTCCCCCATTGGCATCCATTGCCGAAATGGGTGAAATTTTTAGAAGGCCAATATAATAAGACTCCCCCATAAAGTTTGCATTTCTCAAGATATGAGTGAAATCAAATGCACATATTCAATGACGAATAGATTGAGGGAGATCAAATTATATTGAGGATCCAAAGATTGCAAAAGGATGATATGGTGAAAAGGGTATCAACGAATGAAACATGCAATCAAAGAATCCCAAATCCAATTGAACAAAAGATTTTATGATTTGAACAAAACAATGTTTCGAGAGAAAATAGAGGAGCTCCCCAATATCATGTACTATTTAGAAATTGTATATTTGAGTACCACGTGCACAAAGATGGAATCATCACTCCCCCATAATCCTTTGAAACACAAAACATGTGCAAGAGAGAATGTATAAAACAAGGCATAACACTTGCAACAATCAATGGTTGAGCATCAAATAGAAGACCGACAAAATATCCAAATGCGAGAACATTTAAAAGATTTAGGCTCAACCAAATGATGTGTGTGACATAGCAAAGCCTTTTATAAGAGTACATCATAGGTGAGCATTGAGCATCACCATAGTCTCAAAGGAATGATAAGCAAGGAGCAAAGCATGTCATTTCAACACACACAACCGACAAAAATGAGTGCACAAGATCCAATAAAATAGGGCAAGCACTCATAGGCAAATATTTTCCGGAGCCACCAAAAGATCCAAAAAACATAAAAGAGGTGGACACCAAGGAAATAGGATATCAATTTGCGATGTAACATTTCTCATGTGTATAGATTTCTAAGTAGATAACAATCATATGATATACATCCACAAAGAAACATGTACACACAAAATAGTTACTAAAGAGAAGAACATGATACCCAAGAGGAAGTCATATATACACCATTAAGATCTTTGCTTAAAAGCATAGCACATAGCTCAAATTTATCTTAAAGGATATAAATAGACTTCCAACACAAACGCATCAAAGGCATCACAAATATCCACAAGGGAAAAGTGATAGTTGGGATGCTTTGAGAAGGAAACAAGTATCACAAGGAACAAAAGAAATCATGCCAAGATGCAACCTACACAAGGTTGAATGCAAGAAATGTATGCATGAGGTAGATACTTGTTACCGAGATGGCATTGGTGATGTAGAAGATTTAGCAATCACGATCAACATAGCTTGGCTTCAATAAGCACATGGTGAGAGCACCTTCCTTATGAAAGACAAGGCATCCAATGCATCTCCGAAGTACCTAAAACACAATTCAAGTACAAAATGGTCCCCAAACATATTGGGTCCGAAGTAGTTAGGAAACTACAATACATAGGACAAACTCCACATGAATATGTGCATATGGATATGAAATTGAATTTCATGCACATCTTAGCCGATTTAGGATTCGGTGGAGTTTACCCGATATATTGGATCAAAGAAAGTAAACATGCCATAATATACATGAAGTAAATATGCATGTCAAGACCTTCAAGAACCAAAGAAGACACATTTGGACAAAATACAAAGAATACCAAGAAGGCACACCAAAGTGTGACATGCAAGAGAATTGTCCAAATTATATCAAAACCCAAATCAACACATGATTGAGAAAGATACCAAAAGAAGAGATACCAAATGAAAGATATATCAAGGAATGAGATAACTAACTCCCAAAGAGAGAAAGATTCAACAAATAGACCAAACCCTCACACTTTCTATGATGGCACAAAGTACCAAGACAAAAAGGTTTGTCTTTCCACGAGACATGTCATCGGGCTCAAACACCAATTTAAAATAGATCAAGTAGCAATTGAAGACAAATAATGTTCTAAAGCATATAGGATAGCTCCCCCAAGATTTGTGCATTATTTATGATCTTGCATTGGAATGCAAAATGCACACAAATGGGATCATTACACTCCAAATATATTATTCAAACACTAGTCATGTTCAAGAAAAGCAATAAGATCCAATACCAATTTAAAAGATGGTGTTCTACTCAAAATAGGATAGCTCCCCCAAGAATAGTGCATTATCTTAGAAGTATGACTTTGAATGTAAATGCACAAGAATGGGATCACGGCTTTTCCTATTTTAAGGAAAACAAAACAACATGAGTAGAGCAAGAGGATCCAAAGGTCAAGGAAGACAAAAGAAAGTTTGATCAAAACTAATCCTTGGCAATAAATAAGGCAATTAAGAGCAAACACAAATGTAAATATGATCAATATACTTTACCACAAATAAGATTATCACTTGTAAAGACAAGTAATGTATGGAGATAATTCTCGGTGGTAAATGACAAAGATATTCAAGATCATATTCTCAAAACAAGAGCGAATAGGCAAATATGGAACTTGTTTGAGAAACATGCCACATAGGAACAAGATAATTTACAATATCAATTCTAAGTGGCAAAACCTCACTTGTTCACATTTTCTAGGTTCGTAATATGCACAATGCTTATTACTCCCCCATAATGTGATAATCCATTTGTTTTCAACAAGAGGCAAATAAAAACCAAATAGAGATAGTTAATGGACATTTAGAATTCGAATTTCTCATGAGCATGACATACCACATAGAGACTAGATAATATTGATATATCAACACTAAGTGGTATTCCTCATGTATACACATTTTTAGGATTGTGACGTGCCGAAAGCATATCACTCCCCCAAATGGGAAAGTCCATTAAACTATCACAAGAGCCAATTAAGATAAAACAAGAAGCAATAGAGGCTCAACACAAACACACACAACCATGATGTGCAAACCAACATACACACACTAGATTACTCAAGATAGGTAAGTGGTAGGCACATCATAGTCAAACACATGCAAGGTACAAAACCAAACACATGCAAGGGGCAAGCAACTTTCAATGTATATATAATTTAAATACACGTTACCGCAAGGAGGCACGTTGGATATAAGATAGAGATATGAAAATCCAAATGACTTGGCTTGAGAGATATGATTGATGAAGATCCCTTAATTCTTCATAATGTAGCCAAGTCTCCAACGCCCTCCACAACACCTATTGATCAAGTTTTAGCTTGTTGGTCCCCAACCAAGTTGGGTCCTAAGAGGTTAGTCACAATAGGCTTGGCCACCCAAATGGTTCTTTTCTTGACACCACTTTGAGTACCAACAAATTTGGCAAACACATTGCCAACCTTATCCTTCTCAAGAGAGTAAACATCATCAATTATGATTGGGTTGGATAAGGTACCGTTAGTGCATGAAGAAGCAAGATGTCCCTTCTCGCGACATAGATAGCAACATCTACTTCCACCTTTCTTCTTAGTTGATTTCTCAACTTGAGAAGCTTTAGCTTGATTCTCCTTGGGAAGTGGCCTTTCTTCAATGTTGGAACTTGAGTATGAACTTGAGGCCGCTTCCCTTGTTGCTTCTCACTTAAATGCTTCTTCTTCATTGGGCAAGATCTCACATGATGCCCTTCAATCTTGCACTTGAAGCAAACAATCTTGGCCGAATCTTTTACTTGTTCTAGGCCCTTCTTCTTGATGGTCTTGTGCTTCTTCTTGATGTTGGACTTCTTCTTAACATCGGAGTTGAATCCAAGTCCACTCTTGTCATTGGGGATTTTTGCACACTCAACATATTGTCAAGTGCCGACTTCCCAACATGACGCTTTTCCAAGTCTTTCTTCAAAGAAGTGACTTGCGCCTTGAGCTCTTTGATTTCCTCTACATGGTTAGTTTCAACACAAGCACTAGAGGAAGTAGATGCTTCATTGTTAGAGCAACAAGGCATGGAAAGCAATTCATCACAAGATGTAGAAATGTCATGAGTGGATGAACTACTAGGACTAGCACATGGCAATATAACATTTTGAGTAGAAGTTGTGCCATTGTCCACATGAGGCTCACAAGATGTTACCTTAGTTGAAGTAGCCTCATGAGCTAACTTTAGCCGATCATGGGAGACTAGAAGATCATTATGAGAGCTCGAGAGCTTTTCATGACTTTCTTCCAATTTCCTATAATTGCTTGTTAGCAACTCAAGTTGAGCCCTTAGCTCAACATTCTCCTTTAATATGGATGCTTCACAATAAGTAGAGTTAGTAGCACAAGCATCATCATTTTTAGATTTGAGGACATTAGAAAGAGCAAGAGCATGATCTTCTCTTAATTTAGAAAAGTCTAAACTATAAGATTCCTCAAGACTACAAAGTTTTTCCTCAAGGATCCTTCTACGCTCTTGCTCTTCATTAAGAGCAATAGAAAGATCCCCGATCTCATTGGTGTAGTCTTGCTCACGACCTTCCATTTCCACAATGGTGTCCTCATGCTCATAAATAAGTTTATTAACCTCAATAGCATTAGCCATGATTTCCATGAAGTTAGAGCGAGCATTTTTATCTTTACTCAAAGCAAGAAAGACAATTTCACCTTTCTTATTTAGAGAATCAACAATATCATTCTCTTCATTATTATCATCATCTTTAGATTTAATGGGGTTCAAAGTAGGAGATACCTTTGACTCCTTAGTCATAAGGCAAAAGATGGTCGATGAAGATGAAACATTACTTGAGGCACCACTCAAGTACACATCTTGTTCCATAGGAAGTTGGGTTTCCTCTACAATGTTAGAGACCAACGGAATAGAGGAAACACACGCATTTGTAGTATGGCAACAAGATAAAACAAGCATATCATCATGAGATATAGACGAGCAATTTTGACAATATGCAAGGACTATCAACACAAGCATGTAAAGCATGAACGGTGCTAGATGTGTTTAAGTCCAAAGGTAGATCATTACAACAATGTTGAGGCAAAGAATCATCAATAGTAAGTTTACTATCATTGTTGCAAAGTCTAGCACTACTCACCATCTCATTAGGTTGTGGCTTACCACATGTTGGTGAAGTAGAGAAGTTGAGAACTCATCACGCCCGGAAGTGGAGGGAGAACAATCATCCTCAATAATATTGGACACATCATATTTGTCTTGAAGCTTTGTCCATAAATCATGAGCATTCCGAAAAGGCATGATTGACTCAAGAACTACATTGCTCAAAACACCAACAATAGCATGAGATACTAGAGAATTGAGATAAGAGTTTTCCTCATCCTCTAAAGATAACTTTGGAGATCCTTTGGAGGAGGAAAATCCATATCTACAATTCTCTCCATTTTTGGGCCATACACCCGAAAAAGATTAAGCATGCGAATTTTCCAAACATCATAATTTGTGCCATCGAATATGAAAGTGGGATCATTTGCTAAGTCTCTAAACGACATCTTTACTCTCTAGGCGGTGAAGCCTAATAAAGAGAGCCTGGCTCTGATACCAATTGAAAGAACGAGGATGTCGCCTAGAGGGGGGGGGGGGTGAATAGGCGTTTTAAAATAATTACGGTTTAGGCTTGAATAAATGCGGAATAAAACTAGCGTTTAATTTATCAAGCACAAAACCTAAACAAGCTAGGTTCACCTATGTGCACCAACAACTTAGCTAAGCAAGATAAACAACTAAGTGATAGCAATAGATAACTTCAAGCTCGATGGCTATACAACAACAACAACAACAACAACAACAACAAAGCCTTTTTTTCCCAAACAAGTTGGGGTAGGCTAGAGTTGAAACCCATAAGATCTCGAAACTAGGTCATGGTTCTGGCACATGGATAGCTAACTTCCACGCAGCCCTATCCATGGCTAGTTCTTTGGTGATATTCCAATCCTTCAGATCTCTCTTAACAGACTCCTCCCATGTCAAGTTTGGCCTACCACGACCCCTCTTAACATTCTCATCCCGCTTTATCCGTCCGGTATGCAATGGCGCTTCCGGAGGCCTACGTTCTATATGACCAAACCATCTTAGACGGTGTTGGACAATCTTCTCTTCAATTGGTGCTACCCCAACTCTCTCACGTATATCATCATTCCTAACCCGTCCTTTCTTGTGTGGCCACATATCCATCTCAACATGCGCATCTCCGCTACACCTAACTGTTGGATATGTCGTCTCTTGGTCGGCCAACATTCTGCGCCATACAACATCGCAGTCGAATCGCCGTCCTATAGAACTTGCCTTTTAGCTTTTGTGGCACTTTCCTATCACAGAGGACGCCAGAAGCTTGGCGCCACTTCATCCAACCAGCTTTTATTCGATGACTCACATCTTCATCGATATCACCATCCTTCTGGAGCATAGACCCCAAATATCGGAAGGTGTCTTTCTCAGGTACCACCTGTCCATCAAGCCTAACCTCTTCCTCCTCGTGCCTAGTAGTACTGAAACTGCACCTCATGTACTCAGTTTTGGTTCTACTAAGCCTAAAACCTTTCGATTCTAGAGTCCGCCTCCACAGCTCTAACTTTCTATTAACCCCCGCCCGACTATCGTCAATTAGCACCACATCATCCGCAAAGAGCATACACCATGGGATATCTCCTTGTATATCCCCTGTGACCTCATCCATCACCAAAGTAAAGAGATAAGGGCTCAAAGCTGACCCCTGGTGCAGTCCTATTTTAATTGGAAAGTCATCGGTGTCGCCATCACTTGTTCGAACACTTGTCACAACATTATCATACATATCCTTAATGAGGGTAATGTACTTTGTTGGGACTTTGTGTTTCTCCAAGGCCCACCACATGACATTCCGTGGTATCTTATCATACGCCTTCTCCAAGTCAATGAACACCATATGAAGATCCTTCTTCTTCTCCCTGTATCTCTCCATAAGTTGTCGTACCAAGAAGATGGCTTCCATGGTAGACCTCCCAGGCATGAAACCAAATTGATTTTTGGTCACGCTTGTCAATCTTCTTAAACGGTGCTCAATGACTCTCTCCCATAGCTTCATTGTATGGCTCATCAACTTGATTCCACGGTAATTAGTGCAACTTTGAACATCCCCCTTGTTCTTGAAGATTGGCACTAATGTACTCCGCCTCCATTCTTCGGGCATCTTGTTTGACCGAAAAATGAGGTTGAAAAGTTTAGTTAGCCATACTATGGAGACATAGTATGGCTAACTAAACTCGATGGCTATCACAAAGGTAAATGCATAAGTAAAGGTTTGGGTATAGAAGTAACCGCAAAGTGGACACGAGGAGATGTTTCCCGTAGTTCCTTCCCAATGGAAGTACGTCTACGTTGGAGGGGTGTGGAGCCACCTAGGCGCTCCAATAGCACGGATGTGCTCACCCTATTCTCCGTGAGCTTCACCCGTGAGGGATTGGCTCGTTCCACTATGAGGTCGACTTGAAGGCGTTGACCAAACCGATACACAAAGGTCGGGGAACTCCACAATGAGTTGGAGCCTCCCAACAATGCCTCGGACTTCCTCCGAGACTCACAAAGGCACCTAGGGTTACAAGCAACCCAAGATGCAACGAGAACCACAAAGAGTAATGAGCTTCTCAAACTTCACTTCCACGTATCACCGTGGAGAACTCAAACCGATGCACCTAATGCAATGGCAAGAACACAAGAAGTGCTCAAAGCAATTCACTCTCAAATCCCACCAAAGCAACTAATGCTATGGAGGAAGATGAGAGGAAGAGCAAGGAAGCAACAAATGAATCCCAAGATCTAGATCCAATATGCTCCCCTCACTTAGAGGAGAGATTGATTGGTGGAGATGTAGATCTAGATCTCCTCTCTTGTTTCCCTCAAGAATGAGCAAGAATCATTGGAGGGATTGAGAGAAAGCAAGCTTTTGGAGGTCAACAATGGAGGGCAAAACTTGCAAGAAAGGTTGGGGAACCATTGGGGAAGAAGGCCCCTTAAATAGGTCACCCAAATATCTAACCGTTAGGTGCAGAATCGCGCCGGGGCGGTACTACCGCCCCCTGGGAGGTCTGGAAGACACAACAGGATGAAAAAAACTTCCAGGCAGCGGTACTACCTCTTAACCCAGCGGTACTACCGGATAAGGGCTCCAGAACCCGTTTCTGGCGGTACCGAGGGCGGTACTACCGCCACAGGAAAAACAGCAAAATAGCGAACACCAAAACAGCAAAATAGAACAACCGGTAAAACCTCCAACACCAAAAACGCAATAAGTTTTCCATACGAAATCCGTTTTTGATGAACTTGAGCTTGCCGTGAAGATCATGACAAGCTCTAAAACCACACATGGAGGAAAGCCAAATAAGAACCAAGAAAGATGATGCCAAGTATGCAAAGGTTTGAGCTCTCTCCGAATGATACGATCAAGTTACTCATTCGAGAGCCCCTCTTGAAAGTGTGGCATCTATCCTATAATCCGGTCTCTTACTAACACCATGAGACCGGTAAAATAGAAACCCTATCAAGGTCATACCTTTGCCTTGCGCAATCCACTTGAGCTAGATGATGACGATCTTGATCACCTCAAGTTGGATCACCTTTCTTGATTGCGCTCCGCTTGGTGAAGACTTGTGAAATGCTCCCCCATACACAATATGGGAGAGCCACTTTTAGGAACATCTTCACTTGGCCATTATCTTGATGACGACCACCGCTTGACGTCATCCGCCATGGGCTATATGGAATCTTCCTTTGATGCATGCCCATGGGAAGATACCTAACCCCACATAGATACTCCACACACACACATGTATATGGGTTAGTTCACAAAGCTATATAGACAATTGCTTACCATACCATTGGATCACAAGATCCCACATGGTACAACATGTAGCTTTGTGTGTTGATCACTTGAATCCACTCTTTGCACTTAGCCTTGATCAACTTGTATCTTTCCTTCTCTCTTCACAAGATGATGTCTTGAAGGTGAACATGAATATCCACGCCATCATATTCTTCAAGACATGCTTGAATATGCTCAACTCTACATATGACCATTCTTCATATAAACCCTTTAATAAGATCTTGGTCATCTTATAATCTTCTAGAGTCCAACACATGAACTCCAACTTTTCCTATGGACAAGATCTAAGGATATATCAATGCAAACATTAGTCCATAAGGATTGTCATTAATTACCAAAACCACACATGGGGCACCATGCTCTTTCAATCTCCCCCATTTTGGTAATTGATGACAATCCCTTTTACGAGGGTTTATATAATGAATTAAGCAACCATGCAAAGGAAAAGCAAGGATGCATGAGCATGAAAGGCAAATGCTTAAGAACAAACTAAAGCATAAAACCAAATTCCCTTAAACCCTCTAAACTTCTCCCCCATTGGCATCCATTGCCGAAATGGGTGAAATTTTTAGAAGGCCAATATAATAAGACTCCCCCATAAAGTTTGCATTTCTCAAGATATGAGTGAAATCAAATGCACATATTCAATGACGAATAGATTGAGGGAGATCAAATTATATTGAGATCCAAAGATTGCAAAAGGATGATATGGTGAAAAGGGTATCAACGAATGAAACATGCAATCAAAGAATCCAAATCCAATTGAACAAAAGATTTTATGATTTGAACAAAACAATGTTTCGAGAGAAAATAGAGGAGCTCCCCAATATCATGTACTATTTAGAAATTGTATATTTGAGTACCACGTGCACAAAGATGGAATCATCACTCCCCCATAATCCTTTGAAACACAAAACATGTGCAAGAGAGAATGTATAAAACAAGGCATAACACTTGCAACAATCATATGGTTGAGCATCAAATAGAAGACCGACAAAATATCCAAATGCGAGAACATTTAAAAGATTTAGGCTCAACCAAATGATGTGTGTGACATAGCAAAGCCTTTTATAAGAGTACATCATAGGTGAGCATTGAGCATCACCATAGTCTCAAAGGAATGATAAGCAAGGAGCAAAGCATGTCATTTCAACACACACAACCGACAAAAATGAGTGCACAAGATCCAATAAAATAGGGCAAGCACTCATAAGGCAAATATTTTCCGGAGCCACCAAAAGATCCAAAAACATAAAAGAGGTGGACACCAAGGAAATAGGATATCAATTTGCGATGTAACATTTCTCATGTGTATAGATTTCTAAGTAGATAACAATCATATGATATACATCCACAAAGAAACATGTACACACAAAATAGTTACTAAAGAGAAGAACATGATACCCAAGAGGAAGTCATATATACACCATTAAGATCTTTGCTTAAAAGCATAGCACATAGCTCAAATTTATCTTAAAGGATATAAATAGACTTCCAACACAAACGCATCAAAGGCATCACAAATATCCACAAGGGAAAAGTGATAGTTGGGATGCTTTGAGAAGGAAACAAGTATCACAAGGAACAAAAGAAATCATGCCAAGATGCAACCTACACAAGGTTGAATGCAAGAAATGTATGCATGAGGTAGATACTTGTTACCGAGATGGCATTGGTGATGTAGAAGATTTAGCAATCACGATCATCATAGCTTGGCTTCAATAAGCACATGGTGAGAGCACCTTCCTTATGAATGAGACAAGGCATCCAATGCATCTCCGAAGTACCTAAAACACAATTCAAGTACAAAATGGTCCCCAAACATATTGGGTCCGAAGTAGTTAGGAAACTACAATACATAGGACAAACTCCACATGAATATGTGCATATGGATATGAAATTGAATTTCATGCACATCTTAGCCGATTTAGGATTCGGTGGAGTTTACCCGATATATTGGATCAAAGAAAGTAAACATGCCATAATATACATGAAGTAAATATGCATGTCAAGACCTTCAAGAACCAAAGAAGACACATTTGGACAAAATACAAAGAATACCAAGAAGGCACACCAAAGTGTGACATGCAAGAGAATTGTCCAAATTATATCAAAACCCAAATCAACACATGATTGAGAAAGATACCAAAAGAAGAGATACCAAATGAAAGATATATCAAGGAATGAGATAACTAACTCCCAAAGAGAGAAAGATTCAACAAATAGACCAAACCCTCTACACTTTCTATGATGGCACAAAGTACCAAGACAAAAAGGTTTGTCTTTCCACGAGACATGTCATCGGGCTCAAACACCAATTTAAAATAGATCAAGTAGCAATTGAAGACAAATAATGTTCTAAAGCATATAGGATAGCTCCCCCAAGATTTGTGCATTATTTATGATCTTGCATTGGAATGCAAAATGCACACAAATGGGATCATTACACTCCAAATATATTATTCAAACACTAGTCATGTTCAAGAAAAGCAATAAGATCCAATACCAATTTAAAAGATGGTGTTCTACTCAAAATAGGATAGCTCCCCCAAGAATAGTGCATTATCTTAGAAGTATGACTTTGAATGTAAATGCACAAGAATGGGATCACGGCTTTTCCTATTTTAAGGAAAACAAAACAACATGAGTAGAGCAAGAGGATCCAAAGGTCAAGGAAGACAAAAGAAAGTTTGATCAAAACTAATCCTTGGCAATAAATAAGGCAATTAAGAGCAAACACAATGTAAATATGATCAATATACTTTACCACAAATAAGATTATCACTTGTAAAGACAAGTAATGTATGGAGATAATTCTCGGTGGTAAATGACAAAGATATTCAAGATCATATTCTCAAAACAAGAGCGAATAGGCAAATATGGAACTTGTTTGAGAAACATGCCACATAGGAACAAGATAATTTACAATATCAATTCTAAGTGGCAAAACCTCACTTGTTCACATTTTCTAGGTTCGTAATATGCACAATGCTTATTACTCCCCCATAATGTGATAATCCATTTGTTTTCAACAAGAGGCAAATAAAAACCAAATAGAGATAGTTAATGGACATTTAGAATTCGAATTTCTCATGAGCATGACATACCACATAGAGACTAGATAATATTGATATATCAACACTAAGTGGTATTCCTCATGTATACACATTTTTAGGATTGTGACGTGCCGAAAGCATATCACTCCCCCAAAATGGGAAAGTCCATTAAACTATCACAAGAGCCAATTAAGATAAAACAAGAAGCAATAGAGGCTCAACACAAACACACACAACCATGATGTGCAAACCAACATACACACACTAGATTACTCAAGATAGGTAAGTGGTAGGCACATCATAGTCAAACACATGCAAGGTACAAAACCAAACACATGCAAGGGGCAAGCAACTTTCAATGTATATATAATTTAAATACACGTTACCGCAAGGAGGCACGTTGGATATAAGATAGAGATATGAAAATCCAAATGACTTGGCTTGAGAGATATGATTGATGAAGATCCCTTAATTCTTCATAATGTAGCCAAGTCTCCAACGCCCTCCACAACACCTATTGATCAAGTTTTAGCTTGTTGGTCCCCAACCAAGTTGGGTCCTAAGAGGTTAGTCACAATAGGCTTGGCCACCCAAATGGTTCTTTTCTTGACACCACTTTGAGTACCAACAAATTTGGCAAACACATTGCCAACCTTATCCTTCTCAAGAGAGTAAACATCATCAATTATGATTGGGTTGGATAAGGTACCGTTAGTGCATGAAGAAGCAAGATGTCCCTTCTCGCGACATAGATAGCAACATCTACTTCCACCTTTCTTCTTAGTTGATTTCTCAACTTGAGAAGCTTTAGCTTGATTCTCCTTGGGAAGTGGCCTTTCTTCAACGTTGGATACTTGAGTATGAACTTGAGGCCGCTTCCCTTGTTGCTTCTCACTTAAATGCTTCTTCTTCATTGGGCAAGATCTCACATGATGCCCTTCAATCTTGCACTTGAAGCAAACAATCTTGGCCGAATCTTTTACTTGTTCTAGGCCCTTCTTCTTGATGGTCTTGTGCTTCTTCTTGATGTTGGACTTCTTCTTAACATCGGAGTTGAATCCAAGTCCACTCTTGTCATTGGGGATTTTTGCACACTCAACATATTGTCAAGTGCCGACTTCCCAACATGACGCTTTTCCAAGTCTTTCTTCAAAGAAGTGACTTGCGCCTTGAGCTCTTTGATTTCCTCTACATGGTTAGTTTCAACACAAGTACTAGAGGAAGTAGATGCTTCATTGTTAGAGCAACAAGGCATGGAAAGCAATTCATCACAAGATGTAGAAATATCATGAGTGGATGAACTACTAGGACTAGCACATGGCAATATAACATTTTGAGTAGAAGTTGTGCCATTGTCCACATGAGGCTCACAAGATGTTACCTTAGTTGAAGTAGCCTCATGAGCTAACTTTAGCCGATCATGGGAGACTAGAAGATCATTATGAGAGCTCGAGAGCTTTTCATGACTTTCTTCCAATTTCCTATAATTGCTTGTTAGCAACTCAAGTTGAGCCCTTAGCTCAACATTCTCCTTTAATATGGATGCTTCACAATAAGTAGAGTTAGTAGCACAAGCATCATCATTTTTAGATTTGAGGACATTAGAAAGAGCAAGAGCATGATCTTCTCTTAATTTAGAAAAGTCTAAACTATAAGATTCCTCAAGACTACAAAGTTTTTCCTCAAGGATCCTTCTACGCTCTTGCTCTTCATTAAGAGCAATAGAAAGATCCCCGATCTCATCGGTGTAGTCTTGCTCACGACCTTCCATTTCCACAATGGTGTCCTCATGCTCATAAATAAGTTTATTGACCTCAATAGCATTAGCCATGATTTCCATGAAGTTAGAGCGAGCATTTTTATCTTTACTCAAAGCAAGAAAGACAATTTCACCTTTCTTATTTAGAGAATCAACAATATCATTCTCTTCATTATTATCATCATCTTTAGATTTAATGGGGTTCAAAGTAGGAGATACCTTTGACTCCTTAGCCATAAGGCAAAAGATGGTCGATGAAGATGAAACATTACTTGAGGCACCACTCAAGTACACATCTTGTTCCATAGGAAGTTGGGTTTCCTCTACAATGTTAGTGACCAACGGAATAGAGGAAACACACGCATTTGTAGTATGGCAACAAGATAAAGCAAGCATATCATCATGAGATATAGACAGCAATTTTGACAATATGCAAGGACTATCAACACAAGCATGTAAAGCATGAACGGTGCTAGATGTGTTTAAGTCCAAAGGTAGATCATTACAACAATGTTGAGGCAAAGAATCATCAATAGTAAGTTTACTACATTGTTGCAAAGTCTAGCACTACTCACCATCTCATTAGGTTGTGGCTTACCACATGTTGGTGAAGTAGAGGAAGTTGAGAACTCATCACGCCCGGAAGTGGAGGGAGAACAATCATCCTCAATAATATTGGACACATCATATTTGTCTTGAAGCTTTGTCCATAAATCATGAGCATTCCGAAAAGGCATGATTGACTCAAGAACTACATTGCTCAAAACACCAACAATAGCATGAGATACTAGAGAATTGAGATAAGAGTTTTCCTCATCCTCTAAAGATAACTTTTGGAGATCCTTTGGAGGAGGAAAATCCATATCTACAATTCTCTCCATTTTTGGGCCATACACCCGAAAAAGATTAAGCATGCGAATTTTCCAAACATCATAATTTGTGCCATCGAATATGAAAGTGGGATCATTTGCTAAGTCTCTAAACGACATCTTTACTCTCAGGCGGTGAAGCCTAATAAAGAGAGCCTGGCTCTGATACCAATTGAAAGAACGAGGATGTCGCCTAGAGGGGGGGTGAATAGGCGTTTTAAAATAATTACGGTTTAGGCTTGAATAAATGCGGAATAAAACTAGCGTTTAATTTATCAAGCACAAAACCTAAACAAGCTAGGTTCACCTATGTGCACCAACAACTTATGCTAAGCAAGATTAACAACTAAGTGATAGCAATAGATAACTTCAAGCTCGATGGCTATCACAAAGGTAAATGCATAAGTAAAGGTTTGGGTATAGAAGTAACCGCAAAGTGGACACGAGGAGATGTTTCCCGTAGTTCCTTCCCAATGGAAGTACGTCTACGTTGGAGGGGTGTGGAGCCACCTAGGCGCTCCAATAGCACGATGTGCTCACCCTATTCTCCGTGAGCTTCACCCGTGAGGGATTGGCTCGTTCCACTATGAGGTCGACTTGAAGGCGTTGACCAAACCGATACACAAAGGTCGGGAACTCCACAATGAGTTGGAGCCTCCCAACAATGCCTCGGACTTCCTCCGAGACTCACAAAGGCACCTAGGGTTACAAGCAACCCAAGATGCAACGAGAACCACAAAGAGTAATGAGCTTCTCAAACTTCACTCCACGAATCACCGTGGAGAACTCAAACCGATGCACCTAATGCAATGGCAAGAACACAAGAAGTGCTCAAAGCAATTCACTCTCAAATCCCACCAAAGCAACTAATGCTATGGAGGAAGATGAGAGGAAGAGCAAGGAAGCAACAAATGAATCCCAAGATCTAGATCCAATATGCTCCCCTCACTTAGAGGAGAGATTGATTGGTGGAGATGTAGATCTAGATCTCCTCTCTTGTTTCCCTCAAGAATGAGCAAGAATCATTGGAGGGATTGAGAGAAAGCAAGCTTTTGGAGGTCAACAATGGAGGGCAAAACTTGCAAGAAAGGTTGGGGAACCATTGGGGAAGAAGGCCCCTTAAATAGGTCACCCAAATATCTAACCGTTGGTGCAGAATCGCGCCGGGGCGGTACTACCGCTGGTTTAGGCGGTACTACCGCCCCCTGGAGGTCTGGAAGACACAACAGGATGAAAAAAACTTCCAGGCAGCGGTACTACCTCTTAACCCAGCGGTACTACCGGATAGGCTCCAGAACCCGTTTCTGGCGGTACCGAGGGCGGTACTACCGCCACAGGAAAACAGCAAAATAGCGAACACCAAAACGGCAATATCTTTTGCATTCGGACTCCGTTTTCGATGATCTTTGGCCGTTGGAATCACAACAACGAGCTCTTCAAGATTATACAGAGTAACATCATTGTCCAACAATGAATCATAAAACCAAATGAGGAAAGGTTAACCTCTCGAAAATAGAACAACCGGTAAAACCTCCAACACCAAAAACGCAATAAGTTTTCCATACGAAATCCGTTTTTGATGAACTTGAGCTTGCCGTGAAGATCATGACAATCTCTAAAACCACACATGGAGGAAAGCCAAATAAGAACCAAGAAAGATGATGCCAAGTATGCAAAGGTTTGAGCTCTCTCCGAATGATACGATCAAGTTACTCATTCGAGAGCCCCTCTTGAAAGTGTGGCATCTATCCTATAATCTGGTCTCTTACTAACACCATGAGACCGGTAAAATAGAAACCCTATCAAGGTCATACCTTTGCCTTGCGCAATCCACTTAAGCTAGATGATGACGATCTTGATCACCTCAAGTTGGATCACATTTCTTGATTGCGCTCCGCTTGGTGAAGGCTTGTGAAATGCTCCCCCATACACAATATGGGAGAGCCACTTTTAGGAACATCTTCACTTGGCCATTATCTTGATGACGACCACCGCTTGACGTCATCCGCCATGGGCTATATGGAATCTTCCTTTGATGCATGCCCATGGGAAGATACCTAACCCCACATAGATACTCCACACACACACACATGTATATGGGTTAGTTCACAAAGCTATATAGACAATTGCTTACCATACCATTGGATCACAAGATCCCACATGTACAACATGTAGCTTTGTGTGTTGATCACTTGAATCCACTCTTTGCACTTAGCCTTGATCAACTTGTATCTTTCCTTCTCTCTTCACAAGGATGATGTCTTGAAGGTGAACATGAATATCCACGCCATCATATTCTTCAAGACATGCTTGAAATATGCTCAACTCTACATATGACCATTCTTCATATAAACCCTTTAATAAGATCTTGGTCATCTTATAATCTTCTAGAGTCCAACACATGAACTCCAACCTTTTCCTATGGACAAGATCTAAGGATATATCAATGCACACATTAGTCCATAAGGATTGTCATTAATTATCAAAACCACACATGGGGGCACCATGCTCTTTCACCGGTCCCCCAGCCCAGCTTGGGCTGGCTCCGAGGCCGGCCAGGCGGCAGAGAGCATCGGCCTCTCGGCCGGTTTGTGTCGGCCCAAGGCCGGTTACGGGCCCGTGAGAGCCAGTCCACAGCCCGGCTTAGGCCGGTGCCACGGCCGGTCGTGCGAGCGCGGCGAGCCACGGCGATGGACGCGACGGCCACGGTGGCCACGGCGACGTGGGAGCAAGGGGGAGGGCACGGAGGGGTGCTACGGGACGGCGAGCTCACCAGGGTCACGTACGAAGACACGGCGGCGCCGAGGTGGACGGACAGCGACGATTTCGTCCGGCGGAGCGGCGGCGGTGATCGGCGAAAAAGCTGACGGCGCGGTCGATTCGCGTCCTCCCAGCTCAATTCCTCTGGCAGAGACGTAGCTGGCGACGCGGCGGACCTCTCTGTGGCGCTCGATTTGGACGGGGTGCGCTCAGGCGACGGCGGCACGGCGGCGGAGCTTGGCGGCCATGGCGGCTCGGGGTGAGCGAAGAGGTGAGGAACGGGGAGCAATCGAGGGAGGAGCAGGTGGGGCTCGTGGCTTGCTTGCTCTCCTTGCGGGGGAGAGGGCAGAGGGGGCCCGGAGCTCGTCGAGCTGGTGCGGCCCGAGCAGCTCGCGCTGCTTCGGTCGCTACAGGGAGGAAGGAGATGAAGGATTTGCAAAGAGGTCCCTGGAAGTTTTAAAATCATCACAGATTGGTCCTTGCTTCCTTTTCTTTTATTTCCAGCAGGTTTTAGGGATTTTATAGAGGCACTTAAATACTCCAGAAAAATATGAAATAATTTGAGGAGGCTCCCCTTAACATTTAGTAGCTCCACAATTTTTGGTATCTCCAAATAAAATGTTTTTGACAACATTTGCTCATAATCTTAAGATAGAGCATTTTCCTCAAATTCCAAAAGTTATTACTTTAGAATTTTTGAATCAAGGGCAAAATATTCTTTTGAGCTCTTGGAACTTCCTTGACAAATAAGAGGAGTCAAAGTATTTTGTTTTGCAAGTTGAGTGTCTCCCTTGTTGTGAGTTTTAGTCAAACCAAGTTTGGCATTTTACTTTTCAATGTTACCAAACCAAGTTTTTGTGTTGTTTAGCAATTTCAAATGGATGCAATGATGCATGCATGGAATGCAAAAAGTGAAAATTTTACTCATAATTTGCATTACCAATAGTGGGCTGTTACAATTCTACCCCCCTTACAGGAATCTCGTCCCGAGATTCTAAGGTTGCGAAAAGAAGTCGGGATACTCCTCACGAAGACTAGACTCTCTTTCCCAAGTTGCCTCATCTTCGGAGTGGTGAGACCATTGAACTTTGAGGAACTTGGTAGTCTTGTTACGGATCTTCCTTTCGGCTTCATCCAGGACACGGATAGGATGCTCGCGATAAGTGAGATCTTCCAGGAGATCCAACTCCTCATGATTGACCCCATGGATAGGATCCTTAAAACACCGGCAAAGTTGGGAGACATGAACACATCATGTACATTTGGGAATTTGACCGGTAACTCCAATTGATAAGAAAGTTCCCGCTTGGCCAGAATGGTGAAAGGGCCAACATAGCGAGGGGCCAATTTCCCTTTGATACCGAAGCGGCGAACGCCACGAAGGGGAGAGACGCGGAGATAAGCTTTATCACCAATTTCATAGTGAATTTCCTGATGGTGCTTATCATAGTAGCTCTTTTGCCTAGACTGAGCAATCTTCAGATTCTCCTATGATTCTCACCTTCTCCTCAGCTTCATTGATCACATCCGGACCAAAGAGTGCTCTCTCTCGGTCTCGGACCAATTTAGAGGAGTACGGCATTTTCTTCCATAGAGAACCTCAATGGAGCCATGCCCAGACTAGCTTGATAGCTATTGTTGTAGGAGAACTCCGCGAAAGGGAGATACTTTTCCCAACCCTTGCCAAAAGAGATTACACATGCCCGAAGCATGTCTTCCAAACTTGGTTCACTCTTTCGGTCTGACCATCAGTTTGAGGATGGTAGGCGGTACTGAAGTTGAGACGGGACCCCATAGCAGTTTGGAAACTCTGCCAAAACTTGGATACAAAGATACTTCCACGGTCCGATATGATCCTCAGAGGGACCCCATGCAATGGAACAATACGAGCCAAATATAAGTCAGCAAGTTGACTTGCCCGTATATCATCACGGACTGGTAGGAAGTGAGCAACCTTGGAAAGACGATCAATGATTACCCAGATTGCATTGTTGCCCTTTTGAGATTTGGGAAACCCGGTGATGAAGTCCATACCAATTTCATCCCATTTCCACTCGGGACTGCAATAGGGCGAAGAGTGCCGGCAGGTCTTTGATGTTCAGCCTTTACCCGTCGACAGGTGTCGCATTCAGCAACATACTTGGCAATTTCTCGTTTCATACGAGTCCACCAGAATTGTGGTCGAAGGTCTTGGTACATTTTGGTACTACCGGGATGAATAGAGAGAGGTGATTCATGAGCTTCTTGTAGGATGAGCTCCCTCAAATTCCGGTTCTTTGGCACCACTAGACGGTCACCAAAATAAACAACCCGGATTCATCTTCCGTGAAACATTTGGCCTTGCCACTAGCAATGTTCTTTTGATGTTCAGATACCCTCATCCAGCTTCTGAGCATCCTTAATCTGGTCTACAAGAGTAGCTTTGATCTCCAGATTTGCAAGGTAGCCAGAGGAACAATTTCCAGGTTCAAACGGGCAAACTCTTCATGAAGGGCAGGTTGGGCCTTCTCAATCATCAGATTGTTGCAATAGGACTTCCGACTTAGCGCGTCAGCCACGACGTTTGCTTTGCCGGGTTGATAGTTCAGACTCACATCATAGTCCTTGATTAACTCCAACCAACGCCTTTGCCTGAGATTTAAATCCGGCTGGGTGAAGAGGTACTTCAGACTCTTGTGATCCGAGAAATCTCGCAACGGTTACCAAACAGGTATGGTCTCCATTGCTTCAAAGCATAGACCACAGCGGCAAGTTCTAGATCATGAGTTGGGTATTGTGCTCATGCGGCTTCAATTGGCGAGAAGCATATGCCACCACATGGCCATCTTGCATTAGCACACAGCCCAAGCCTTGCAAGAGGCGTCACAGAAGACGACGAAATCCTTGCTTGTGTCCGGCAGGACAAGCACAGGAGCGGACGTGAGTTGGCTTTCAGTGTTTTGAACTCTCTTCAGCTCTCTCAGCTTCGGCCGACCATACGAACTTTTTATCCTTCTTGAGAAGGTCAGTCAGGCCTTGGCTATCTTGGAGAAACCTTCGATGAATCGGCGGTAGTAACCTGCCAATCCGAGAAAGCTACGGATGTCCTTGACTGACATTGGAGTTTTCCAATCCAAATGGACTGAATCTTGTCGGAATGACAGCCACACCATTAGCGGATATCACATGACCAAGGAAGACGAGATTATCCAACCAAAACTCACACTTGGAGAACTTGGCATAGAGGCGGTGTTCTCGAAGTCGTGTCAGAACCAAACGAAGATGTTCCTCATTGGTTTTGGAATAGATGAGGATGTCATCAATGTAAATGACGACAAACTTGTCAAGATAATCCATGAAGATGGAGTTCATGAGCCTCATGAAAGTAGCTGGAGCATTGTGAGACCAAAGGACATGACGGTATACTCATATGAGCCATAACGAGTAACAAATGCCGTCTTTGGAATATCCTCCTTTCTGATTTTTATCTGATGGTAGCCTGACCTCAGATCCATCTTGGAGAATACGTTGCACCAGCTAACTGATCCAACAGATCATTGATGCGAGGAATAGGATACTTGTTCTTGATTGTCACCGCATTCAACGGTCTATAGTCAGAGACTAGACGAGGCACGGTAGAATCCCTCTTCTTGACAAAGAGTACCGGACAACCCCAAGGTGAACTGCTAGGCTGGATGAAATCCTTCGCTAACAGTGATCAATTTGCTCTTTCAACAGAGCCAACTCTTCCACCGGCATACGGTAGGGCTTCTTGGAAATTGGAGCTGTACCGGGAAGTAGATCTATGACAAACTCCACACTTCGGTCAGGAGGCATGCCAGGCAATTCTTCCGGGAACACATCCGGGAAGTCACACACCACGTGTATGTCCTGGATTTCAGGAGGGGATTCGCCTTCCATAAAGCAAAGGAGGATCTCAGGTGAGTTGGGTATGATGAACATGGAGGTCTTGACAGTGCAGACCAATACTTAACACTGTCACCGGAAGAATTGGTCACGGTGATGGTCTTGGCAGCACAGTCGAGATTAGCCCGGTATTTGGCTAGCCAGTTCATGCCCAGTATGACATCAATGCCACTTGACCTCAGAGCTACCAAAGCGAAAGGAAAAGAGTAGTAACCTATGTAATCTGACTTCAGGAGTAACCCCATCGGTTTGCCATTTGGAGCCAGGAGTGGAATCACCAAGGGTCGGCTCATTTTCTCAAACGGTATTTTGTGGTCTTTTGCAAAAGCTATGGATATGAATGAATGCGATGCTCCAGAATCAAACAAAACTGTAGCAAGATTGTTGTTGATTCGTAACTCACCCATAAGAACGCCGGGGTCCTCTTCAGCTTCTTCACAGAGACGTGGTTCAGGCGACCACGCACAATAGGTCCAGCCTTGCCAGCTGGAGTGGCAGGGGCTCGTGCAGGAGTTATCGCGAGAGGTGCCTTCTGGGGGCACTCCCTGGAGTAGTGGCCAGCCTGGCCACAGGTGTAGCAAGTGACTCCAGGTGGAGCAGGTAGCATAGGACGGTACCCACTCCCGCCTACCCCAAGTGTCGAAGTAGTGGGGCGCGGAGGAGGTGGCCTGTATCCCGGGCTCTCGGCATGAATGGAGCACGAGGTACAGCGCTGTAGGGAACAAACACCCTGCGCTTCTTGCTCTCAGAACCCGAGGAACTCTGGTGGTCCCCGTGTGCGGGCCTCTTGGAAGCCTCAAGTTCCTTTCTTCCTTGCTCGAGAGTAAAAGCCTGGTTGAACAGCTCCTGGTAGGTCTGGAACCTGAAGGGCAACAACTCATAGCGGAGCTGCGGCGAAGACCCTTGCGGAACAGCTCTTGCTTGTCAGCATCATTGGTCACGTCCCTTGGGGCGTAACGAGAGAGATGGTTGAACTCACGACCATAAGTGCGGAGGTCCATCCGTCCCTGTTGCAAATCCAGGAACTCCCTCCTCTTCAAGTCCATGATCGGCTGGGGAATGTACTCCGCACGGAAGGCAGTGCGAAATCAGCCCAGTGAAGACATGGTTGGCTGGAAACAAAGCCACATGGCTTTCCCACCAACAGCCAGCAGCACCAACCAAGAGATAGGTGGCAAAGTTGACTTGCTCAGCCACTGGGACATGAAGCGCGGAGAACTTGCGCTCCAAAGCACGAAGCCAATCATCAGCTTCCAGTGGCTCCTTAGCATCAGCAAAGGTGGGTGGCTGCGAGCGCAGGAACTCAGTGAGAGTGTTGCACTCGTTCCTCCGTGCATTCTGCTGCACCAACTGCTCAAGCAACGCTCATTGCGCCCACGGTTCTCCTCAATGGCCATCAAGACCTCAGCCATCGAGGGTGGTGGCGGCAGATCATCCTCATCATCATTGTGGTTACCGCGACCACCACGGCCTCCACGGCCTCCTCGAGCCATTCTGGAGATTTGACAATGACACAGTTAGTATCTTTCTCCGAATGGTCGAACAATAGCATTAGCGTCTACACAAGTACACAGACTAGGGACGATAATACTTTGCGAGAAGGAATCAACAAGATAGAACTTGGGTCAAAGATCAGCATCATGTGCTACTAGTGAGAGTTAAGAAATCACAACTTAACACACTCTAGTTGACACAATCCGGGACCTTATGTTCAAGTCCTTGGGTTAAAACCCAAAAGGAGCAAATGATTAACTCGGTAGAAACATCTGAGTTGATTTGGGATTGCAACGCAGCGGGAGCAACTGGACACATAACACTAAAGGTCGAACCCACCCACGTTTCTAATCATTTTGAAGTAACAGACGAGGAGTAAAACCTTTAACTCAAATCGAGATAAGATTGCTCCGAGATTAGAGGGTAACCAGATAAGGAGTAAAAAGAATCCTAAGATGGTTTTCACAACTCATTTTTAGGTTAAAAATATTTTCACAAACACTAGACTCAATCGACCAGTAGAAGGGTTTCCTACAGGCAGTACTGCTCTGATACCAACTTGTGGCGCCCCGACCCGACTGCTATACAGTGATGCTGTGTGTCACCGGTTAAGCGATACAACCGGAGGTTACGGGTTTACCAATCCCCGGCCAAAACCTTTGGCAGGCGTTGCTCGGAATGGATCATCGGCAACACAACACCCCGATTGATGCCTTAACACAGGCACAACCCTCAATGCATAATAGAGAGATCAAGACTTGTGGAACAACTGGCACATCACAGACTCTACGACACAAATCATTATAGTTCAACTCTTATAATAGAGAAAGATAGCAAATGACAACCAGAGGTCACAGACCCAACATTACAACAAGCGGAAGCAAATTAGGTTGTTCTAAACAACAAGATCCAAATTATGGCCTAAGAGGCCTACAATAAACATCCAGCGCCAGCTGTCCGGGATGTCCCAAGCTGCCACCTGGGAACCCCAGACTACTCGTCGACGTCCACAAAGAACCCACCTTCGAGGTCGGTGAAGTCCTCCTCTGAAACAAAACAAACGACGTTGAGTTCGACGAACTCGCAAGATTATAATAGAGCTTTAGCTCGATGAGCTTTCAAGGTTTTATGGCTGTTTTGCATAAAGCTGATTTTATTTATGAAAACATAACTCAATGGCATCGACTATTCAGAGTATTTTAAAAGGGGTAAGAAGTGAATCTTTTCTTGATCACTTTTCTCAACATCACCATCATCAACCACTGTACCTGTTCATCAAAGGCACCTCCCCGAATCACCCTCGAGGAAGCTCACCTTGCATTCTTGAAGTGGTACCTCTAGTACCCAGTTTTTAATCATTCCGTTAAGTTATTCTATGATCTTATCGTCCTTTCCCAAGTTGTCCGTAACCGTGGACACGGCTTTTCGAAAAGATTTAACCCTGCAGGGGTGCACTGTGTTTACCTTCGGTACCGCCCGGCTCATTGCCTACACGTAGCTCTCTTCCGGGGAAAGCCGGCTGAGTGGGAACGGTTACAACCTTTACCTTGCTTGAGACTAACCCAGGATCATCAGTGGCGGTAGGACAAGGGGTACCTCCAGCACCCTGTCCCGCGGCCACTTATTTTCCTGACACCACCATCCTCATCTCAGTCTTGGCCACCATCTCAACGCACGCGCAAATGGAAAGCCAAACTAGAGGACCCTCGGCTAGTCCGCCACAAGTTAGTCGGTCGACGAGGGCTCCATATACCCCACCGAAAGGAAGCGCGCTCATCTTGGTTCAAGAGGTAAAGAACTCGCACCTAGGCGGCGAGAGTGAGACAAAACACCACTATCCCAAAGTGGCCTCTCATCCCCACCTTTAAGCATCTTATTATCTGTCACCACAAATTCTCCACCATTATCTGAACAATTCACCACCGGCTTCCAACATGAAGTATCCATCGGACGGCTAAGCATTTACTAAGCATGGCTAAGCATCAACATTGCACAGTTAAGTATTTCAGGCCAACAGTACAATCCTATGGATAATAGGAGGGGAAACAGGTAATTGGTATCGGAATCTTAATGCAACTATAGGATATCTAATCCAAGCAAATTGACATTTGGAACCGCATGCAATATTATAGTGGAGAAAATATTTGCGGAATATAGGATAAGACATGCTCAGAGGGGGATTACGCTTGCCTTGTTCGAAGTGTTGGTAGTACGGATCCTCGGGGTATTGTGGAGTAACCCCGACTGCTTGATCTATCGAAGTACAAAACATCGGAAGAAAACAATTCAATCACCACACATACTTTAACAAATGCAATGCACAAAACACATGATGGCATGGCATTTTCAATGCACTGAAATTATTATAGCAAGTTCTACCCATTCTATATGGGGTGCGATAATTAATTGTTTAACAAGAGAGGAATATAGCTCTACATTTGTTTTAATGTTTTCCTGTGCTATAAGTTCATGTAAACATGCATGCAAGTGATGCAAAGGATCAGTGCACATTTTTCTGAGCATTTCGATATAAGGGACACATTTTTCGGAGGCCCCGATCAAAAGTTATTAATTTTCTAATTCCTCTTTTTAAATATTTACTTTTGATTATTTTAAATCCAACGATAAATATTTTATTTACTCGCCTCGAAAGGGAGAGAGGAACTAGTAGGAATCATCGGAGTCGACGTCCCTACGTTGCGAGGGAGGAGCGGGGGAACATATGCCATCGGAGAGGAAACATAAAAGGAACCCCTAAAAAAAAACAGTACTCCCAGCCTCCAGACCGGTCTGGGCCGGCTGGCAGGCCGGCCTAGCAGCCGAGGGGTCCGGCCCCCAGCCCAACTTGGGCTGGCTCCGAGGCCGGCCAGGCGGCAGAGAGCATCGGCCTCTCGGCCGGTTTGTGCCGGGCCCAAGGCCGGTTACGGGCCCGTGAGAGCCAGTCCGCAGCCCGGCTTAGGCCGGTGCCACGGCCGGTCGTGCGAGCGCGGCGAGCCACGGCGATGGACGCGACGGCCACGGTGGCCACGGCGACGTGGGAGCAAGGGGGAGGACACGGAGGGGTGCTACGGGACGGCGAGCTCACCAGGGTCACGTACGAAGACACGGCGGCGCCGGAGGTGGACGGACAGCGACGATTTCGTCCGGCGGAGCGGCGGCGGTGGTCGGCGAAAAAGCGGACGACGCGGTCGATTCGCGTCATCCCAGCTCAATTCCTCTGGCAGAGACGTAGCTGGCGACGCGGCGGACCTCTCTGTGGCGCTCGATTTGGACGGGGTGCGCTCAGGCGAAGGCGGCACGGCGGCGGAGCTTGGCGGCCATGGCGGCTCGGGGTGAGCGAAGAGGTGAGGAACGGGGAGCAATCGAGGGAGGAGCAGGTGGGGCTCGTGGCTTGCTTGCTCTCCTTGCGGGGGAGAGGGCAGAGGGGGCCCGGAGCTCGTCGAGCTGGTGCGGCCCGAGCAGCTCGCGCTGCTTCGGTCGCTACAGGGAGGAAGGAGATGAAGGATTTGCAAAGAGGTCCCTGGAAGTTTTAAAATCATCATAGATTGGTCCTTGCTTCCTTTTCTTTTATTTCCAGCAGGTTTTAGGGATTTTATAGAGGCACTTAAATACTCCAGAAAAATATGAAATAATTTGAGGAGGCTCCCCTTAACATTTAGTAGCTCCACAATTTTTGGTATCTCCAAATAAAATGTTTTTGACAAGATTTGCTCATAGTCTTAAGATAGAGCATTTTCCTCAAATTCCAAAAGTTATTACTTTAGAAACTTTGAATCAAGGGCAAAATATTCTTTTGAGCTCTTGGAACTTCCTTGACAAATAAGAGGAGTCAAAGTATTTTGTTTTGCAAGTTGAGTGTCTCCCTTGTTGTGAGTTTTAGTTAAACCAAGTTTGGCATTTTACTTTTCAATGTTACCAAAGTTTTTGTGTTGTTTAGCAATTTCAAATGGATGCAATGATGCATGCATGGAATGCAAAAAGTGAAAATTTTACTCATAATTTGCATTATCAATAGTGGGCTGTTACACACACCCCCCCCCCCCCCCTACTCAAACTCAGAATGGGAGTTGGACTCCCAATTCAATTCAGCCCCCAAGGGGCCTAATCCGAAATTGCCTAGGGGGCTTTCCTTGCCCCCCCCCCCCCCAAAGAAAGTGGAGGGGCAGCCCAAGGAGGGCTATGCCACTGGCCAGGGTGCGCTATGGGCCCCATGAGGCTGCCCACATGTGGGTCGCATCCCATGCCACCCTTGCCCCCCCTCCGGCACCCCATTCTAGGTTTTTCTCCGAAAACCCTCCGGATCACTATATAACTTACAAATTAAATCTCGTAATAACTCCGACAGTGATAGTAACTATTTATGCAACCCCGGGACATCTTATGACCGCTCAAAGAATTCAGGAACACTTCCGAGGTCTCTTCGACATCATATGTCTCTTCTAGAATTGTCCGCAACACTTCCGGAGTGCCACCGATAACATCTCCATGTTTCTAGCGTCTCTCAAATCTACCTAGCATACAAATATCTCTCAATATAAGATTAAATCACCTTAAGCGTGTGACCCAGTAGGTTCGATAATACACGGACATGCCCGAAACACCTTTTGAACAATAACCAACAACAGAGCTGTGGACGCCCATGATGGTTCCCACGCATACATGAATAAATCGAGCGAAATTTTTTGTTACTCATGTTGCTAATCTTTTCTCTTCATGGTACTAGTGATATCCCTAGGTTAGATGTCGATATCTTTGTGATTAAATCTCTTTGATTACTATATCCATTATGCTCACATCGACATCACTCTCTCTTTTTCTCATTCCGTATTCCGATATCCTCGGGACTAATTTCACGTTGTGCCTGGCCATATGATGCGTCCTAAAAACACGCATCTTTTATCTATGTTTAAACCGTATATTTGTCATGAAAAGAGGCAATAGATCACTCTGTACCTGCCACTAACCACTAATGTGCAGAGTACTACATAAGTTGCTGAGATCCAATGGTTCTTAGTTTGCTAGTTTATATCTACTCAATACTCCTCCGATGTCGGAGGAGGATGTTGAAGTCTTTGTACAATTTTGGCTTGTAATAATAAGAAGTGTGTAATATTTGGAACTGCAATGTTTTTGTTGTACTATTCCGAGGATGTAATATTTGTGGAGCGGGGCTTCCATGAGTGTAATGCCAACAAATTGTACACTACAATATGTAGTGGTGTACCTGGTCTCCGCAGATCACCTCCGATCCCGATCTTTTCAATTCATCCTAGGAATCACAGAGCGCGAGTCCTTCGAAGTGGGATTGGGGGCAATTTATAACATCCCAAGTATGACCATCTCTTACTTATTTATGCTTATTAGTTTCTTTTATGACATCATCATCTTTAATCATGCATGTCACACTTTTAAACAAAATTGCATATTATATAAAACTCGTGTCCCTTTTGCAATATTTCGTATTACTGTATTCTTCCTTTGTTCCTAACTTATGTTGTGTGTTGTATCAAATAAATCAAACAAAACCGCTCACCAATTCAATTTTGAGTTTTATGAAAACAATCTTTAAAAAGGGTAATATGAACCTCCTCTTTTCTTGTCAAATCTGGATTAATTTTCAACCCACTTTTTTATTGATGTTTGATTTTTTTAACTTGAATACCTCTCTTCTCTCTCCAAATTCAACTTCATTTGAAAGGTTTTGCTAAAACCAGAAATTTGGAATTTTTAAAGAGAAAAGGCCTGGAGCACCCAAAGTGGCTACTTTGGGCTCAAAGGCGACACGCGAGGCCCAACTAACCCGAAACGAGCGCTCCAGCGAGGCTCCTTTCTTCTTCCCGTCGACGTACACCTCTCTGTATCGGGCAAAAATGGCGAGACGCCATTGCCACGTCTGCTCCAGCGAATCCAGCGGCCACGATCGCCACGATCCGCCTATTTAATCTGTATCTCGTGCCCTCCTCCAAACCCTAGCCTCCCATTCTCTTTTCTCCCTCCGCCGCCGCCCCGGTAAGTCTCTTACACGCGCACGCCGTCGCCATGGACGGAGCTTGAACAGCAGAAGCTCGCCGCCGCTCGGACGCCTTTGTCGACCACTTCCGCAACGACGAGTTCCGCGCCAACCCCAGCTAACTCTTCGCGCACCGGAGCGAGGACAGCGAACCCTGCTTCGACTTCTTCAGTTTCGGACGCCGGCGTCAACCTCGAATTCCGCCCGCCGTCGACCACCTCGAGCACGATCTACTACAGAACACGCTAGGGGTGAGATTATTTTTTGAACACACCCAGATAGTATGTTCCGTTCGGTGAGGAAAGTGTGATCTTTTCAAATCTGCCACTTGCCCGCCTGTTCTGCTCGTCCACGATCCGATCCGGTTCTGCACTTCTGCTCGTGTCCACCGCGTCCGAGCACGAGCAGAAGGTTGTACATACACATACTGCTGTTTTGTTGATGCTCTCAAATCTCTGAATCTCTGAACGTACTGCTATGCTTGCCCACGAAAATTTAAGGTTACAAGTGCAAACCTTGGTTTTATTTTACATTTTTCTTTGGGGATGAACCTAATTTATTACCAAAATTAATCAATTCGATCTCGGCAAAGTAATAAAAAAAACATGTGTTTCATTTTATGCATGTGAATGCGATGAGCAACGGTCTAGTCTATTATCTGAATTCTTCACAAGCACTACACGACATCGACAGTGAACTCTCGAGCTTGCACATGATCCGCCCCGAATTGTTTCCCCTGTCTTTGGTGTAACTAATTAAGAATTTGGGATTCTGTTTTCTATAAGAATTTGGTACACCATTCTCTACCGGAAATCATTCTTTCGAAAAGATGCACGAACCATACGCTCAAGGAGCTATAAGTGATCTGTCCTTTCTTCTATTGTCTCGTGGAAACCGGCCCATATCTCTGAACCAGATAAGGTAGTATCGATCTTAGCTGGTTTTCTTGTGTTACGCTTGTTCAGAGATCTCTGAATAGCATCACATATTGATGGATTTGGTCATTTTTCCTATATCCACCTTGGCGTCCTATAAATAGCATCACAAGGCCTTGAGCATATTACTTGTGATTGTGAGTCGAGTGGGAACCACATCATCAATTAAACGTGTTTCCGTGCAGGTTTGGGGGCCATATGAACATGAAGTTAACAGCCATTCTTTTCCTTGTGCTCCTTGGATGCCATGCGTTCTCTGTGCACGGTATGCAGCTAGCAACCTATGTATCTATCTGTAGCATATTAGATATACCATCTCTTTACAAATGATGCAACTCGTTTAACTAGATTATATTCTAATACTCCTTTGTATGTGTTTTGTTATTGATGATCAGGTGGTCGCCAGCTAGATGACCAGATCAAAGGTACGAACGAGTACACCGGTCCTCAGTTCATATTGTGCCTAAGGAATAGATGTGATGGCCACACCTGTTGGTGTTGTGCAACTATGTGGCCTGGTAGGCATTGCTGGACGAATCAGGACGATTGCATGAGCGTCTGCCCGCATAACTGATCTTAATGAAGGACAAGAATCATGGCTCTAGCAGCAAGGGGATGGATGATCGGCTTAGTGTAGTTTAGCCTCGGTGTTACATGTACTGGTTGTCGCATTGTCTATACCACCACTTGCATTTTACATTTCCTCCAAAGTTGCTGGCCCGTGCCTGGGTCATAGAGCAACGGTACGCTAGGTTGCATCATGTTTCCCTTTCAAATACAATCTGTAACAACGATGGTTATATTTCCCTTTCCCTTTATTTCTGTTGCTTGCACTCTGTAATCCCATACTTTGCATGCATATTATTCTGTCTGCTCTTGGCGTGGTGCTCTGTTTATGTTTATCGATAAAGTCTTCTCTTGGAACACCAGGAGCCTTGACGATGTGAAGAAAAACGTTGAAATCTATAGAACTGTGTATTGATGAGTCAAGGCTGATTTCATATGTCTAGAGGAAACAAAAATTGCAGAAATCTCGCAATTCAAATCCAAGCAGTTCATACCGACAAAGTACACTGGTTATGCTACCAGCCATCTGAATGTGCTCCGGCAGGTACCCTGAGAGCGTGGAACGCAAAGGATTATGAAGTCACAGTTATAAAGGAGAACAAAAACACTCGCTCACTATTCATGCATCATCTACATCAGACAAAAGCTCGTTTTACATAACCAATGTTTATGGACCGTGTGATGCCTCTCCTATGATGGATTTTTTGAAGACATGAGATAACTCGGAAATGATATTACATTCCCGTGAGTGCTTGCAGGCCACAACCTCTAAACTGAATTCAGGTTCTGATCGCCATGTCTACCACGGTTCTGCAGGCCACAACCTGTAAACTGAATTCAGGTTGCACCATTGCCTTCTGCCATGCATGATAACCGGACACTGATGGGCAGACTCAAACTGGCATTACGAGCAGACTAGCAGTGTACAGATGCATTGCAGCGGCCAGATGGCGAGTGGATCACCGACATGGTGCTTCCTTTGTCGCGCACAGCTCATCAGCAACTCGACCTACTGCTCAATACTTTGCACCAGGAAACAGAGCAACCAAACTCTGACGGAGACATGAGGACCATATCTGGGCCGCGCTTGCCCTTGCAACTCACGTACTGACAGGCTTTGCTTACTGGGCCTCAGTTCAGTTTCATAATTAGCCGCGCGGCCCATTTTAATAGCTAAAGCCACGCCTAACACACAAGTTAACTACAGTACAAGATTCCCTAAAAAAAGTTAACTACTCCCTCCGTCCATAAAAGGATGTCACAACTTTGTCCAAACATGCATACATCTAGACATACTGTAGTGTGTAGATACATGCATGTTTAGAAAAAGTTGAGACATCCTTTTATGAACGGAGTGAGTACAAGAAGATTCACTCAAAAGAAGACAACGACATAGTACCTCGGAAAAATTCAGTACACATATTTAAATTTCGAAATCTTTTCAAACATATATAGTAGTACAAAAAAAATCAAACTGCATGCATATCATTCAAGCAGGTACATCTGATCTTATTATTCCTTGCAGATATTTTTCTGCAGTGTAGTACTACAACCGTTCGAAGCAGACTACATCAATCATCACACAAGAAAAAAACTGTGGAGAACACGCACAGCAACACACTGGTCGATCAATGGCAGGAAGTTACTGCTACTTCAGTTTGCCTTCCTGCAGTTCACCCTAACCTGCCCGCTGTTTCCGGTGACCACGCCGATGCCGCCCATCTTCACCATGGCGTCACGGAAGTCGTCGAAGAAGCCGGCGCCCATGCCGGACGCATAGGCCGTGGTCTGCGCGTCTGCGGACCCACCATTAAACAGCTGCTGGTCGGAGTGCAGCAGGCCCTTGTTCCGTAGCAGGTTCTTGTAGTAGAAGTTGTCGAAGACGTAGGACGTGGAGGGGTCCAGCGGCGAGGTGGTGTCGTCGCCGTTGCCGACGGTTGACGGGCATTTTGCCTTGAGCGATGTGGCGAGCGTGGAGTCGAGGGTGGCGTTCTCGTTGTAGAGGCGGCCGCGGAAGTTGACGCACCGGGCCTGCCCGATGGTGTGCGCGCCAGAGAGCGCCACCATGTCGTTCGCGGTGAGGTTCTTGGCGGAGAAGGCCTTGATCAGGACGCCGAGGTCGGAGGTCGGCGCCGGGAGCTCGCTGTTCGCGGCGTCCTGGCTCGACGTCGAGCCGTCCCTCCGGCCAAGCTCCACGTCCCACGTAGGCCCGCCGAGCTGAAGTTGATCACAAGTACGTCGAGTTCAGAACATGATTAAGCTAGTGGTTTTGAGTTGTGAACTTCTGATCTGTTGCTTGTGTATATGGCGCTTACCGCCACGACGGAGTCTCGGGCGGCGACGGCGAGGATGTCGGCGCAGGACACCACCTTGGCGCAGGAGTCCTCAAGCTGGGACTTGATGTTGTCCACCACCTCGAAGCCGCGAAGGGAGTTCTTGTTGGGCACCGCGTTCTTCTCGCTGGTGGCGCCGTCGAGCAGCACTGACCCGTCACAGCCCTGAAAAAAGTTCACAGCATACGTCAATCAGTCAATGGTTAGTCCTCGAAAACATGTGGGAGGAGCGACGAGCAACTAAGAATAAGAGATTTACATTGACAAAACAGTCGTGGAAATGGAGGCGGAGCAGCGAGGCCCCCATGCGGGATTCTTTGGAGACGGCGGCTCGCACGGCGCCCTCGATGATGTCCAGAGCGTCGGGGCAGGTTTCGTCGTAGAAATCAGTGGAAAGCTGAGCGGAAACAAGAGCCGCCGATAAGATGAGCAAGGCCACGATGCTGCAGAAACGGAAGGTTGCCATTGCTAATCGACAGAGCTAGGAAAGTAGCCAAGTGCAGATAACTTCACACTCTATGTATGTTGCGGCAGTGTGCCTGGATAGCTACAGGCTACGTGGTATTTATAGGAAACGTGATTCGTCATGCCACAATGCGGTTGTGTTTACACCTCTTTATTCATCATAATAATAGGGCAGGTTTCGCAAAAACACACACATTCGAAAACAAAACCGAGCCCCTCTCCCTCGCGTCGCCCGCCTCGGGCGACCCGGGGGCCAAACCCTAGTGCCGCCTTTCGCCCCTCCCCCTCCTAGCCTCTCCCTCGCCACCGCCGGTGGCTGCTGCCGGGCTCTGCCCGCTCGGCGGCCGCGGCCGCGGCGAGGCGTCTCCTCGCGCCTGGCTCCGTCCAGATGGGACCTCATAGCGCTGCGGGGACGTATGCGGCCAAGATGTGCTGCCGGTCGTCGTACTTGTCGGGCCGGCGGCGGCGGCTCCTCCTGAGCTTTGGGGGCCGGGCGTGTGCAGCCGAGCTTGAGGCCAGGGTTGGGGCCCTGTGCTGCTCGGGCTGGCCATGGCCACGGCAGCCCCTGCTCTAGGTGGATCTGGAGCTGGTTGCTCCTCCGCGTGGGCTGCCGGCGGATCCGGAATGGATCTAACGGCGGATGCTTCCGCCGGTGCTGGGCGGCGCGGATCTGACGGCGGATGCTTCCGCCGGTGCTTGGCGGCGTCGTGGTGTCCTGCAGTGGCGATGGTCACGTTGGTCCCCGGTTTTGGTGCTGTGTCTGTCTCCTCTGGATTGGCCGGGATGTGCGTGGAGTTTGGATGCCGGGGCGGCGGCCCCGGGTGGTGGAAGTCACGGCGCCGAGGCGGGGGTCGTGGCTTTGGTGCTGGCTGGCGTTCATGGCCATGCGGGCGGCGTGATGTTCGGCGGAGAGGCGTACGATGGAAGTGGTTCGGTAGCTACCTCAGCAGCTGACCACACTCGGTTTGGAAAAGGGGAGTAGTGCCGGGGTGAAAAATCTGCCTGGCGTTTCCTTGGCCGACGGCGGCGACGACGATGGGTGCCGTTTCCTTCTTGAAGGCGCCGTCGCGGCCCTCCCCCGTTTCCTCCCGAGGCTCCCGGTGAGAACCATAGATCCTCTGGATCGGGCGGCGGCGGAACTTTGGTGCCGCTTCCTTCCTGAAGGCTCCGCCTTGGAGTCCAGCGTGTGTTCTCTTCCGATGGTAGTGTGATAGCAGTGACAATGTTGGTTGGCGGCCAGAGTCTCCAGTTTGGGTTCTGCCCTTCGTGGCATGGTGTAGCGTCCGTTGGTGCATCGGCTCGAGCTCTCGGGTGAGCTCCAGTCCATCGACGCCGGCATCTGCTGTCGGTCAGGGATAGGGGTCCCGCTGTCGACGGTGACTTGTCCGGGCGGCGCTTCCCGGCCACTCAGAAGGTGTCCAACCTCGTCGGCGTCTTCGGCTCTTCAAGCTTTATCTGTTGTCTGCCTAGTGTTACCGTCGACCCAGCTTCCTTGTAGCTCGGCTCTCACTGTTTACTTGTACAAGCCTGTGGCTTGATCCTTTGTTTGTGTGTGTGGAGTTGTTTGTAAGCTGTTGTCAGCACTTTGTATCTTCCGCCATTGGCGTCATTAATTTAACGCTGGGCTACGACCTTTGGTCTCAAAACACACACATTCAAGTGATGTTGTAACGAAAAAAACTACAATACTCCCTTTGAGTTTAACACATGACCTGGGTTCTACGACACAAAGTGAAAAAATCATAATTATAACGTTTAGCCTATTAACATATGACCTGTTATTGCCTAACCAGGATGGCTCGGCTTAAAATCCGCTTGGACCGAATAGGCAAGAAAAATAGATAAGTTTGCTACAAAATGTGGAAATTTCAAAATGCTCAAAAAATGGACAAAATGACATGAAAATTACTACAATACTAAAGGTACACATTTTGGTTTACCATACTTTTGTCGAATTTTTTTAGGTAATCTTAAACTTTGATGAGTCCATATTGTACTGAACATATCTTGAGTTTATCCTGATATTTTTGAGATTGATCTCATTAGCAATTTCATTTGGTTTTGTTAATTTAATTGGCTTTTGGAGGGTTTGTAGGTGAATTGTACCTCACATGTACCTATCGCAAAAACCGGAGCCATTCATTGAAGTTATAAGCTTTCAATGGAAGATTATTGTACTCCCTCGACATCCTTTTGTGAACGGAGGGAGTAGTATTTCATGTGCGAAGATCCACAATATGCTCAAATAGTGGAAAAACAGTGTCACACCTCAAAAGCACCATGAGGCACCGTTAGGAGACCACCTATATAACTAATAGACGGTTGTCGCCTAGTTGCTCTTTGGGTGCTTGTGAAACCGAAAGTAAAAAATTGCACACTCCGCGGTTTCATCTCGAATGTGGCACAAGAATTTAATATTTGTTTTTTTGTCTATAATTGGTTATTCATTTGATGTTAGTAATTTACAGTCTCATGTTTCTCGTCTGAACTACAATCCGGCAAGTAAGTTTAATAGATTGGGATATAATAATCCAGTTGCTACGTTTAAATGAACTCTAATATTATAAGGAACTAATAAAAATCGTTTTTTGGTATGGAATTAGGGAATAGACTAATCATATTTAATTATGATGTTTTCTAGATAGTTAATTTTATAACTTTCAGAGTGTAGTGTATCTAATTTTCTACTTTGCATTTTTCTCTTACATCTTTTGCAATCTTTATATTTTGGTATTCAGCTTAAGTTATCATTTCAATAACCTGTTCTAAATATATTACTGCATAATAAGGGAATACATAAAATAGATGGTATGTAATCTTTTAAATGAATTGGAGCTTTGAGTGATTAAACAAATATATGACCTGAATGTAGAATTTTGAGTTATGTTGAACACCCTATGTTGATAGTTGCATGCTCGTAATTTAGATCTTGTTCATGAATAAAAAAAATAGAAGAATTAGCACACAATTTTCAAAGTTAATCTAACTTTGGGCACGGGAGGGCACTTACCCCCTCCCCATGGTATGAATGTAAGAATTATTTAACACAAATTTACCTAACATGAATTTGATACTTTGGTATATATGAGCATAATATACTATTCTTCCTAGAGACCTCTATGTTGATTTCTCCGGACGACCTCCTGGTCATCGGCTGTGAGGATGGTCGCTGGAACTCTCCGTGTATGGACCTGCCGTCACTGAGTACGCTGCTGAGCACTGAGTGATTTATTTTCGGTGTTTATCTTTGAAAAATCTATCTATATTGTCGCTATGTATGCAATTTCTCATTACATTAGCATTAGTTATTGTATCCGTATAAATCAGAGATAATCAAGCTTATAATTAATTAGCACTTATTGAAGTCTTTGTATTAATTGTCGGTTAATGAACCTGATGTGGAGTAGTATTAACTAGTTGCTGACCCGTGAACATTATAAATATAGGAAAAGTGAACATGTAAAACTAATAGTTACTTATTCACATAGAAAATACGTATACATCCATATAGTAATTAGTGTATCTTGTACTTTGGTATCTATTTAATTTGATTCGTCATGGAGGCATTTAATTTTGCATTGTTCAATGATCTTGCACATTTAGCTAAAGAATTGTGTGCACACCGTTGTTAGGTGGTTGGAAGCACTAATATTTCTGAGCTTCTCCTCAGTTATTGCGACAACTCTTTAATCAATTGATTAATTAAATATCTCTCATATGTGCGGTGTTTCTCTCTTTTTTCATAATTTTGCTTTAAACTTTCAATATTTACTCGTCTCGTAAATATCTTAAGTGAAGGTCCTATAATGCACTAATTCTGGTATATGTTATATTATGTTTTGATTTGCCCAATGGGTCGTTAATTTCTGTACAACATCTTGCTGAATTTTTAAGTTCAGTACGACATTGTTTGACCACAAACTAGTAATTAAGTAAAATGGTACATGTTTAGCACTGCACATAAGACAAAAATGTATGTACAGTGCTAATCGGTACAATCACATATGAAGAACACGATAGTTCCAGCCACTTGCATTTTAGTAGTCCAATTCGGGACATGATTTCAAAAGCTACGATCAATATGTGGGTGAGGTTCCCACAATCGATCTTAATTAGCGCGTGACTTTGCGACAACCTTACAAACCAATGAATCCACAGCTCCACAATTTGTAAGACCTAAATCTCCATTAGTCTTAACCCCAGGTGTGAATAGTGGCGCGTCTGGCCCTACATCTAGCCAGTCTGACCGGGGTCAACAAATTAGGCCCGCAGCATGTACATGCTTTAAGCACTACTCTTCCATATATTAGTAGTGAACTTTACTCCAAGCAAAGAAAAACTCGTACTTAATTTGGAATCCCTGGGTGGATGCATGGTTGCGGATCTCACAAACTAGATGACTTTATCCGGTAACGCATCGTCAATGGTGTTTCTTAGTCTTCACTTCACAGTGTGGAAGAATTTTGAGCTTGTTTCTTGGAAACAAACGGTATGTTATCATTCTTGGTCCCTTTCCATGATAACACTTTTTGCGATTTTCTATTACTCTTGATCATTGTGCATCCGTGGAAGCGTGGAATCAAACCAGCTAGTAAAATACTACAACGCTCTGCGATTAGGCCGTTTCAGACAAGGTTTAGGCGGTCGAATAGTCTTGACGAAGAGCTGTCCTAGCACTGATCACGGCGGTGTCTGCCCTTTTGGCCTGATACACATGCTCTGATTGCCAAACTTTTGGGCTTTCTCTGCGATTGCTCCAAGAGTTACACTCCGGCGGTCGTCGTGCGTGCCCTCGCGAGTGGCAGGCGCATGATCACGACAAGCTCCGGTAATATACTATGCTGGAAGTTGCAGGATCGCCGAATCACTTGGAAATTAGTCTGACTCTTTTCACTCTCTTATCTGCATGCACACGTCCTTGTCAGTTGTCACCAACTTTAGCCGAGACTATAGCACTCTCTTCGGTGATGTTAAACAGTGGATTAGAATCCAGAAGATCATCGGCGTGGTGTTGGGCGAGGCGCGCCGGATCAAAAATGTCAAATGGAGCATCAAAGGGCGGCGAAAAGTTTCTTACAACAGCTGGTAGTGAATCGTGTTGAGGATAGAATTTAACTACGGAAGCAGTGTTGACGACACGTTCCGCTATGCACTACCAAGTGTTGTACTCCCTCCATTTCACAATATGAGATGTTTTAGTCTTTTTCCACATGCACATGCACACACATGTATCTAGACACGTTTAAGTGTATGTGTCCTTTCTTTTTAGTATGAATCTAGACATGCATGTTTAATACCTAAAACATTTTACATTGTGGAACAGAGGGAGTAGATAATTAACAGAGGCCGGCCCGTTGTTGTAGATAAAAAGAGCACAAATGATCAACATGACATTGTGCAGATATCTCCGCTATCCAAATCTGATAACTGCGGCATGGTTCACTGGGATGAGATAGAGAACTGAGCTTTCTGTTGCAGCGATATTGGGTTGGTGTGGTGGGTTCACAGTGGCCAGGTCTACGCACTTTTGACATCCTGACCGGCCACAAGCGTGCCATGGACATGGACCTGTGGAAGACTTGGTTGTCACTGGCTCGGTGCAGCACACAAATGTTTTCGAGGAGATGTTCCGTAGTTCCATCCATCGTCCAGTCTCCAGTCTGGGAGCATTGCACTTGCAGAGGTTTTAGCCGGTCGTGGCAATGCTAAGACGGAGTTGGGCCCAAACCTTCTCTTGGCAAATAATAGTTTTTTTAGCCCATTTTCACCATGCTAAGCCCATGAACTTGGACTTTGGCGGGAATAACTTCTGCCGTCGGAGTGCTCTGCAGACCAATTCGTGACACCTTGGCTATTCTATGAGTCTACGTCAAAGATTTCTTAGTCCCCGTATGGATTATGGGGATGGTAGTTATGTAAATCAAATAGCTCACATGACTCAATCAAGTCAATGAAATAAATTTATATGTACGTGCAGAGATATACTCATAAATATATGACACTTAAAAGTTCATTAATGAAATATTTTGTGCATTTTCTGTTATCCCCATTACGAGTCCCACTCCGGCGGGCTCTAGTTTCTCTTCGGTGCCTCTATGGTTACCGGGAATCCCCCAACCTAGTTGGCACGCTCTTGTGCAGGATTTTGTGGCGTCAACCATCGATGTGTCGTCCACGCCCTTGGTTGGTGGACCAATGGCCTTGGTAACTGCGACTAGGTGGGTTGCGGCGTCCCTGCCTCTCGACACCGGCCAGATCTGGGGTGCGAAAGTGCGTGTGTGTGGCGGCGGCGGCGGTGGGGGGGGGGGGGGGGGGGAGGCTAAGAAAGTAGACACCTTTCCGCCCCTCTCATGGAGGTGATAATAGCGTCGTAGGTTTGCGAGGAGGGTGGGGGGCCATGGATGTCGTTACGACGATCCTAGATGATGAGTCTGCGTGGTTGGCTCTGCGGCGAGCAACAACAATGGCGGTTGCACTCATCAAGGGGAGGGGTGACATGTGTTTTTGCTGTTGCCCATGGCTTTGGCGGTGGCTGCTCCATGGTGTTTATTCTAGAGGCCTTGAGGTAATTGAAGTGGTCCTCTCCTAGTGTTGGATCGATGACCCTGGCAGGGGTATGGTCCGAGTAAAAGCTCGACGCTACGCCGTCAACTACGGCGACTGTCGTATCCCTCTTGGGGGGCTTCGTTGGGGGTCCAGGCAAAAACCCTATTTTGGTCCTTCGGCCTTAGCAGTGGCATCGTCGCGTCGTAATTCTCTTGGGGGCATCGCGTTGTGGATCTCAAGTACCTGCTAGTTTCGGTATGTCGGCGTCTTCGAGCATGCCTTTATCCCGGCGCAAACTTTGTTTGGATCTGGCATGGGGTGGCCTCGTTGGTCTCATGTGTGACTATTGTCATCGTTCTATCCTCGTTGTCAGCTCGTAGGATTCAGCACTCCGTGGACTGGAGCGAGAGGGCAAGCGACCTTATTCAGCAATAACTTGGTGTGTTAGATGCAGGGATATCTGATGGTATCATTAGGAGGCGCGGTTTCAGTGCTGCTCGGTAGCCTCAAAAGCCTAGTGTTAGGTGTGGCCTCTCCGGTTGTCTTACTTGACTTTGAGTTGGCGGTGTTCTAACTACCCCCTCGGATTTCTCTTTTATTTTACTTGTTTTTATAACGGGTTTCTCATCACATTGTATTGGTTTGACCATATGTAATTTATCTATAAAGTACGACGAAAGCCTATTTCGAGAAGTATACAATGTGGTATAGAGGTATATCAAATAAATTGCATTATATATTTTCTCCTAATTGAAAGCTTGAGTTGGGCCGATTGTGACACATGGAAGGAGTCTTGTTATCAAATTAACTTGAGACTGCCATCGTCGTTCTTCCCAATCCTATTGAAGTGTGGTTTGTTTGATTCACTGTGCAGTGAGCTATTAGAGTGTATTATTGAATCATCAAATATTTGTATGCATACAGTTACATGTTAAAGGCTAGACCGATGCACCTATAAACCGAGATATCCCGCGAGCGTGTGTGTACTGTGGGCGTGGCCTTAACGTGAACTTGGAAGTTTCTAGCCGCCGTACTAAGTAAACAATAGTCAAATAGCTACACACACAAGAGCCCTTATCAACTAGCAAATCCATAAGGGTTCTATTTGATTAGGCACCTGAATTGGCATTATTGGTTCTACAGAAGATGTATGATAAAGAGCTGGCATTAAGTCATGCAACGTGCTCAGGCTTTGAATTCTAAGAGGAAAGAATTGACACGACTCAAACACACTTGGAAATTTATTTCGCAGTAGCAAACATCATGCAGAGCTCAACACCGGACAGCAACGTCGATCGTAGCCGACGGGACTACACACCACCTGAAGGATGGCTTTCACTTGCTAACTGCAGAGTGCAGAGGAAAGAAACTAAAAGCATAGTAGTACGAACGAGGACACAGATCGGGGTTGCAACGATGCACAGGTCTACACCACCTGAGCCGCTGAGCCAAGGGCGCACTGCAAGACGCACATCATGTAGTCACGGTGCCTCCTCTGCCAGAGCAAAACGCTTGGCAATACTCCGGTGTGTTCCCCTGTAAAGTCCGTCCGGCCTCAACCTTCGCCCCCATCACGGCCACCAGGAGGAGCCCGGCGAGCAGGAGACACCACGCAAGGCTACCCTGACGGTTGAAACCCATGGCTTCTCCCTCTACCTGTGCCTACACTTAGCTACACAAAGAGCTAGCAAAGGATGAGATGGCCATGGACAGACAATGCGGTATCTATGGACGGCTTGGTTCGATAACCCATGCCTAGATATGGTTATCGCGTTTGTCGATGCCAGCCCACTTGCCTCAAGCACAGAAGGAGTTTTGTTGTTATCCGCCCTTGCTTCAGTGAAACAGAACATACGGGCGTCGGCAGCTCGATCATTTTCACGCAATTTCCCATTGGATCCACGCGACGGAGATGCAAATCGAGGAGCTGCATGTCTTTGCTCGACCCTATTCTAATCTTTACTCGAGGATAATATCCCGCCTTCCCTTGCCCCACCGCATCACCGTCCTTCAAAGTGGCGAAAAGAACACTGACGACCTTGTTTACGAGCGCTAACAGTTTTTTTGGCTGGTGCACACTGATGTAAGTGTTGACGAGGCATGGTGGAAATGGTCAATGAGACATCTGTTATACTTGTTCTAAATTCTGGATTGCTTTGTAAATTTTAGGTGTGTTCTTTTTTGCAAATTCTAGCCTCTCCCTTAAAAAACAAATCACCACCGACTCCTCCCGCCGGCCGCACTGGTCATGTGCGCTTCCCAGTTCGCATTTGTCGGCATCATGTGCGCTGGGCTGGAGGGCGTGGTTAAGCTCGATGAGGAGGGCGCCGCCGTCGACCACTGCCATCACCGGCCCGTGGGCGTGGTCAGCCGTGTCCTGCGATGTGCACTTCAGCTATGACGCCGACGTTAACTCTGAAACACGGCGGTGACTGGACCTGAGCACATGGCTTTCAACGGGGAGAGCGGCGAGCACACCGGGAGTCCGGGAGACGAAGGAACGGCATAGCCAAAGCGCGTCGCAGGACAAGTCCATGCCATCATGGCTTGTGGCAGACTTTGTTGCCTTGCTGGTAGTGTCTCGGCGCAGCACAAAAATGTTTTTGATGAGATGTTCCGTAGTTCCTTCCATCTTTCATAGTCTGGGAGCATTGCACTTGCAGATGTTTGAGTTAATTGCACTGGCGGTCACACATCTCGTCGCATATATGCACTCAAGTCACACATCTGGAAAACGTGAATAACGGGTCACACAACTGAACAAATGTGTGCACTTTGGTCACAAACGGGTCACATCATCCCGTTCCGGACAGAAAGTTTTCACAAAACACCCTACTGTAATATAAGGAGGGCCATTTTGTAAAATTAGAAAAGGCCCACATGTTAGATCTTCTTAGCAAACCAAAAAAAAAAGAAAAAAGAGGTCAACGCTGGACAGCTGTGGTGCGGCTCCCTGGTGCTGGACGCTTCTGGGGCCACCCGCAGCACGAGGTGGTGCTGGAGTACTCGCGGGCGAACATGGGCCGGGTGCTGCTGGCGGTGCGGTCGGACGTCCACGCGGCGCTGGCGTCGTCCACCCCCAAGGGCGGCGTCCTCCCGGTGGGCTGCGAGATGTGTACCAACGAGATCGAGGACGCGCACTACTACTTTAACACCCCACCTTACCAACAAGATGGTATGCTACACCATCTACAACAGCAGCGGAAGCATACAAGCCCACGGCTAAATTCCAACAGAGTCTCCCTTGTACCGGAGGACATCCACGACAGGCAGTTGAATAATATTATCAAATCATAAGAACTATCAAGGGATAACCAAACCAATGGTCACACCGGACCAACCTCAACCCAACACAATTTAACCATGAAGGGCTCAACTAGCCACAACTCACAAATGAAGACTACAACTCTCAGACAAACTCAGGGTACAGCTAGCAGGAAGATAACCACCAAAATTACAAGCTAATATGGAACTAGCAGGTTATCATGTTTGAGTGACCCACGTGAGTGTGGGTACCAAATCGTGCAAAAACCACAAGTGCTACTCCCAAGCCACCCAAATGCATGCAGCTATCCGTATGAAACCTGAAAACAACAACATTGCAAACGTGAGTTCAAAGAACTCCGTAAGCAGTAAGTACAGAAAGGGATAGCAAGAAAGCATGATACCACAATCAAGGTTGGAGATCATTAATTGCATATTGTACTTAACTTACCGTCATCGCACTGGGTAATACCAGTGCTACCTAGAAACATTACCTTGTGATCCAAGAGTTATCAAATTACCAAAACTAGTGAAGCATGAGAATACCACAACTCATTGGATACAGGATTACCACAACCCATCAACACTGAGTTATCGAAGTCACAATGTTTTGTGAATTGAAACTTGTATTATCTGTACGAAGCCAACGGCCAGTAGCCCTACTCGTCAAGTATCACCCACAAAAACCAACATGGCTAAGGTCTCCATTCTACGTTAATCCTCACTATATCCATCATTGAACCGGATGGATAACCCATGAAAGACATTAAGAAGACAACAAAGAAAACGAAAGACTTCTCTTCGAGCTATTGCCGGCAAAGCTAGGGGGGACGACGTCTCATCCGAGCCCCTTTTCCAACCCACACAAGGTGAGAGGACCATATGAGCTTGAACCCGAAGGACCATAAACTCGCAAGCGCGGGTCGCTCCTTGTACCGGAAAAACTTCGGGTCCATAACTCGCAAAGCGAGGATCACTCCTTATACTTGGAAGATTCACTCATGATGGATTTCTTTATCAAGAACCATGAAAAGCCAAACCCAATTATGGTGTATTGAAAGATACACAAGGGTGAAACATGGCATTCTACAACCACGACTCGGAACATGACAGGGAGCTAGGGTGATCTACAACACATGTCATCCAACCACTCTAGTCATAACTGTCACTATATTATCCCCTTCTGGTAATTTCTAGGGAAAAGGCCTCTCAGGCACATGGACCACCCGAATATGTGTTCTATGGTAAGACATTCCTTATATGATGGACAAAAGGAATATACTAGGGTGAATGAGCCATCCATGAAACATAAACTTACTTTTACCAATCACGATGATTATAAGCTATAGAAGATAACATTCAGTGGATAAGCAATTAGTTTGTAATGAGGGATCACACGATGCCCACCATCCCAACATGCACTTGCCTTTACCGATGGCGAAGAAGTTGAATGGTGACGAAACCTGATACCTGTGAGCAGCCAGGTACAAAAGAGTCTCAATACGCATCATGCACCGCAATACAAGGAACATACAAGCCTTAAGCATGACACCAAGTTATCACATCAAAAGCACACACATAGGTACTCTGAATAGCATTCTACGGAAACTACCTTTGCTGCCCATTTACTAAAAAATTGATAACTCGAGCTAGGCTTCTCCAACTCAAGCAAATGACATGTTTCTGTATTCATTAGATAGTTATCTATAAATAACTCCAGCTATCCGAACTCTGATATTGGAGTTAACTTGGTCATATTTTGCAAATACTAGACTGCTGTTCCAGAATTCAGCATAACGATTAACACTCTTATGAATTTCACCACAAGATAACTACTAAACGAAATTGAGAAAACCAAGTTGATCTAGGAACTAGGAGCTCCCAGGTTGCTGTAATATTTTATTTCACTACTTTATCAATATCAGAAGGCTCTGAAAGCTTCAGCCCAAAAGCATAAATACCCTGTTCGGTGCACAGCAGGGCAGAAACTTGTTTCTATTGCCCCGAACAAACGGCTGGGCCAAATTTAGCAAATGACCACTCAAAACGATCGTGAGAACATAACCTATATTTCGTTCCATAGTGTCATCATCCAATTTTATCATCTTGACACCCGAAATAGGAGATTTGTGCTACTGCATACACAGAGACAGCAACAAAAACAACCTTTGCCCTAATCCCCTTATATTCTTGCTGAACCCCAAACCTAATCTCCATGGATTCACCACCCAAAACGAAAGCTGAGATCATACATGGTGGAATATCTCACCTATGTAGCAAAACCACATGAGAGTAATGAGAAATCTGTTGGTGAGGATGATTTCCCAAGTCCTCTCCTCTGCTCCCTTGTCCTTGCTCTTCTTATTCCTCCTCTCCTTGTTCCTCCAGCACCAATTCCAGCACAGCTCGCAGGGGGAGAGGGAGATTCAGATGGAGCTATGGCAGGGGAGGAAGTGGGGAAGATTTAGGGGAGGAGAGACCAGCTGCATGGGGAAGAGAGTTGGGAGGGCTGCTACTTGAGAAACATGGAGAAGAGGGCTGCCGCTTGGAGAAGAAGAAGGAGATGAACGGTGCACTCCTCAGCTGGATAAGAAGGCCACGTGATGGCGGAAGGGGATAGAGATGAGCTCAGGATTTTTAGTTAAAAACATATTTTCGAAATACCTATTTAATCCTAGCCATTGAAGTAGAATAAATCATGGAAGATGCGTATGGTGTCCGATTTGAGATAATGAGTAGTCAATTTCGACTAGCTCGACAAACCCAACGCAACCGTGGACTCCGATCTTTGAGAAGAGGCTTGTTTCCAGAGATTATATGATGGTTAACTCTTGAAAGGGGTACGACGAAGCCGTAAAATTAATTTCACGGTACCATCTTTGATATGAATAAAAGAGTACTCCACGACAGAATGCCTCAGAGAGATGCCCTTAAGGCCATCTCTGATTTGAAGTTCAATAAGGACATACCAAAATGGCCGTTAGGGGCGATGACAAGAACCGTTGATGTAAGAGAACACCCGTTCAAAATACGGGGTGTTACAACTACTGCCACCCGGGCGGCTTCTTCGTGCACGCGCTCTGCGCAACGCTGCCGAAGGACCCTGCCCACCGCGCCCCCTGCCGTGCGCCGCCGCCCCACCGAACCCCTGCCGAGCGCCATCCTCTCAGCCCGCAAGCGCGAGCCGTTGGACTCGATGCAGTAGCTGGACTCGTCGGGACCTTCTGGCGCACCGGCTTGGACGGGGTCTTCCATGCCTTGGCCTTGGACTTGGCGAGCTCGTCTCCGCCGGTCAACTCCGAGCCCTCGTCTCCACTGCCAGCTGCCCTCCCGGACAGGCACCTGCTTGAGGTAGAAGACAAGCCTGACTGGTGGGCCCACCTGTCAGGTGTATAATTTTGCAATTTAACACTCCTAATATTACTTTAGGGGGTTTTCTAAAAAAATCCAGTCTAAACCGGGATGACGTGTCCTGCTTGTGACCAAAGTGCAGTCGTTTGTTTAGTTGTGAGACCAAAAAATCACGTTTTTCATATGTGTGACTTAAGTGCACATATACGACGAGATGTGACCGCCGGTGCAATTAACTCCAGAGGTTTGTACCCGGTCGTGGCGATGCTGAGACGGAGTTGGGCCCAAACTCTCTCTTGGCAAATTATAGCTTTCTACCCATTTTCACCATGCTAGGCCCAATGGACTGGCGGGAATCAACTTCTGCCGTTGAAGTGCTCCGCAGCCCAATCCGTCCACAGCTTGGCTACTCCACGTCAAAGATTTCTCACACTCCGCATGGATTATTGGGACGCTAGTTATGTACAATCAAAGAGCTCACAGGATTGAATCAAATCTGTCAAAAAAAAAAAAAGAATCAAATCAGTCAAATAAATTTAAATGTACGTGTACAGATATACTCATAAAAATATGACACTTAAAATTTCATTGATGATATGTTTTGCGGAATTTTCGTTATCCACATTTCAAGTAGTATGCAATATGTATAGTGGTATAAAAAAAAAAATTATTGGATATTTTATCCTAACTGAAAGCTTGAGTTGGGCCGATTGCGTGATCAGATTAACTTGAGACTGCCATGGTCCTTCTCAATCCTATTCAAGTGTCGTTTGATTTAGCTCCTAGAGTGTATTATTGGATCAACAAGTATATACACTCGCCAAGTGGGAGATTGTAAATCTAATTATGGCTAATATAAAATATGGTTTGATTCTAATTGAGATGTAGTATAAATTTATAGGTTAGAATGAGAGTTCTAATTCCCTCTATACAATAGCAAATGCCACGACTCAAACATCAATAGTCTACACAACAGCAAAATGCCACGACTCAAACACTTGGAAATTTATTTCCAACACCGGTCACCAAAGTCAAAACCGAGGGAGTACACACCACCTATAGGATGGCCCGGCGACGGAAGCTCCCAGCGAGCGGCCCGTTACACACAACTAAAACGAAAAATACAGCCAAATAAGGTCGACACTACGGCCGCCTCAGCGTGAACGCAGCACGCTTCCGGCCCCTTAATTGCTAAGTGCAACAAGCCAAGGAAAGAAAATAAAAGCATAGTAATACGAGACAAATTGCGGTGCAACGAGACACACCACGGAGCCCGTGGGTCTACACCACCTGAGCCTGGCTGCACCTCTGTAGGCACAGAATGTAGTTTCGGTAGCTGCTCTCCATGTACCGATAGCAATAACCTTTGCAATACTCATAAGGTTTGTACATATGGTCTTTCTGTCCGGCCTCAACCTTCGCCCCCATCACAGCCACCATGAGAAGCCCAGTGAGCAGGAGACACCACACGAAGCTACCCTTACGGTTGAAGCCCATGGCTTCTGTCGGTCTATACTTGGCTACACAAAGAGCGCGGAGGAGGATGGCAATGGACATGCGAGCTGATGCCGTATTTATGCACGGCCATGGGGGAGACGATCCACCGTCTGAGGGCGTGAATCTCGTGCTTGCTCTAGCCTGGACCTTACACATATATTTACCTATTCTATTATTACCTAAACCTAATACAGAGTTTCTTGATGTCCATGGGGAACACGATCCACTGCCTGAGGGAGTATTCGGTTTGATAATCCATACCGGCCCGCATAGAAAAGTGTATCGCGTTTGTTGATGTCCGGTCCACTTGTCTCAAGAACATGCAGAGTTGTGTTGCCATCCGTCCTCGCGTCAATAATAAAACCGATAAATACGGCGTTGGCAGCTCACTTTCACGCAGTTGTCGATTGGATTAAGGCGACCGAGATGTAGATGGAGGATCTAACACTAATAATGCATTAGTTTTTGTGCTAATCGCAGTTAGTTATGAGAACTTGCCTGCGGCAAGATGGTTAGGAGGTGGTTGTACCCCAAGCCCACCAGAGTTCAAACCTCAGTTTTGACGCTGCTGTTTCTCATTTAGGCGGAATATTCAGTGGGAGGCGACGTTTCCGTCGACAGCGAGGCACCCGTGGTGACTTCGTCAATCTCAAGACCTGATCCGCCGGCTCAGTCTCTCGGAGGTGCTCATAGGGGTAGAATGTGCGTGTGTGCGTTCATAGGGATGAGTGTATGCGCGTGTATATGAGCGTCTGCGTTGTACTATGTTTCGCAAAAAAAAAAGTCGCAGTTAGTTATTGACTAGAGGTACCTGCCGCATATATGACCCAGGCTCATGTACGGAGACGTCCGGAGACATATAGGGGTTAAAATAGGCAATTCCGGTTGGAGTACACCCTATACGTCCAGTTTAAGTACATCTCCATAGACACTACAGGAATGGCGAACTGTGCCGACGGCCAGAACCTGTGCCGACGGCTATTTCGGGGCCGTCGCACAGGGGAGTACGAGGATCAGCCGCCCACAAGGCCGTCGGCAAAGAAACGGCCGTCGGCACAGATGTTCTATCCCGACGGCACCCGTCGGGAACAGGAAGCCATCGGCACAGATGTTAAGGTGACGTCGACGGCAATCTGTGCCGACGGCAAAAGGTCTCTACCATTTTTTAACTATTTATTACTCTCAATTAAGTTTAATATGTTTTATTCATATTCTATGTACATAGCTTCGCCGAATAGCGGTTTCCACCCACATAAAATAACGTCGCGAATAATTGTCTATACCGGAGCGTCGGAACCCCACCAAAATATAGGTTGTTCCATACCATATGTATACAAGTGTGTTTTGTGTTTTAAATATCCAACAAGGCCGTGTGTTGCGTTTCGATAACAGGGTCGACACCTCGGTGCCGCATGCATGGCTAGCATGTATCATAACATACCTTTTGGCTAACCTTACACAAGCAACCAAAAAAATTCATTTTGCTACCCCATTTCGACAACTTTTCACATTGATATTAAACAAACCCTGCAAATTACATTGACAACATAAATTACACAGAGAAGAAAAATATCGGTAGTAGCGAGAACACAACATAAATTCATCTACCATCGACGCAGCCTCCCGCATCACTCCTGCCTTTCGACGACGCAACACCCTTGCCCTTCGACGACGCAACACCCTTGCCCTTCGACGACGCAACACCCTTGCCCTTCCACGGAGCGGCAAGACGTCTCTGATGATTTGCAACCGTCGGAACAAGTGTTGGGAATGTTGCTAATCATCAGAGATTCTTGCCGCTGCTTGGATCCGACCGAGGGGAGGGTTCCGGAACTGAAGGATTCTAGATAGAACAAAACACACGGTTTCCCCTTCATACAGCCCAACGGTGGCTCGTGAATGCTGCATATCAAATGCACCGTTGGGCTGTATGATGGGAATCCGAATGATTTGCATTCGGTCGATGAACTGAAGGATTATGTAGATATATAGAACAGAACACACGGTTTCCCTGCATACAGCCAAGGTGGCTCGTGAGTGCCTGCATATCAAATCACCGTTGGACGTATGCAGGGAAAATGAATGATTTGTATTCGGTCGATGAACTCTAGATAGAAATCTTGCTCTCTGCTACCCGTGTACTGCCAATGTATGATGGATGTGAAGTGTACTCCTGCCTCTCTTATAGACCGCTCTGATGTGACTCCCTCCAGCAGCCAATCAGGAACAAGCACACGGATTGGTGTTTTCCTTCGAGAGCTTGGGAGCGTTGGATCAAGCGGTGTTTTTTTTTCGAGCTTGTTGAGCCCTTGGATCAGGAGAAGCACACGGATCGTGTGTTTCCTTCGTGGGCTTTGTGAGCGTTGGATCAGCGGTGTGTTTCTTTCGAGCGCTTGTGAGCCGTTGGATCAGGACGAAGCACACGGATCGTGTGTTCGTTCCAGCGCTTGTGAGCCGTTGGATCAGCGGTGTGTTTCTTTCGACCGCTTGTGAGCCCTTGGTCAGGAAGAAGCACGGATCGTGTGTTTCCTTCGTGCGCTTGTGAGCCATTGGATCAGCGGTGTGTTTCTTTCGAGCGCTTGTGAGCCCTTGGATCAGGAAGAAGCAACGGATCGTTCCGCCACGTTTCCGCCAAATGCCGCCACCAGTAGTTCTATAAAACCCGTCGAAGGTAGGCATGGTATCACTTGAGCGCAATGGTGTGTATTGGTCCTTGCGAGTGTGTGTGTCGGGTTTCACATTACCGCATCCGAGCATCTCGCCAATTTCGAGCAATTTGAAGGTAGATGGTAGGTAGTTCAAATTGAAGAATTTTGCACACTGAGAGTCATCTCGCTTTGCTCGGGGCGAAGCTATGCCGCGATGGGTTTCCGTATAGGACCCCACTTCAAATTCGTGCAGAAATGCAAGCTTGCAGATAAGTTTGCAGGAAAGTTACGAATAGTCTGTTTATACGAACTCAAGCTGACCGTGATTCGTACGGTCGTTCTGTCTCTGGGTAGTTGACAGCGATGATGACGACGATTTCATGCCATCGTCAAAGGAAAGGAGGGTTGAAGCACTGAGCAAGAAGGCCGAAGCTTCGTCCAAGGGCAAAGGCAAGAAGGCAGAATCTTCGTCAAAGGGCAAAGGCAAGAAGGCACTGAGTAATTTGAAGTTGTACCTTAATTTGTTCTATCCAGTATTTTAGAACTAGTGAAGTTGTAACGTAGATCTCTAGTTGTAGTTTTCGGAGGCCGCAACGAAAGTTGTATACAAGTGTGTTGTATGTTTTGGGCGAACGGATGGAATCTTGTGTCGATTTGGGGTAGACTTTGGTTTCAGATGTTCCTATGGCCTAACCTACAAACCATAGCAAAAAAGTCCACTGGGCTACCCCTTTCGACGCACGTCTATGGGGGTAGACGAAAACGTTAGGGTTTTTCCAGCGGATTCAGGGTTTCGCCGAAGCGGGGCCCGGAGCGTCGGAACCCAACCAAAACCTAGGTTGTGCCATACATATGTATACAAGTGTGTTGTGTGTCGTAAATGTGCATATCCTACTCCGGGGTGTGTCCGGCTTCACCGACTTCACTTTCTCTTAGTGAGTTTCTGCACTTAGAGGGTGAAAACTCCACTTCGGACGAAACGGTGGCATAGCTTGTAAAAACTTGTGATAAATTTGTTTCCCATGTGCCTATGGCCTAATAACACCTATGATGATCTAAACCGTCCGGCAAGACATCTTTGATGATCTACAACCGTCGGCACATCTCTGATGATCTGCAACCGTTTGGAACGGTCGCAGGTCAATCAGAGACGTATTGCTGGTTGCCCAAAGTGCCTCTGAGTGCCGCTGGAATGTTTTGTGTGAGTGAGTGACGCTGGAATTCTGGGAGGGGGTAATATGGGTACTACAGCTCACAAGCCTGAAAAGAAAACACACACCGCTGATCCAACGCTCACAAGGTCGAAAGAAACACACGCTGATCCAACGGCTCACAAGCGCTCGAAGGAAACACACGATCGTGTGCTTCTTCTGATTGGGCATACTACAGTCACAAGCCCTGAAAAGAAAACACACACCGCTGATCCAAGGCTCACATGCGCTCGAAAAGAAACACACCGATGATCCAACGGCTCAACAAGCACTCGAAGGAACACACGATCCGTGTGCTTCTTCCTGATTGGGCATACTACAGCTCACAAGCCCTGAAAAGAACACAACACCGCTGATCCAAGGCTCACAAGCGCTCGAAGAAAACACACGCTGATCCAACGGCTCACAAGCGTCGAAGGAAACACACGATCGTGTGCTTCTTTGATTGGGCATACTACAGCTCACAAGCCCTGAAAAGAAACACACACCGCTGATCCAACGGCTCACAAGCGCTCGAAAGAAACACACCGCTGATCCAACGGCTCACAAGCGCTCGAAGGAAACACACGAGTGTGCTTCGTGTGCTTCTTCCTGATTGGGCATACTACAGCTCACAAGCCTTGAAAAGAAACACACACCGCTGATCCAACGGCTCACAAGCGCTCGAAGGAAACACACGATCCGTGCTTCTTCCTTATTGGTGGATTCTCACTATCTATATGTAGTCATGCATGGCCTCCATTGGCATAGCACATCTAAACTCTATCTGCAACCTCATCACTCTCCCATGGCTTCCACCGTACCCATTCTAACCTACTCGGAGGCGGAGGCGCTTTGCGCCTCGAACTACCCCTGCCCACCCGGCTACAACGTCCCGCCGGTGGAGGCTGAGCACCGGAGGCGTGCCGGTCCCTCCTGTCCCTCAAGGTTTGGCGCGCCGGGCGGCCATCACGAACCCTACTACCTCGAGCTCACTCCGGAGCAGCGGATGGATTCCCGCTGGCAGCCAGACTATCGCCCAACTTGGGACGCCTTCTTCATCGAAAGGGTGAGAAGGCGCTCGCCAGGTACGAGGAGGACCGGCGTCCTTCGAACTTCAATGAGGCCGGCCGTCGGCTGTGGTGGGCCGGCCGGACTCTCAAGAGGGTCATGGACTACATCACGGCCGGCGATAACCCCCGCCTGCGCTACCTCAATTACAGTCCAGGCGACAACCCGTCAACGACTACATCACGGCCGTCCGACGACAGCGACGACGACGACGGCGACTACGACGACTACACCACGAGTATTATAGGCCTAGGCAAGAGTATGACTAACCTGAGCCACATCATTGGTTAGGACAAAATGGTTTGTTGTCATTCGTCTATGTACCCAAGTTTGTTGTCATTCGTCTATGTACCCAAAGTTTGTTATCATTCGTCTATGTACCCCGGGGTGTGAGGGTTCACCGGCATCGCTTTCTCTCTAGTGAGTTCCTGCACTTAGAGGTGAAAACTCCCCTTTCGGCGAACCGGAAGGAATCTTGTGTTGATTTGGGGTAGACTTTGGTTCTCATCTTCCTATGGCCTAACCTAACACAACCAAGCAAAAAAGTCCACTGGCCTACCCCCTTTCGATGCACGTCTATGGGGGTAGACGAAAACGTTAGGGTTTTCCCAGCGGGGCTAGGGTTTCGCCGAAGCGGGGTCCCGGAGCGTCGGAACCACACCCAAACCTAGGTTGTGCCATACCATGTGTATAAAAGTGTGTTGTGAGTTTTAAATTTCCAATATCCTACTCCGGGGTGTGACCGGGTTCACCGGCATCACTTTCTCTCTAGTGAGTTCCTGCACTTAGAGGTGAAAACTCCCCTTTCGGGCGAACCGGAAGGAATCTTGTGTTGATTTGGGGTAGACTTTGGTTTCTCACCTTCCCATGGCCTAACCTAACACATCCAAGCAAAAAAGTCCACTGGCCTACCCCCTTTCGACGACGTCTATGGGGGTAGACGAAAACGTTATGGTTTTCCCAGCGGGGCTAGGGTTTCGCCGAAGCGGGGTCCCGGAGCGTCGGAACCACACCCAAACCTAGGTTGTGCCATACCATGTGTATACAAGTGTGTTGTGAGTTTTAAATTTCCAATATCCTACTCCGGGGTGTGACCGGGTTCACCGGCATCACTTTCTCTCTAGTGAGTTCCTGCACTTAGAGGTGAAAACTCCCCTTTCGGGCGAACCGGAAGGAATCTTGTGTTGATTTGGGGTAGACTTTGGTTTCTCACCTTCCCATGGCCTAACCTAACACATCCAAGCAAAAAAGTCCACTGGCCTACCCCCTTTCGACGCACGTCTATGGGGGTAGACGAAAACGTTAGGGTTTTCCCAGCGGGGCTAGGGTTTCACCGAAGCGGGGTCCCAGAGCGTCGGAACCACACCCAAAACTAGGTTGTGCCATACCATGTGTATACAAGTGTGTTGTGAGTTTTAAATTTCCAATATCCTACTCCGGGGTGTGACCGGGTTCACCGGCATCACTTTCTCTCTAGTAAGTTCCTGCACTTAGAGGTGAAAACTCCCCTTTCGGCCGAACCGGAAGGAATCTTGTGTTGATTTGGGGTAGACTTTGGTTTCTCACCTTCCCATGGCCTAACCTAACACATCCAAGCAAAAAAGTCCACTGGCCTACCCCATTTCGACACACGTCTATGGGGGTAGACGAAAACGTTAGGGTTTTCCCAGCGGGGCTAGGGTTTCACCGAAGCGAGGTCCCGGAGCGTCGGAACCACACCCAAAGTTGGTTTGCTATGTTCACATGGTCTAAACTTAGTTTTCATGAATAATCTAATTTTTTTTTTGTTTTCCTTTAAAAATATAATCTAAAAATAAATAAATAACTAGAACCCTGTGCCGACGGTGTTACCGTCGGCACAGGCCCTGGGCTAGGTTATGTTTCTGGACCGCGCGCGGGAGGCTCATCCTCCCCAAATTTTTCCCCTTCTCCAAATTTTGGACCTGCGCCGCCACCCATCCTCCCGCCGTCCCCGCCCCGCCGCCTCCCCCGCCCCCGACCCCGCCCCCGGAGCAGCGGCCCGGCCGCGTCAGCAGCGGCAGCGCCGTGGATCCCGTCGGCTTCCTCGCCCCCCACCCCGCCCCGCCGCCTCCCCCGACGCGCACACGGCCGCCACCCATCCTCGCCGCCGTCCCCAGTGCCCCCGACCCCGCCAGACCTCCTCCTGCTCCTCCGCCGTCGCCAGACCTGCCGCTGCTCCTCCTCCCCCTCATACTCGTCCGGCCCTCGCGAGCGCTCGCCCAGGCCGCCGCAGCGCACGGAGCAGCGGCCCGGCCGCATCACCAGCGGCAGTGCCGTGGATCCCGTCGGCCTCCTCGCCCCCGACCCCGTCCCCGCCGCCTCCCCCGACGCGCAGCGGCCGCCCCTGACCCCGCCACCGACCCCGCACGGCACAGGTACTACTCTAAATTTTTCTTCAGCTTTTTTCCAACTCTAATCGCATCGTTAGAAAAGGAGCAGAATATCTGATTTTATTTTGTGGGATTAAAGCCAAATCAAGTTAAATGAGAGTCTTTGGAAATAAGAGAGAACAATGTGGAGTAGTGGTACTGATCCAGCGGATCAGAGAGGAGTTTAACACCTGGGAGTTAGCTAGAGTGGGAGGAGGAGTTAGTGGAGCGAGAGAGTAGGCTTAGGAGTTGGTGTGGAGTTGTAGCCGGCCAAATTGTGTGCCACTCATAGATAAATTATATATGCATATGATTCCGAGAAGAAGCGGGACAAAACTCGTGGAGAAAGTAGTTTCAAATGCATAGATGTTGAGGAAGGAGAAAATCAACCAACCGTGCGCTTTTCAACAATAACATGTTCAAAGTTTTATATGCACTAAAATGTAATGCATGCCTTCTGTCGCGCGCATTTTTCCTATATATAGCATTTGTATCATGGCTAGTGTGGTTTATGTGAAAACGAAATAAGTCCAGGTCTTTCCTAGACACTAAAGTCTAATGGGTAATTAATGGCTAATCTTTCCTATTTATAAAGTTTGAAATGAGTGTCTGGTTTGTTCTCCACCACCATTATATAATAGAATTTTCTTTTCTCTTTCTGCAAGTTCATGGCTCACCCACCATACAATTTACTAGCACTTCTTTTGCTTAGAACAACCTAATTAAAGTGCATATAAATCTTAACGTTTCCTAGACACTAAAGTCTTATATTGCTTCAATATTAATGTTGTCATACTTGTGTGCTAATATTTATTGTTTCTCAATGCAGTTGATTGGACAATATGAGTCAGGGCAAGGAAAGCGCAGCTACCTTGCTTAGTACGCTGAAGGCACAGAAGTCTAACCTTACACGGAGTGGACGACCTACCACCTCGCGTTACGCCGTGGACGAGGGTGCACGAGTAGGACGAGGTGGAGGACGAGGTGGACGGCAAGGTGGAGGACGAGGTGGTGGGCGAGGTGGAGGACGAGGTGGAGGAGACGTGGAGCACCCACCCTCCGCTTCTGGCGACGTGGATTCCGAGTTGCCCTCCGCTTCAGGCGACGTGGCTTCCCAGAACCAGCTGGAGCTGGAGCTGGAGGTGGAGGTGGAGGACGAGGTGGAGGTGGAGGTGGAGGCGGCGCCGAAGCGAAAGAAGAGTCGTGGCGATGCAGGAGTCCCCGAGGAAAAATACTGGCCTAAGACCGAGGAGGCGAAAACCCTCATTGAGCCTCATGGCGTTGAGTAAGTGTACTAGTTTTGTAATTGTGAACATGAAATTTCATTTTGGTCATAACAATTTGGCATATGTACTAATGTTTTGCTTCAGAATGGTTACCCTGAAATCCACACATACACCTGCATATCCTAGCTTGTAGAATTGACTAATCAGCTGACGGGAGCAGCAAGCAAATCCAACGTCCATAAAGGAAAGGGAATATATGATGAAAGCAAGAGCAGCAGGAATCAGAAAAATAGGTTGCCGTGCGGCCGGTCGATACCCGAAAGATTAATTAAAACGGCACCAATGATGAAATAGTAGAATCAAACCAGCTCAAAAGTATATCACGGACTGCTATTCAACTCTGCTCAAGAATCCATCATAGAAATAACTGAATAAATCTCAGTCTCCCCCGCCAAGTCGAGTTGCCCTTGCCCATAGAGAAACTTGCTCCATCGCTATTAGCAACAAAACTCGAAAAAAGATCCAGTAAATATAAACACAAAATCGAGATCTGAGAACCATGGACAGAATCTTCTATCTATCGGATCTGACGCCATCAGGAGCAGGGAGCATGAATTGAGGCCTACACGGCATGAATTGGAGGTCGCCGATCTGCCCGGACGCGAGATCACGCCGGACGGGCCACGCTGGAGGTGGAGGTCGGAGGAGAGGCGGCTCGGGGTGAAGGACGCGCCTCGCCGGACACGGTATCTGGCCGGACGCGCCTCGCCGGAGGTTGAAGGTCGCGGAGGTGGAGGCGAAGGTGGAGGTCGGACACGATATTTTTGTTGACCAGAATGGCTCGGCTCCGGTCTGTCCCCCGTATGGTTTGTCTCAAAATTACCTGTAGCTTTTTCTGATGCTATATGGTGAACGGCGTTATCTATATGCTGTTAGATTCGATGCTCCCTTTATCCCTTCAGGGTTGATCCTACGGCTGTATGAGGGGCCCACTATTTCCCATGTATATATATATATATATATATATATATATATATACATGGAACAAAGTGCATTTATTTTCACCGCATGTTTCTACTTGGTATGAATAACAATTCTTTTCGCGATGCAGGGTGGTGGTCCTCTCGGGGCACGGAAGGCCGCATGGCCGTAATCGCACTCTTAATAAGGTGGTTAGGCCTGCCATGACCTTCACGCAGGCAAAAGCTACTCTCCCTGACAACAGCCCACTGATCCCGCCTCGTCCACAGCCTCGTCGATCCACTCCCATCGATGTAAGTTTTTTTGCATCCTCTTTCCGACATTCGTTCTTGCATGGCTAAGTTGACGAGATTCATTCTTTTCGAAATTGTAGCCCGATTTTGAGGAAGCCTACGCTGCCGCTCATGCGGAGTATGAGGTGGCCTTTGCCAAGTGGGAGGAGATGAATAAGCCTTGGACCGAGTATCAAAAGTTGTTCCGAGCTGTAAGTTTTAACCTTTACTTTTGTCAAATATGACAAGTCCCACTTCCCTAGTTTGAACCTTTATTTTTGCAACACCTAACATCTAAACTATCTTGCAGTCGGTGCTGAACTTTTTCACCACTGGAGTGCGGGTAGCCCCTCCTATGGACGAGCCTCCGGAGCCGGGTACGACTCCACGGATGCCATCGAGGGACGTGTTCGCTCTCTCCTACTACAGAAGAACCCCGGTAAGTTTGATCCCAAACCACTGGTTACTGCTTTCCTTTGCCTCGCAATTGCTAACTCTTGCTCAAACATGTAGGAAACGGGATGCTCGTCGGAGGACCCACACATTGATCCTTCTGCTTCTCCTAGTTCCTCGACGGGTTCGCCTCGCATCACACCGGTACATAGCGCTGGTCCTTCTCCCGGTGCTTCAGCTTCTCCTGGTTCTTCTCCTACTTCCGGTGCTTCTGCTGCGGCGATCCGACGCTCACCTATTATCAGCTGGGGAGATATGGGATTCACCCCGTCGCCGTCGCCGCAATAGATGTAGGGATTTGGCGTCTAGACATGTATCTACTTGATGATGGTCCTATGTGTGTATATACTTGATGATATAGCATTTTGCTTGATGATATATGGAGGAGCCATTCTGTGATCTTGTTTGTTGTGAATTTGTCATTATTTTTGTTTATTTTTTCTGGAAAAAACGAGCTGTGCTGGATAAAAAAATCTGGGCACACCTGTGCCGACGGCACTGCCGTCGGCACAGACCCCTTGAATTGACCAAATGGTCACACCTGTGCCGACGGCACAGCCGTCGGCACAGGCCCATCCCTGGAGCGCCCAGCTGCCTCCACGTGGCCACTATGTGCCGACGGCTTGGCCGTCAGCACAGGCCTCTCCACCTCGCCCGGCCAATGCGGGCCCACCCGTCGCTGTGCCGACAAACTAGGTGCCGACGGTGCGTCTCTGGCCGTCGGCACAAGCTGTGCCGACGGTGTATAGCTGTGCCGACGGCCAGGTGGCCTGTGCCTACAGGGCCCTGTGCCGACCACCCTGTGCCGACGGTGGCCGTCGGCATAGGTGTGTGCCGATGGCATTGGGACCTTTGCCGACGGGCTGCGGCCGTCGGCACAGGTGGCCATTCCTGTAGTGAGAGGACCGATAACCATAATCAATTTCTCTTTTCTTTCAGCATGGATGCCACCTTAGAAAGTCTTACAGTAAGATTTAACTTCTTTTTTTGCGAATGATTTAGTAACTTTTTTTATTTGAACAGGAGTAAGATTTAACTTAAGAGGTCGAAACTCCACAGAGAAAACGAGGCGAAGGACGCGGGTACGCCGCACGTGAATACCTGGCAGGTGGCCGGCGGGTAGCGGCGCAGCTGGGGTCATGTACTCGCAGGTTAGTCCACCTCTTCTAACTTCTTCCCGAAGTGGTATAGAATTTGAGCTCCATGGGGAACTGGGGATCGGAATCAACGACGCGCGATAGACTCGCTGTTTGTATTTCATTTCGGATTCTTAGCCGCGCAGGCAGGGACGGAGGGAAGGGGGGACGAGCAGGGGCTAAGCCCCCCCCTCCCCCCCTAACAAGTCATTTTCTTAAGCTTCTCTTCATGCATATGTTCTTGGTAAGCAAATCTTAGAGCATTTCGCCACCCCCATGTTCTCTCCGCCCCCTCTATACATGATTCCTGGCTCCGTCCCTGCGCGCAGCGCAGGCAAGCTGTTCGATGAAATGCTCGTTCGAATATTTCAGCATATAATGCCCTTGTAACACAAGGATTTCGCATTAAGAAGTTCAGTCATCATGTGCGCAAGGGACGCGTCAAGGCCGACGACGGCACCATCGTCTTCATCCGTCCATGGCGCCCGCTTGCCCATGCCGTTGGCGCGGTGCTGCCGTTCCGCGTCCACCTGGAGCTCGAGAACCTGCCCGCCTTTGCGTGGACTCCGGCCATCGTCGACCGCCTCATCTCGCGCCGCTGCTCCCTCCACAGCATCGATGACCACTCCGCGCTCATGACCGTCACATCCACTCTCGGGTTTGGGCGTGGACGGCCAACCCCAGCGCCATCGCCAAGGTCCTTTGGGTGACCTTCACGACGCGCTCGCCGGACGCCAAGGTCTCCATCTCCGATGTTCCACCGGAGCACCGCAAGCGTGGCGCCACCTACAAGGTCCTCGTGCACATCGACAAGGTGGAGGACTACAACGCCGCCCCAAGTGAGCCCGTGCTCCTCCCCTCCGGCGGATATGCTCCGTACCTTCCGCCAACGGAGTCCTTCAACTGGGTGCTTGGCTCCGTCGACGGAGCACCTCCGCCCCCTCCACCTGTCGCTGTGCCTAAGGAGTTCGATTCCAGAGGCTCGGGTGCGGCTTCGCGGCTGCTGGGACCTGACCGCGGCGGCGGCCGCCGTGGCTGCAAGGAAGGCAGAGACAAGGGTCGACGTCGTGACGGCGACGACGAAGAAGACCGGGACAAGGAGGGCACGGGGAGAGACCGTCCACGCCGGGCTGATCGCGGGAACGCAGGCGACCGTGCTGCTCACAAGCGCGTCCGCTCGCGCTCGCCACGGCGCCATTCCGGTGGAGGGCGTCGCAAAGGACAACGCCGCCACAAGGGATCCTCGTCGCCAGTTAACTGCTTCCGTCACCTCAACATCGTCTCCATGGTTGAGGCGAAGCTCCAAGCCTCTTTTGGCTCCAAGGAGGTCGTACGTCGTGCGCCGTGCGTGCGGAAGTCATGAAGGAGGCAGAGGAGTTGCGCAACCTCATTGCACAATCAGAGGCTGCTGAACAAGAAGCTACTGATGACATGGAGGGTGTCACGCTCGAGTATGCAACTCCACCACTATGCCGGAGCTGTCCTCACCCGTGCGTCGCGCCCGCTCCAGGTCGCCCCGGCCAGCTCTGCCGTCATCACCACGGGACTCCTCCATGCTGCAGCTCTCCGTGCACACATCTTCTGTGTGCACACCTTTACAGCCGGCGTCGCCGTCCACTCCAAGGTCGTCCCCTGCCCGTGCATCACCACCCACTAGCTCTGTTTTTGGCACGCTGTTCTCGCCGTCGCCCCCTACCACGACGGCCCCCGGCTCCAGTTGGTGTTTCGCTCCGCCCGAGCCAATTTCCGAGCCTGATGAGGTGCCGCCGGCGGCTAAGGGAACTTTGGAGGGTTTTCTTGCGGAGATCACCATGCCCGTGCCACCTCCCCTGCTTGAGCATGGCCTCTCCGGTGCCTTCGAAGACTACGCGTTCTTCGCCCACCTTCTCCCTTGCAAATCCTCGTCAGAGCGCAAGGATCGCCATGAAAAAGGCCAAGAAGTTGGCCACGGCTGCTGCTCAACCTGCGCGCAAGGCCGCTTCCAAGAAGAAAGCGAAGACGGCGGATGCCACTGTCCTGGCCGTGCGCGAGCTGCTTGCCAAGGTCTGTGGCCTCATGGAGAAGGATGCCACCTTCGACGACAAGGCCCAAGCTGCTTACATTGACATGTTCGCGGGCCCCCTTGCTGCTCCTGTGATTGCAGCGATTGAGAAGCTTGTCAAGAATATCCAGAAGGTGAAGAAGGCACATCTCAAGAAGATCACTGCCGCTGCGTCTCCCCTGGTTACTGATGTGTAGACGTGCAATGCGTCCTGTTCCGCACCTGGCGCCTCAAGCCAGGTCCATGTCGCCTTGTTCTCTGTTCTGGGCTGCCTCTGTCGTGTGTACCTGCTGCGGCCGGCTGTGGCGCTGCATCTGTCTTTGCAAACCACCTACCTTTGCTAGGTCGTGGTTCAGGTCGTGGTTCCGTTCTAAATAAAAGTTTGTTTCAGTGCTGTCAACGACTTTTCTTCAGAGTTTATACCGTATCATCCATATGGCGCAACATGATGTTCGGCTGCTGAACCTAAATGCCCGGGGCATGAACTCCACAAGCCACTGTGATGCCATCTGTGACTCCGTCCGTGATGCCCACGCCACCATCGTCTGCATCCAAGAGACCAAGTTGGCTGTTGTCAACGACGCTATCATCGCGCGTGCCCTTGGCCCTCAGTTCGTTGCAAACTACGCCTTCCTTCCGGCCGTTGGCACCCGGGGAGGCATTATTCTAGCTGTGTCTGACGCCTTCTCACCATCTCCAACGCCTCCGTCACCACCCACACTCTGTCAGCTACGGTTATGATGATGAATGAGCGGGTGGAATGGTCTCTAACGGTGGTTTACGGACCCCAGGGTGATGCTGAGAAGGTTGCTTTCATAGATGAGCTCAAGCTTCTCGGTCCGTCTATGCGCACCGAATGGGTGTTGTTGGGGGATTTTAACCTTATCACGAAGGCTTCCGACAAGAACAACACCAACATCAACCGCCGCATGATAGGCAAATTCACGACTGCTCTTAACGCTCTTCAACTCCGCGAGATCGAGCTTTCGGGACGCAGATTCACGTGGTCTAATGGTCAGGCAACCCCTACTATGACCAAGATCGACCATGTCTTCGTTTCGGATGATTGGGACATGCTTTTCCCGGACGTGCACCTCCAGGCTCTCCCCTCCGGCTGCTCGGATCACAGCCTTCTTCTTCTCCAAGGTGCCTCGGACGAGGAAAGAAAGCCCTCCTTCAAGTTTGAGCAGTTTTGGCTAAAAATGCCTGGTTTTCATGAGACGGTGTTCGACGCTTGGAATAAGCACATCTCGGCGACTGACCCCATTCGCCGGATCCACATCAAGCTCAACCGTACTGCCAGGGCCCTCAAAAATGGCACCGTGCCTCCATCGGCAACATCCGTATGCAGGTTGGGGTCGCAAAAGAGATTATTGGGCGCCTGGATGTTGCGGAGGAAGTGAGGGGCCTCTCTGATGCTGAGCGTGAGCTCAGGAGATCCCTTAAGGCTCGCTACCTTGGGCTCCTTGCCATCCAGAAGATACAGATTCGCCAGAAGTCCAGGCTTACTTGGATTCGGGTTGGAGACGCGAACACCAAGCTTTTCCACCAGAGGGTTAATGGTAGACGTCGCAAGACCTTCATTCATTCCCTTCGCACTGCCTCCGGTTTTGCCATTACTCGCGAAGACAAGGAAGCTGAGCTTCATAAGCACTTCCATGATCACCTCGGCACAATCTCTAACCGCAGTACGTTGCTTAACTGGGAGACTCTTGGATATCTCCCCCGCGACCTGTCCGCGCTCGAGGCCCCTTTCGATGACGACGAGATCAAACAGGCGGTCCACTCCCTTCCTTCGGTCAAGGCTCCGGGACCGGATGGGTTTATTGGTGCCTTTTTCAAGGCTTGTTGGGACACTGTGCGTGAAGATTTATCCTCCGCTATCCGACACCTCGCCAGTCACAGTGGAGGTTGCGCCGGTCTTGTGAATTCCGCCAACATCATTCTCCTTCCGAAGAAGGTTGATGCGTCGGCCGTGGGGGACTACCGTCCCATAAGCCTCATCCACAGTGTCTCGAAGATCTTCTCAAAGCTGTTGGCGAACCGCTTAGCACCTATCCTCCCCACGCTGGTGTCCTCCGTCCAGAGTGCTTTTGTTAAGAAGCGGTGCATCCATGACAACTTCCTTCAAGTCCAGAACGTTCTTAAAGAGTTGCACAAGTCTAATTCCCCTGGCCTTTTCCTCAAGCTCGACATCTCCAAGGCTTTCGATTCTGTCAACTGGGCCTACATGATCGAGGTGTTGGAGAAGCTTGGCTTCGGGCCCAGGTGGCGTAGCTGGGTGTGCCACTTGTTTGCTTCCGCCTCCTCCAGGGTCCTTCTCAACGGGACGCCTGGGCGGCCGTTCCGTCATGCCAGAGGCCTGCGGCAGGGCGACCCGCTGTCTCCAATGCTCTTCATCCTCGCCATAGACCCCCTTCAGCGCATTATTGAGTTGGCGGCCTCGCAGGGTATCCTCCAGCCTATCCCTGCCCGTGCGGCTAGGTTCAGGGTTTCCCTGTATGCCGACGATGCTGGCATCTTCGCCAATCCTACTCTTGAGGAGCTTCGGGCAATCTCTGACATTCTTGGCGTTTTCGGCAACGCTAGTGGCCTTATCACCAACAAGACCAAGTCTGAAGTTTTTCCCATCCGCTGCGACAACATCGATCTACACTCCATCTTGGCGTCCTTCCCTGCTAAGATCATGGAGTTCCCAGGTCGCTATTTGGGTCTTCCTCTCCACTACAAGCGCCTCCGTCGAGTCCATCTTCAGTTTCTTATTGACAAGGCCCGCGCCCGTCTTCCTGGATGGATGGGAAAAAACTTGACTCGTGTTGCGAGGGTGACCTTGGTCAAGTCAGTACTTACGTCCATCATCACGTTCCATCTCATGGTGCTTCCTTTGCCGAAATGGGTGCTGCGTTTGCTCGACCGGATTTCTCGCCGGTTTATCTGGCACGGGGACGATGAGGAGTCTAGCAGCGGCGGCCACTCTCTGGTAAATTGGAAGACGGTGTGTAGGCCTAAATCTCTTGGCGGGTTGGGGATTGCGGACCTTGACAGATTCAGTAGGGCGCTGCGCCTTCGATGGCCCTGGTTACAGTGGACGGAACCTCATCGGCCCTGGGTGGGATCCCCCTCCCCTGTGATGCTTCAGATATGGATCTTTTCAGGGCATCCACTGAGATCACCCTTGGAAATGGTCAAACCGCCCTCTTTTGGCATGATTCTTGGGCGCCGGGCGGCCCCCTCTCCATCAGGGCCCCTAATCTTTTCAAGATTGCTACCCGGAAGAACAGAACTGTCAGTGCCGAGCTTCATAATGATACCTGGATCCAGTCGGTCGCGCGTCTTTCCAATCTCACGCAGCTTGCCGAGTTCCTGGACTTAGCCACCATCATCCAAGACACCCACCTTGTGATGGACCAGGCCGACTCCATCAGGTGGCGTTGGACGGCGGATGGAAGTTACTCCGCCTCCTCGGCCTACGCTGCTCAGTTCGAAGGCTCCCTCCCAAAGTTTGAGTCCTCCAAAATCTGGAGGGCTTTTGCTGAACCTAAGGCCAAGTTCTTCGCTGGTTGGTCCTTCACAAGCGCATCCTCACGGCCGATCTGCTTGCCACCAAGGGTTGGCCTCATGATCCTACGTGTCAGCTTTGTCTCTCCCACCCCGAAACGGCTCCCACCTCTGCATGGAGTGCCCTTTCACGGTGGCGGTGTGGAATACCATCGATGCTTGGTCCGTGGACAAGCTTGGTCCTTTCTCCGGGTCTCACGACTCCGTAGACACGGCATGGTGTAAGACCATCTCGAGCACCTCCTCCATTAGAGCTCGGGAAAGAAGTGGCAGAATCATCTATGTCATGTGGAATGTCTGGAAGGAGAGAAACCGGCGTATCTTCACCGCGACGCGCCAAACATATCTTGAGGTGGCTTTCCTGGCTTTAGAGGAGTTTCGTCAGGTGTTGAGTGTGTTGCACCCTTCGGGGTCGGCATGTGTTTTACTCCGCCGGAGTAATCCGCATGCGGAGGTTCTTGTAATTGCGTAGGGTTGTAATGTCCTACGTTTCTCTTCTCTATAATGAATAGGCAGAGCTCCTGCCCTTTTTCGCTAAAAAAAAGTCACCCGGAGAAGGGGTACCAGCCAGCCAGTAATTAAGAACTTATGTCCTTCGTTAGCCTCAAACGAAGAAAAAAGTAAATATGTTCGACTAATACGCTCAGAGAGACAAAGATTTCGATCCCTTCTTCCGGTCGAGCGCTGGTTGGCATCATCGGAGCACTCACGTTTCAGCTCCTAGTGCTGCCACTGCTGGCAGGTCCAATAGCCTTGCCTGGCTTCCCAGAAAGCTGTGGCAGCATTCCTGTGCCTTACCCTTTGGGCATCGGCCAAGGCTGCTTCCGCAAGGGGTTTAATCTAACCTGTGATGAGACGCGGCACCAGCCGAAGTTGTTCTTAGGTGATGGCGTCGAAGTGCTTGGCATCTCCTTGATGGACGGCACGGTGCAGATCCGCAGCAACGTTTTGCGATCAAGCTTTCCAGAGTTCAACGGCTCATGGTCTGGCCCTGCGGTCACTGGGCCCTTCTCGGCATCGACGGCACGGAACTGGTTTGTGGCCATATATTGGGTGTAACATCGTCGTGCAGCTCCTCCCCACGGATGGGCTCAATATTCAGGACGCGTCCTACGGCAGCACCTGTGCCTCCGCGTGCCTGCACAGCCCGCAGAATTTCACTGGCACATCCTGCTCGGGCATTGGCCGCTGCCGGACATCCATCAGTTGGGAACTGTCGTCGTATGGTATCCAGGTTACTCCCTTCACTCTGCGGGGATCTGGGTACAACGGTTACTCATCGTACACAGATGTGTATGTGTTCATTGTCGATCAGGACTGGTTCAGCGCAAAGGAAGACGATATGTTGCTCAACTTCACCAATCAACAAATCATGGTTGAGAGTGTACCGACAGTGTTGGAGTGGTGGTTGGATTTGATCAGCGACGAGGACACGTTGCCCAGGTCTGCCGGGCCTGAGTCTTTTTATTTTAGATGCCCAAGCTTGAATAGTGTTAGCTATTACGTTGGTCTAAATTATGACAAGAGACGGTGCAACTGTTCCCAAGGATACGAGGGCAACCCTTACATCCCTAACGGATGTCAAGGTACTACTTTTTGCTGTGTTATTGCCCTCGGTAAAACTGGGGAACACGGTGCTTTTCTGGATTTTCATTTTTTCCGTTCGATGTTATGAGGCTTCAACTGCATTCCTATCATAGCAACTATTTTCAGATATCGATGAGTGCCAGCAGCCACATGTTTATCCATGCCTGCACGGAACCTGCATCAACATGCGAGGGACATACCAATGCTCAGCAAGGAAAAGTATTAACAGCCTCCCAGGTACAAAACTACATATACATGTCAGTCACTTAAGGACCATAGAATTATCATAATTATCTGTTATGTATACCTGAGTAGAACAGCTACTGAAATACTCCCACTGTCTTCAGCTTTTAGAAGAGATACCATGATACTGAAAGCATTATCATCTGACTGTCCAAACATGGAAGAGAAAAGAAAAGCAATGCATAACGTTATCTGCTTTATAAACTAGTACACCATGTGACCACTGAATTGGAAAAAAATACTTCCTATATGATTGCTCTGACAAATATTCCAAGAAAACCTTTGTCAGTTTATAGTTGAGTTGTTTAATATTTTCGATCTTCAGTTTTCAGCCCAATATGGAAATGCAACACATACCGCTATAAATTTACACTCATTCTAACTTTCAGCTAGCTGAAAATGCAATTCGCCATCAGTCACATCTTCAACCGTCCATCTCAGTCCTGGCGCGAATCTTGGTGCGCTCTATCAGTCTCCGTTGGTTTTTCGGTCGCCGGTTTTCTTTCGGTTGTTTTGTTGAACCAGTCGGTCATTTCGTCTTCGTCGAGAGCGAAACCTGTACCTAGAGTCCACCTTTGCTGTTCCTAGCATGAAGCACCCTCGTGCATCCTCTCCTTCGTCTCCTACCATCAGAGGGGCGGAGAGATTCTGATGGGTTCCGCAGGAGGTCGAGGCTCGAGGGTTTCCCATGGCGGAGCTGGCCGTGGTAGATGTCGCCGGCGGCGTAGCGGGTACGTGTTCTCATCCCCATCCTTTCGCGCTACCTCCTTTAATTTTGCAGCGGCGACCTATGTTTTCTGCATCTGTACACTTATTTGGACGCCGAGCTCCTTTCCCGTGGGAAAATCTCGATTATGCCTGATTCATAGGTTATGGCTGCATGATTAGGATGGTATATGGTTGTGTGTTTGTCCGATTAGTCGATTTTGCGCTGCCAATTCATGTACAATCATTTTCGGTGGCGATCCTATGTTTTCCCCCAATTTTGTTAGGGTTCCTTGTTGTAGTTATTGTCATTCATTCAGTAGCAACCGAATTTTTGGCAACGCATCAGTTGTTTTATTTGTATTACTACCAGCTTTAAATCTAGCTACTTTTAGCAGATTTGCTTAGTAGTATCACCTGTATGTGGAGTTGTATCATAGTCTTATCTAGACAGTTCTAATGGATACCACCTTAAGCTCCTGATGCTATATTGCATCGTCACCCGCCCGTGACTGTGAGTTGTTGAACTCATTCATCTGACCAACAAGTAGCAGTTTATTGCCAGTCGTAGCAATTTACCTTGTATCCATGGAAATTTGAAAGAATGAGTTTATGTATGAAACTTGTGATGTACTCCCCTGAAGGTGTTCTTAGGTCTTAGTTCTATGACTAGAACAGGAAGGTTACATGAAAATTATGTATGCCCAGTTTTGCATAGCAAAGTGAAAAGAGATGTAAGTTTAGCTTGTACATGTATGTGGTAATTCTATAATTCATTTGCAAGGCAATGCATGCGCACAAGTTGACATTTTTTTCCATATTTGAGGTGGTCTACTGAATTATATATTTCATTTGAAGACATTTCATCGATAGGAGATTGTGTGACTTTTTGCTGTCGCAGCATGTGTTTTTGCTGATTTTGGTTCCGCGGCGGCAGCCGGTCTTGTTGCTGCGGCAGTCGTTGCACTGGTGACTGCTGGTAGGGACCTGCCGCCACATGTTGTCGTCGCCTCCTATTTCGGCTGTCCATTTTGTCACATTACATTACTCCTTGACCTGGATCATTTGCACTAAGACTACAAACTGGATAACGCAATCATGGACAATAAACTTGTCACTTCACATCTGGTTACACTGATGTAATTTAATTCAAATCACACTGATAGAAGCTGAATACGAATTAAAACTGACAAGTCTCATTCACTGAGTTTTGTTTGCTTATTGTCTCCTTCTTCATTCTTTTAGTCTCTTCATTGTTTGATTGCTTCTCTCATTGTCTCCTTCTATCAGTCTTATCTTCAGTATTTGATTTGTTCTCTCATTCACTCAGTTTTCTTTGCTTATTTTCTCCTTTTTTTCTCTTAGTCCATGATTGTTTCTCTCATTCTTCTTTCTTTTTCAACCTTCTCAGTTTGATTTGCTCAGTCTATTTCTTCATTCTCTCAATTTCTCAAGTTCTTCAGTCAATATTCCCTTCCTCTATTTCTCAGTTTCAGTCTCTTATTTGCTAAGTTTGCAGTGTCTCAATTTTTTCTTATTTCTTTGGTTCTCTCAGTCTTTGCTCATTTTCTCAGTTCTTATTTCAGTTCTTTGCTTATTTCTTTGCTCTCTGAGTCTCTGCTCAGTTTTTTCAGTTCTTATCTTTGCTTATTTGTTTGCTTCTCTCAGTCTTTCCTCAATTTCTCAGTTCTTATCTCAGTCACCTAGTTCTTCATTGTTTTCTTCTCAGTTCATTTTTGTCAGATCTTATCTCAGTTTTATTTTGCTCATTCCAGTCTCTTAATTATTCAATTTTTCCAACTGAGTTTTAATTTAGTCTCGCTGTCAGAATCTTTTTCTCAGTCTCTTAGTTCTTTGTATTTAGTCACTCATTGAAATTTGCATTTTTGGTCACTTTGTTCTTTTTCTCCGTCATTTCCTCATTCTTCTCAGTTTCTTTAGTCTCTCAATCATTTAGCTCTTATTTGTAGTCTTATCATTCTCAGTGTCATTCTTATTTGGTTAGTTCAAGTATTATTCAGTTTCCTCAGTTTAGTCTTTATTTGGTCAGTCTTTCAATCTTATTATTTATTCTTCATTTGCCTAGTCTAATTTTGCTATTTCTTCAGTTTAATTAGCTCATTTTCTTCAGTCTCCCAGTAGCTCTTATTTGTCAAGTGTTTCAGTTCTTTGGTCTTAGTCTCGAAGTCTTTCATTCTCTTAGTCTCTATGTTCTGTCTTATCTTCGACGTTAGTTCTTATTTCATTCTTAGTCTTTCTCAAAGTTTTAATTTTCATAAGTCATGTGTTTTATCTTCTCTGTTTAGTTCTCAGTTTCTCTATACTTTAGTTTCAGTTTCTCATAGTTTCCAAGTCAGAGTCCCCGGATGTTTCAATTTTCGCTTATCTGGTTTCTTAAGTAAAAGAGTTGTTCTGCTACCTGCAAGGATGGACCAGTTAGATTTCTAGAAAAAAATTTAGTCTGAATCTGATGTCCAACTCATTCTCTAGTTTGTGGATTTGTGGGCATTCGAAAGGAAATTATAGGCGCACTGAACATCCGGGACAAAATATTTCCTACTCATTCGACAGTTTGTGGATTTGTGGGCATTCCAAAGGAAATAATAGGCGCACTGAACATCGCCGCTACTGGGACAAAATACTCGTGATGGATGAAGATGACAAAATCTAGAAGCAAGGTACTACACTTGTGATGATGGTAGGATTGCATTCAGAATTGGTTGGGAAGAGTTCGCACCAGAAAATGAACTCTAATTTTAGTCTTGAATGATCATCCTGTTTCACATGGATGGAGTATTACAGGATATTTTCATTCGATGTGGTGTATCCCTCTAGAAGCTTGAATATGTTTAGAACAATAGCAGTTGTATGTAATTATGTATGGTATTCGACGAGACCTTAATCTGCGTGGTGTATTGTTTTTGTTGTCATTTTAAGACGTAAGCATTTGAAGCCTGTATGAACTTTAGACATGTGACAGGGCGCTGCCACTTTCCCATATGAATGCTATGTTGCCAAATTTCACTAGGGCTATTTTTTATGAATTTTGTCGTTGGGTAAGAAGATAAACATACATCTTCAAGGCGTGGTGATGGATTTCTATTTTGCAGTCAGATTTTATCAATGATTTTCAGTCCACTAATGCGTGTGGGGTGTACCAGGATAACTTTGTGTGAGTAGGCAAGATCAGCTAGCCCCGGTGAAGCATCGGACTGGTAAATGATATGGAGAAAACCAATATCAGTCTTCTATATTTTTGCTCAGTATGAAATTATCATGACGTGCTGGCAGAGTCAATAGCAGTGTCTAACGTCTTGACTATTTAGGGGCGGGAAACAACGTGGTTTTTTCCCATTAGCGGAAAAAACCGGACTGGTCAGATAAAACTGGTTTTCCGTGGACTTGACCGGACTGAATAGAAAAAACAACGCAGGACAACAAATGAGAGAAAGGAAAAATGCCAAAGGAAAAAGTGTCTGGTGGCCAATTGCATTTTCAGCTAGCTGATGAATAGACAGTCCCTAAATTTATACTTTCATTCTCTGCAGGTTTAATTACCGTAATTGCAATTAGTGCTGGTTTTGGCGTACTTTTTTCACTTTTCTGTATTGCAAGAATCACCAATAAAGTCAAGCAGAGAAGAGCCAAGAAGTTGAGACAAAAGTTCTTCAAGAAAAATCATGGATTGCTTCTCCAACACTTGATATCTTCAAACAAAGATATAGGCTACGCTGCACGGATACGTGGTCTGGAGCTTGTGTCCGTGTCCGATATCGTATCCGATACCGATTCCACTCGGATACCAGTTCGATACGTACCAGCAGGGTATCTCTAAATAAACCATTTGAAAAATGTTGGATACGGTTTTAATACGTATCGGCCCCAAATACAGACACAGTCCAGCCTATCCCTCCGGTGCACTCGTTCCTCCTCTCTCTTTCACCGGTTGATTCCCTCTGGTCTTTCTTGTAGATTGCAATCCAATGGCAGAGGAGCAACTAGCACCTACAAATCTTAAGACTCCACTATGGCTCTGTAGTTTATAGCTACTAAATTTATTTATTTATTGGTTTACAAAACTATCAAAACGTATCCTCGTATCGGCGCATTTTCAAAATATCGTATCCCCGTATCCATATCGGCCCGATACCGATACACATATCCGTATCGCTGCTGCATAAGATATGGCAGAAAGAACTACTTCCTCCGATCCGAATTAACAGTCGGAAGTGGTGCGTACAAGCTGTGCTAGCTATTCTGTTTTTCTACGAATCTTTTTATGGACCGGAGGGAGTAGGATTTTCAGCTTGGAAGAGCTGGAGCAAGCAACCAACAAATTTGACAAGAAATGCTGGTTCAGTTGACTAGTAATATACGTCACACTAGCTAGGAAATATTGTCCTAAGTTATTCAATAAAAACATTGATAAGCAGGGCCTAATGAAATCTCATTGGCCCCTCCTATTGGCCGGCTTGACTTGACTGGCTGTCTGGAGACCTGCGGCCGGCAACACCATGGTTAGAGCATAGAAACGGTCCATCTAACCGTCCGACGGACCGAGTCGTGATGTCCACACGAAGACCCGCTATCACTAAAAAGACAAGCTTTTTCCGAATAGAACACAGGATGGTAAGATAAATAATAATCATTCGCAAAAGAAGAAGAAGATGATAAATACTCCTATTCAGTTCAGTGTTGCCACCACCCTCATTGGCTTCATCATTCGCTTCGGCCGTGCAAAGATGATGCTGGCTCCATCATCTATTCCATCCACAAAAGCAAAGATTGGTTCCGGCGCCATGATGGTGGCTCTGACGCTTCATCTCACAGTGGTAACACTAGCCGCTCCTCCGATAGCCTTGCCCGGCTGCCCCGAATCCTGCGGCAACGTGACCGTCCCGTACCCTTTCGGCATCGGGCACGGTTGCTTCCGCGACGGCTTCAACCTCACCTGCGACGGGAGGACCCAACCGCCGAAGCTGCTCGTGGGCGATGGTGTGGAGCAAGTGGAAGTGATCGACATCTCGCTGGATGGTACTGTGCGGATTAAGACCAACATTATCAACATCCCGTCCGAGCAGCTCAACAACACGTGGTCCGTCGGCCTCAGCCCCGCCGGACGCATGACTGTGTCCACCGAGCACAACCGGTTCGTCGTCCTGGGATGCGATTTCGCAGCCGGCCTCGTCGACGCCGCTTGCCTCTACCTTAGTGTCTGCACCAGCTATTGCACGGGGGCGGCCGGCCCCGGGCGCGGGGTGAGCAACACCACGTGCTCTGGCGTCGGCTGCTGCCCGACGTCCGTCCCACGGCCGGGTCTCTCGTCCTACAATATCCAGTTCAGCCCTTTGATCCCGAGATACGGATATCCCTCGGTAGAAGGAGCATTCTTCGTCGCTGACCAGGAGTGGTTCAGCGAAAAGGCGCCTGTGCTGCAGCATGATTATCACTCAGCGGAGCGGCAGAATATTGTTAATTCAACCGTGGTTCCGACGGTGTTGGAGTGGTCGCTAGATATGAACCACGACAAGGACATGTTCTGGGTACCGGATGTTCCCTCAGAGGATCAAGGGAGATGCAGAATAAACCCAAACAGCATCGTGGTTTACAACAATGGTGATTACCAGCGGCCACGGTGCAACTGCTCCAAAGGATACGAGGGCAATCCCTACATCGCCAACGGATGCCAAGGTATGACCGAGAATTACTACCTAAACATAATACGTAGTATTTGTCTGTAGGAGGAGTTGGAGATAGGGTGTTCGAAGCAGCTCGTTTTTTTTTTAATTCGGCAAACAATCACATGTGTAGATAGTAATATGATCTACAAGTGTGCAAATTTTCAACTCGAAGTTCGTTATATTTTAGGATTGACAAAAAGGACAAATCTGGTTTTGGGTGGTGAACAGTACACAGTTTCAAAAATTTGAAAATTTGCCAGTTTTTTCTTTTTTGTGTGGCAAAAAATAATACGACTTTTGGATTCAAATTTACACACTGCTAGATCCCGATATTATCTACATGAAGCATTTTTGTTTCGAATTTTTTGACACTTAAAAATGCCGATTTTGAATTTTGAAAAAAACGAGCTATATGTAGCTCGAGCTACATTAGCACTTTCTGGAGGTGTTGGGATGTTTAAAAGAGAGACCTGATGGTAGGTACACCCCTTATACAAAAAACAGTGTTGCATTATGATCCAAGTTCTAAGTTTATAGAAAGTTCTCATTTGTTTCTTTCAAATGAAAATAAAAATTTAGAGATCAATGATACATTGTAACTATAATGCTTAGACATGGGGTGGGGTAGGGGAGGGGGGAGGTATATTTTTATTATTTTCTGGTTCCGGGAGTCCCTTCCTTGTGTGGTAGTGATAAATATAATCAACGATTATGATACACACACTAGACAATTTTAAACCCACCTAGACCTCTTGTACAAAAATTCGTTCACTCTTAATGTTTGTTGAAAAATGGTCATTTTACGTTATCATATGCCTTTCCAAAATTAATTTTTGAAGATGACTCCACTTAGCCTTTTCCGATGAGAATTTCAAGAACTGTATCATGTGACTTGACAACCGCATCTAAGATATTTATTCTTAGTGCATTTATAACTATGCAAGTACAATCAAGTCATGAGATTATTCTGCGGGAGCAAATAAAGCCGCAACAAGGATTGCCTACGGAAAAATCATATTAAAGGAAATATGAAGGAGTTATGCACCAACTGATTCATGCAATAGTTTGAATAAATGGAGAAGCACAAGCAACATACTTCAACATTTGCCATGATGGATTAGACATGTGATCGATGAAGGTTGTAACTATTTTGTCAACAGTGTGTCGGGAAAATTTTAAACTTGAGACCTATTGGCTCTCATACCGTATTAAATTGGGTGGTCCAACCAGTTCACCCGAGCGTCTAATCTAATGGACAAGGGAGAAAAAGAACTAAGTAACCAAAAATGCAAATTTCAATGAGTGACTAAATACAAAGAACTAAGAGAAAAAGATTCTGGCTGCGAGACTAAATTAAAACTCAGTTGGAAAAATTGAATAATTAAGAGACTGGAATGAGCAAAATAAAACTGAGATAAGATCTGACAAAAATGAACTGAGAAGAAAACAATGAAGAACTAGGTGACTGAGATAAGAACTGAGAAATTGAGGAAAGACCGAGAGAAGCAAACAAATAAGCAAATATAAGAACTGAAAAAACTGAGCAGAGACTGAGAGAGCAAAGAAATAAGCAAAGAACTGAGAAAATGAGCAAAGACTGAGAGAACCAAAGAAATAAGAAAAAAACTGAGACACTGCAAACTTAGCAAATAAGAGACTGAAACTGAGAAATAGAGGAAGAGAATATTGACTGAAGAACTTGAGAAATTGAGAGAATGAAAAAATAGTCTGAGCAAATCAAACTGAGAAGGTTGAAAAAGAAAGAAGAATGTGAGAAACAATCATGGACTAAGAGAAAAAAAGGAGAAAATAAGCAAAGAAAACTGAGTGAATGAGAGAACAAATCAAAGACTGAAGATAAGACTGATAGAAGGAGACAATGAGAGAAGCAATCAAACAATGAAGAGACTAAAAGAATGAAGAAGGAGACAATAAGCAAACAAAACTCAGTGAATGAGACTTGTCAGTTTTAATTCGTATTCAGCTTCTATCAGTGTTATTTGAATTAAATTACATCAGTGTAACCAGATGTGAAGTGACAAGTTAATTGTCCATGATTGCGTTATCCAGTTTGTAGTCTTAGTGCAAATGATCCAGGTCAAGGAGTAATGTAATGTGACAAAATGGACAGCCGAAATAGGAGGCGACGACAACATATATAACATGTGGCGGCAGGTCCCTACCAGCAGTCACCAGTGCAACGATTGCCGCAGCAACAAGACCGGCTGCCGCCGCGGAACCCAAATCAGCAAAAACACATGCTGCGACAGCAAAAACTCACACAATCTCCTATCGATGAAATGTCTTCAAATGAAATATATAATTCAGTAGACCACCTCAAATATGGAAAAAAACGTCAACTTGTGCGCATGCATTGCCTTGCAAATGAATTATAGAATTACCACATACATGTACAAGCTAAACTTACATCTCTTTTCACTTTGCTATGCAAAACTGGGCATACATAATTTTCATGTAACCTTCCTGTTCTAGTCATAGAACTAAGACCTAAGAACACCTTCAGGGGAGTACATCACAAGTTTCATACATAAACTCATTCTTTCAAATTTCCATGGATACAAGGTAAATTGCTACGACTGGCAATAAACTGCTACTTGTTGGTCAGATGAATGAGTTCAACAACTCACAGTCACGGGCGGGTGACGATGCAATATAGCATCAGGAGCTTAAGGTGGTATCCATTAGAACTGTCTAGATAAGACTATGATACTACTCCACATACAGGTGATACTACTAAGCAAATCTGCTAAAAGTAGCTACATTTAAAGCTGGTAGTAATACAAATAAAACAACTGATGCGTTGCCAAAAATTCGGTTGCTACTAAATGAATGACAATAACTACAACAAGGAACCCTAACAAAATTGGGGGAAAACAGAGGATCGCCACCGAAAATGATTGTACATGAATTGGCAGCGCAAAATCGACTAATCGGACAAACACACAACCATATACCATCCTAATCATGCAGCCATAACCTATGAATCAGGCATAATCGAGATTTTCCCACGGGAAAGGAGCTCGGCGTCCAAATAAGTGTACAGATGCAGAAAACATAGGTCGCCGCTGCAAAATTAAAGGAGGTAGCGCGAAAGGATGAGGATGAGAACATGTACCCGCTACGCCGCCGGCGACATCTCCCACGGCCAGATCCGCCATGGGAAAGCCTCGAGCCTCGACCTCCTGCGGAACCCATCAGAATCTCTCCGCCCCTCTGATGGTAGGAGACGAAGGAGAGGATGCACGAGGGTGCTTCATGCTAGGAACAGCAAAGGTGGACTCCAGGTACAGGTTTCGCCGGCGAAGACCTCCATCACAGATCACACTTTCAAAGCAGTTGTTGCTACACAACAAGAAATATCACCGATGTTTGATATTCTGATTTGCTGGCACAACTTGCACACATATTACTATAATACTGTCTTTTAATTTTTGCTTGCTAGCATGACTCTGATCACAAAATCACTATCTTGTCATCAATTTGAACTTGGATGGTTACCTCTCTGACTAACAAAATTTCCATGCGAAATAGCGTACATCTCTATCAAGCTATCTCGAATTCAAGAAAAACAACATCCATGCTGCAGATGGCAATCAAAACTACGACATAAAACCTAGAAACTGACAGCCATGGTGTGCTAGCTCTAATGGATTGCCTGTTGTGATAGAATAACTGGATTGCATCGAGGACTACGAAACAAATGAACAAACTCAGGGTGATTGCTCAGTTTGTAAACCAAAAGCTCATTGGCCTTGGAGATAAAATACAACAATCCTGTGGACGAAGATTAGTATTGTCTTTCCAATTTCATACCTAGGAGTACAATAAATATGCACGGGAAGTCAGCACCCTTGCTGCATTAGGAATTGCTTGAAGCCGTCGTTCCTTGTCCCCACCATGGCACACCAGCATCTGCGTCTGAAAGCCGGCGCCCATGCCCATGTCCAGCGCGAGGTGACGCGGCCCACGCTGGCGACATCCTCGGAAGTATCATCAGGTGCTGCGACCTGTTCGAGCTTGACCAGTCCAAACTGTTTTCACGTTAACACAAACAGCTTCAGGGCAACAAAATTGACAAGCAACTGCTGAAGGAATTAATGGATGAGAGAAGTGTTTTAAGCAAGAGATAAAACAAAGTCAAACCATGGCACCCAAATAAAAATCATTAACAATCAGTATTCTCATAAAGGATAAAGTACCTACACTGTCCTTGATATGCTTGAAAACAGCTAGTGCCTCCAAATGCCTTCCAGCAGCACTATAAGCATCTGTACAAATTCACTATAATAAGATTCGGCTCAATTACTTCTGCCACCATCAACTAAAAAACACTTATAGTTTGTTCACACACACACACCCTTAAAAATAATAGCCATAGGAAACAAATATGATCAGTCTTCCGGATGTATTACTGCCCTCACTGGTTCTTATTGCCCAGCCAAGATGTTGTATCTCGGTGCAACATACCAACAAGTCCAATTGTAGAATGAAGCTCCAAACCATTATCCCCTAGATTACAATTAGATACAACATACGAACAGATCACGATCTCTTTAAGCCTAACCCTAGCACCGGAAATCTATACGCAGAGAGAGAGTGCAAGGAGGAGGGGGGATGCTCGCCTGTAGCTGTCGTCGTCTGAACGGGACATCCGCCTCTCCCGGCGGCGGCGCTTGTGGCGGGCCTTGCGCCCTGCCTGTGGGGAAGAGGAGATGGCGAGAGCAGGAGGCCAGGGGAGATGAAGCCACGCTTCAGTCGCCGGCCGCCGGGTCGTTGGATGGAAGGAATCATGTCAGGCAGGGGCAAGGCCGAGGCGCAGGAGGAGGAGGGCGTTGCTCCACTTCCCCCTCTGCTTCGTCATGTGCTTGTTCACCGGCCTCGCGCCGCAGCGCCGCCGCACTGCGTGTTCGACCAGCTCTCCGTCTCACGCGTCGCCGTCACCTGGCAACCAGCGCCTCAATCCGGCGACGTCCTCGCCAGCTGGCGCCGCGGTGGCGCGGTAGTGGACGTGGACGAAGACGACGGCTAGGGCGCCGGGCCACGCCGGATGCTTACTATGACGCGGTCAGGAGTAGGGGAGCGCAGGCGGCGACGGGCGGCGGAATTGGAGGATGGCTGCGATTTTTGCAAGGGGATGGAGAGGCAGAGAGACGGTGGGGCTCGTGAGAGTCAAACAGCGAACCGACTCGCGAACGAGTGAGATGGGAGGAAATCCATCTGCCGCTGACAAGCGGACCCACCGCATCGTGCCAAGGCCAGCGGCCAGCGCCGTCAGAAACATCTGCACCATCAACGCTTGGTCGGACGGCTGATGTGGCATCAAAACTGTACGAGCAACCACAGCTAGCTATTTCTTGTAGAATTGTAGGTTGTAGAGATAAAGTGCTCACTCCCACACGGATATACGCTTTAAATGATTTGCTAACTCTCCGTAACCAGTTTACGAACATCTTTCGGATGCTAGTAGGAGGATGTAGGTTTAAAGTTAGTTGTGCGGTTTTCCATAAAAAAAATCACTCACAAAAATCCCTCACAAAATAATAAAAAATTCCCTTTTCTAAAAAAATAAAAAAATCGAAGGAACAAGACAAAAAGAAATGATATATATTTATCACTCACAAAATAAGCACTTCTTATCCTTTGGTAGTTTCTTTTGGTCAAATTATCTTTAGTATATTTTGTTTCTTAGATGTGTGCAATTCTATATCGTATTAATGTCAAGAGGCCTAGGGTTCAAGAGCATGTTACCCGATATTTTTGTTTTTGGAGGGAAACCTTACCCAATATTTTCCTACACTGCACTTTGGAAGGTGTAGAATTTCATAGAAGAGGCCCAAGAGGCTAGAAATAACAATGATCAGAAGTAATATATATGTATAAACGTTAAGCATGCATGAAACACTAGAAGGTAGAAAAAACTCCAAATAAACCAAAAGCTCAATATTTGTTGTGACTATTTAAAATTTTAACTATAAAATAAAATAACCATCTTTAAGAGGTTGGATTATCCAGCTATATAAAACGAATTATCCTTTTTTCATTTATTTATGATAGCATATCCTATCCTTATCGACTGGACTTCAATTCAAACTGGATTGTGTTCAAATGTCAAAAGAGTCGCTTACCATATCCTATAACTACGGATTTGGAAATGATTCGATTCGAAACTATATTAACCACTTCCACCCTTACATGCAAATGTGATACTCTTTGTTGTGCTCTTGTGATCATGTGCTCAGTACAGACCTGGCGCTTAATTACCAGCAATGTTCAATATTCAAAAGAAAAAAACCAGGAATGCTAGTTTCTTAGTTCAAATGTTCCAAGTCTTTGAACTGCGGTCCAGGCCCAGCATAGTAAACATGCAAATACCGTTTCTTATATGAAATATCTTTGCTTCTTAACTTTATTTATCTCTGTGAGCATTTCAGACATCGACGAGTGCAAACACCCAGATGTTTATCCATGCCTGCACGAAACCTGCATTAATATGCCAGGGACATACCGATGCTCAACAAAGAAAAGTATCATCGGCCTCTCAGGTACGAAACTACAAATACAACTCACTAAATTTATACAAAGCATACTTAGTAACATAAGGACCATAGAAATTATCATGAATATTTGTCATATATGCCTAACCGGCTACATGAATAATATTGCTCCATTCTTAAGCTTTTGGAATGAGATCGATGCTGAAATACTGTAAGCACCAGCCTCTGACTATTCAGGAAGCAAAGACAAAACGTAAGAAGAAAAATCAACATAGAGTGTCATGTGCTTTATAAACTACTAGCACCTCATGTGACCACGGAACTGGAACAAAATACTCCCTATATGATTGCTTTGATAAGTATTCCAAGAAAGCCTTTGTCATGGTATAGTTGAGTAGTTTCATTTTTTTTTCAATTTTCACTTTTAGTTTTCAGCTCAATATGACAATGCACCGTATACTGATATCCCTTCATACATTTATTCTATACAGGTTTAATTACCATAATTGCAATTAGTGCTGGTTTTGGCATACTTTTTTCACTTCTCGGTATAGCCAAAATCACCAACAAACTCAGGGAGCGAAGAGCCAAGAAGTTGAGGCAGAAAAATTTCAAGAAAAATCATGGATTGCTTCTGCAGCAGTTGATCTCTTCAAACAAAGATATAGCTGAAAGAACTAGGATTTTCAGTTTGGAAGAGCTAGATCAAGCAACCAACAAATTTGACCATAATCGCATCCTTGGAGGTGGTGGACATGGCACGGTTTATAAAGGCATCTTATCTGATCAACATGTTGTGGCCATCAAGAAGGCTAAAATTGCCGTTCAAAAAGAAATCGACCAGTTCATAAATGAGGTTGTGATACTCTCACAAACAAGCCACAGGAACGTGGTGAAACTCTTTGGTTGCTGCCTCGAGACTGAAGTTCCTCTACTAGTTTATGAGTTCATATCGAGTGGAACTCTCTCATTTTATCTGCATGGCCAAACTGAGAACCCTTTGTCATGGAAAGATAGGTTGAGGATTGCACTGGAAACTGCAAGGGCCATTGCGTACCTACACTCTGCTGCTTCCATATCAGTATACCATAGAGATATCAAAGGTGCAAATATACTACTTACTGACACCTTAACAGCAAAAGTATCAGATTTTGGAGCTTCAAGATCGATTGCAATCGATGAGACAGGAATACTTACAGCCGTCCAAGGAACCTTTGGCTACCTTGATCCTGAATACTACTACACTAGTCGGTTCACGGAGAAAAGCGATGTTTACAGCTTCGGTGTCATCCTAGCGGAGCTACTGACTAGGCTAAAACCAGTTTTTTCTTCTCATTCCTCAGAAGTCACTAGCCTAGCATCGCATTTTGTATCACTAATAAGAGACAATCGCTTGTTAGATATTTTAGATACACAAATTGTGGATGAGGGAGGAGCTGATGACGCTGAGGCGGTTGCAAGACTCACAGAAGCATGCTTAAGTTTGAAAGGTGAAGAAAGGCCTACAATGAGGCAAGTGGAGACAACACTTGAAGATGTGTTGAACTCAAAGGTCAATCTCAGTTCTCAGGTTACAAGAGTGAACCAGAGCGCTATAAATGATCAGTCATACAAGGGAAGCAACGGTGGCGAAGGAACTAGACTGTACAGCTTGGAAAAGGAGTTCATCCAATCATCTGAAATTCCAAGATGATCTCTCTGTTGGAAATAATCCAACTTGTCTAACTAAGTTGGAGTCTAATAGGGGTAAGTATGACACGTGTTGGTGTCCTAGTAGTGTTGGCACTTGATGAGCTAGGCAAGTTTGCTATACGTGAGTAGTTTTCTAGTAGTAATAGTACTAGTTCTTATCGGAAGATGTAATCGAGTGAGTTCAGGAAAGTGTGGTTTGGAAAGTCTAGTTAGCTTGATGACCGAGTAGGTTCAGGTTCCTGGTTCTGGCCGTGCGTGTATATATGCACGTCTAGGCTAAACTATTTTACATATTTCACATACAGTCATTTGTCACATTAGCTATTTTGAACGGGGTCAAAGATTCCCATGCTCTAAGCGGGCAGTGTGCTTATTAAGTCGACCGGGTAATTTGGGTGGGTACTGATATACCACTGAGAGCACCTGAGTACAATTGAGCATCTCAGGGAGAACAATTGAGCAGCAGCAGAAACCATATGCTAGCTGCTGATCACGTGCTACCCTCTCCGTTAGGGTTTTTGTGCTCTGGCGGCGGCTCCCTGCCTCGCTGTGAGATTGTTTCGATTCTTCGCTGTTTCTCCACAGATTTCTTCCCTCCATACACCAAATCGTAGCCCTCGTCAGCCTCCATCCGTCTACCGTCGCGGTTCACTCGTCTCGTTCCCCTTGCGGGCGCGATCTGGGAGTTTCGTGGCTATGGCGGCCTCAGCTGGAGGCTCGGGGACCTCATCCGGGAAGGACGATGAGATTGAAGACATGTTTAGCAATCTGGAGTTGAACGAGGACGAGCTTGATGAGGTCGTCATCGGGGTTGAGGAAGCCAAGGAATTTCAGAAAGCAGGCCGCTGGCTGGCGATCGGCCGCGTCCTTACCAATAGGAACTTCAGCGCGGAGGCGCTCTTCGAGAAACTGAAAGTCGTCTGGAACCTATCTCGAGATCCAATCTGCCGGGAGGCCGGAGACAACCTTTTCATCTTTCAGATGCATTGCCTCGGCGACTGGAAAAAAGTTGTGCACCAAGGCCCGTGGACGTTCCGTGGATGGGGTGTGTTGATCGAAGACTACGACGGCCTTAGTGACCCAGCGTCTGTTACGCTTGATGGCTTGTTCGTATGGGCGCAGATCCGTGGTATCCCGGAGCTATACCGCAAACCTGAAGTGGTGGATGATCTAGCGCGCAAACTTGGTCGAGTTAAGGAGACACAACTTGCCCCGAAGCTGTTCTTAAAAGGCAATTATGTTAGAGTTAGAGTCAGGATTCTGGTTACAAAACCGCTAATGTGGCTTGTCTCCCTGAATCATCCAGAGGGAAAGAAGAGACTGATGATCAAGTATGAGAAAATCCCTTACTACTGCAAGCACTGCGGCTTACTTGGGCATGATCACGAGGAGTGTGGCGACGACGTTTGGGAGGAGAAGCAGCTCCAATGGGGAGCTTGGCTGCTGGCAATACGTAGAGCTAACCAACCAATACCGGCTCCTCGGCGTTTTAACCCTCGTACCCCAAGCCGTTGAGGTAGAGGCGGGAGAGGTGATGGTGGTCAGTCTCATCCTCGAAAAAGATCCTCTTATGAGGCCTAGTTAGACAAAGGTGATGACCAAGAGGATACGGCAGCAAGTCCGATGAAAACTGTTGATGAAAACACTGTACCCACGGCAGATCCTACTGGTCTAGCAAAGAAACTAAATTTTGATGACAATAATGGTGCAGCTGGTTCTGAAGCCGAGCTGCCTGGTGGGGGGTCATCGTCGACTCTTGTTCCTCCCCTCCCACCGGCGTATGTCAAAGCAAGAGATAGGTCAAAGCTCCGGAAAACTGATGTGAATGAAACCCCAATGGCAACATCGGCGACCTCCTTCGAGGAGGACAGCCGGGCCCAATGAGTATCCTAGTCTGGAACAGTCGGGGACTGGGGCAACCCGCGACTGTTCAGGAGTTGGTCAGATTAATTCTGACACACAAGCCCTGTCTAGTTTTTATCTATGAAACTAGACTTTCGAAGGAGCGTGTTTGTAATCTGCGTTTTCGGTTCGGTATGGAAAATTGTTTTCATGTCAAGGGAGATGGCAATGGAGGTGGCATTGCTCTGTATTCGCAGCAAGATATCTCAGTGGATCTTCTCTCTTTTAGCACAAGGCATATTGATGTGCATATTAGCGGAGGCCCTTTCGCTCATTTATGGAGAGGCACTTTTGTCTATGGTGAACCTCGAGCCTGTGATCGTCATTTCATGTGGGATAAGCTGCGCTGTATTAAGCCTCGGTCGACTGAACCGTGCACCTAATGATTGGAGACTTTAACGAGGCGATGTGGCAAGAAGAACACCTGTCAAGAGCTAGAAGGTCTGAGCGCTTGATGCTGGATTTCCGTGAGATCCTTTCACACTGTATCCTGCATGATATTGGCTTCATGGGGAACCCGTGGACATACGATAACAAGCAACGGGGAGACCGAAATATTAAGGTGCGTCTGGATAGGGCGGTAGCTAGCCCGACTTGGTCTGCTGCGTTCCCTATGATGAGACTAAGACATCTAACGTCTCCGCGCTCGGATCATTGCCCACTGCTTCTGGCTCCGGATGAGCATACCCACCGATCACCACCAATCCGGCGGTATGAGGTTATGTGGGAGCGCGATGAGTCTCTTGCTTCGGCTGTCGAGGAAGCTTGGTCGCGGTGGATACCTACTGCTCACTTGGGTGATCTCCACTCGTCGCTGCGATCGGTTATGAATAATCTATACTCTTGGAAGGCAAAGAACTTTGATTCAATACCGAGAGAAATTGAAAATAAAAGAAAACTGCTAGAGGCTGTCAACCAATTGCAAGATGAGGCGAGTTTGCACCGTAAAACTCAACTCACGAAGGAGATGGACGAGCTGCTTTATAGAGAAGAGATTATGTGGTTGCAACGGTCTCGAGTTGCGTGGCTGCGAGAGGTTGACCGAAATACAAAATATTTTCATCGCCAAGCAACAAGGAGAAAAAAGAAAAATCGCATCAGTAAATTAAAGCGTCCTGATAGATCTATTACAGCGGATGCCGAGGAGATGGAGGAGATTACCAGGACATTCTTTCAGGGGCTTTTCACACGGGAAGATAATATTGAGCCAGCAATAATTACGGACCTATTGCAGCAGCGAGTAGATGATGACATGAACAAAAAGCTCTGCGAGGACTTCACTGAAAAAGAAATCAGTGACGCTTTATTTCAGATTGGGCCTCTTAAGGCCCCGGGCCCGGACGGATTCCCAGCACGTTTCTTGCAGCGGAATTGGGATTTATTACGGGATGACGTGGTTCGATCAGTCCAGCGCTTCTTTGCTGATGGAATTATGCCTGAGGAGGTGAATGATACTGCTATTGTTTTGATCCCAAAGAAAAATGAGTCGGAGGATCTTAAGGACTTCCGCCCAATAAGCCTTTGTAACGTAATCTTTAAAGTGGTCTCAAAGTGCTTGGTAAACAGAATGCGGCCGCTGCTAGATGACATCATCTCTCCAACCCAAAGCGCATTCATACCGGGACGGCTCATTACGGATAATGCTCTAATCGCGTTTGAGTGTATACATTCAATTCAGACCGGATCACCTGCTAGGAAGAAATTTTGTGCCTATAAGTTGGACATGGCCAAGGCCTATGACCGAGTGGACTGGAGATTTTTGGAAGGGGTTTTAGCGAAGCTGGGCTTTCACAGTACTTGGATACGGTGGGTAATGGCCTGCGTTACCACCGTGCGCTACTCGATTCGCTTTAACGGAAAAATGTTGGACCCCTTCACTCCAACACGAGGAATTCACCAAGGTGATCCCCTCTCGCCGTACTTATTTCTTTTTGTGGCTGAAGGTTTGTCTTGTCTTATCAGGAATGGAATAGAATCTGCGACGCTCAAGGAGTTTCATATAAGCAGGAATGGTCCTGGTATTTCCCATCTCCTCTTTGCCGACGACAGTTTGCTATTTTTTGAAGAGTTAAATCCATACTGGACAATTATGAAAAGAGTACAGGACAACTTGTTAGCTTGGGCAAATGCTCGATCTTGTATGGCGATCAATGCTCTGATGTTGTGCAGAAGGAAATTAAAGAGATTCTGAATTATGAAACTACATGTGTCGAGGAAAAATATTTAGGCCTTCCGGTTCCAGAAGGGAGACTCAAAAAAGGAAAGCTACAATCTCACAAGGAACGCTTTCTAAAGCGGGCATCCAACTGGATTGAGAAGTACATGTCTGGAGGAGCGAAAGAAATTCTTATAAAAGCTATGTTTCAATCCCTCCCCACATATGCTATGGGGATCTTTAAATTTCCGGTTGGTGTGCTTGATGAGCTATCGCAAATTATACGTAACTTCTGGTGGGGTGATGAGCATGATCGAAGACATATTCACTGGATGTCGTGGGAGAAGATGACGAGGCCTAAATCTCATGGAGGCATGGGCTTTCGTGATTTGAGGATTTTTAATCAGGCCCTCCTGGCTCGTCAAGCTTGGAGACTGCTACACGCTCGGGACAGTCTTTGTGCTCGCGTCCTGAAGGCGAAATATTATCCATCTGGTAATCTGTTAGACACGGCTTTTATTCAGAACACATCTCAGTCCTGACAAGGGGTGATGCATGGCCTCGAACTCCTTAAGAAAGGCGCCATTTGGAGAATTGGGTCTGGAACTCAGGTAAAGATCTTTAGAGATAATTGGATCCCAAGGCTAGATGATTTAAAGGTGTCCAAACCCCGGGCAAATAGCCGACGACGATGGGTGTCGGAATTCATACTTCAGGATACGATGTCATGGGATGAACAGACCATCCGTGCTTGCTGCAACCATTGGGATGCGGATGCTATCCTCGCTATCAAGCTCCCGCCTAGACGCTGTGATGATTTCATTGCCTGGCTGCCTAAAAGCAATGGGTTTTTTTCGGTTCGGTCGGCATACAGACTGGGTATGAATCCTGCCCTTGTTAACCTGTCCGCTGGACAGTCAAGCTCTGAACCTAATGGGGATCGTAGCATCTGGAACCTCGTCTAGCAGGCGGCAGTACCCCAGAAAATGAAGGTGTTTGCGTGGAAAGTTGCCACATCTACTCTATCTGTGTGCTCTGCTGTTCGTCATCGCATTCCAGCTGTCTCCGCGACGTGCCCTATCTGCGGTGTTGAAACAGAAGATGATCACCACGCCCTTGTACGCTGTACCCTAGCCCGAGCGCTACGAGCGGAGCTTCGCAAGTCCTGGAGTCTACCGTCAGAGGAAGCGTTCTATCAGTCAGGCCGGGAGTGGCTGCTTGGTTTACTCTCCAAATCGACAGCGAATGGCCGGGCCCAAATAATCTTCCTGCTGTGGCGTGTTTGGCATCACCGCAACAATGTGATTCATGGCGATGGAAAGGCATCGATCTCGGCCTCTGTGCCATATCTGGTGAATTACTTGAGTTCATTCTCAGCAGCTTCGGCGGCTCGGAGTGATCCTAAAGGTAAGACGCCACTGTTAGTTGGTCGAGGAGATGGTAATGTGGCGTCTTTCACGCCGAGTCAGTGGTCGCCACCGAAGGAGGGAGAACTGAAGGCAAATGTAGATGCTGGCTGGGATGCTATATCAAAGAGGACAGGTATCGGCATTGTTATCCGCAACCATCTCGGACAGGTTGTTGTCGCCGAGTGGAGATCGGTCCAAAGATGCATGAGTGCCGAGGAAGCAGAGGTCCAGGCAGGTCTAGCTGGGCTTCAACACCTTATTGACTTGCGCCAGTGGCCTGCTACGCTCGAGTCCGATTGCCTTCGCTTTGTCAATACAGCTTCATACCAAACGGCTGGCAGATCAAGCCATTGGGCCCTATTTAGTGAGATCGAAGGAACAATAGAGTAGCTCATGCCTTAGCCCAATTAGGAAAATCAGGATCTAGTGGCATGTCTTGGGGATCACCACCGAGCTGCGTCTCGGACATGGTTGATCATGATTGTAAGTGTGATTAATGCTTAAAGGCGGCAAGTTTCAGACGCACTCTTTCCCTAACCAGGGTACCGAAAGGGACTGGCAGGGTTTTATGAGGCGGCTTGCTGACCTAATATATACGTGGTATATTTCAAAAAAAAAAAAGCTAGCTGCTAGCGCACGTGTCGTTGTCTGGGGGCCTAGTTGGCGCCGGCTGTCATGGCGAGGGGTGCGGGTACGCAATCGACCGGCAGTCAGCTTCCGTCCTACTCCTGTCGTGCACCTTCGTTCTAGCAACCGAAGCCTGCTCCGCCATCCACCTGCGACATGGACAAGGAAATTGTTAACCTTGTGGAGAAGGTAGACGGTTCGTCCAATTCCAAGGTAATTTCTTGTCCTAGGAACATGGTGTGAGACGTATCTTTGTATTTTAAGTTGAATTCTTGAACTGCTGATCGTCATATATCTTTTTGCATGGATTTGAGATTTTAAAAGTGAGGGGGTGTGATTTATTGGGCGGATAAATGGGGCTTGACCGGCTCATGTACGCGGAGACGTCCGGAGACATATAGGGGTTAAAATAGGCACTTCCGGTTGGAGTACGTGTACGTCCAGTTTAAGTACATCTCTCCATAGAGGACTGATAACCATAATCAGTTTCTCTTCTCTTTCAGCATGGATAGATGCCACCTTAGAAAGTCTTTTAATAAGACTAGTAATATGGCACGTGCAACGCACGTTATTCCAATATATCCTGATTCACATATTCCTTGGCCTTCAATATCATCCCTCTTTTCCAGTATAGAAACTATAGTATCATATAAATCCCTATTGAGAACCAGGCAATAGCCTAGTGGTAAGGGTCGCTGTGGTGCATCCCTGTGACCCGAGTTCCACCCCGTCGGGTAGAATTTCGAAAATTCTCACTGATGTGGATTTCTACTATATCAATGCCACCAAGCGCTAGTCCTTGTAGGATTTCATATAATCCGTATCAAAAAAATAATCTAATCTAATATCGTCGACTACATCCTCTTTGACTGGGTACACAAATAGTACAAACTCCCAATTTATTCAAGTTTTAGGATGAGTTTCATGATGGCTAGAGTCACGAAAAGAAAAAAGAGTTGATCATGGGCTAGAATATGACTCATGACTATATCATCCTCATCTAACAATAATACAACCAAGCTGGTGTAAATTAAATTAAAAGGGAAGGGTGGCATAATCAGACTTGGTGTTTGACCATTTCACAGGAAAAACAATCTAATAAGCCAATTGTTCTTTTTTTCCTGTATGTGAAATTCACTGGCAAAGAATAACCTTAATCTGCAAACATTTAGAGAAATTATATCACAGTAGTGTCAACATGTAACGTCAAAATCAGTACCGTTACGCTGGTTCATGTGTAGGTCTGTAACAGGCCAACAATGAACTCTGCCATTGTACCTCCATGTAAAGATCTGACACAGCGATTATATCGGGCAAGATTTATTGATGAAATGACAAATCTCATTAATTAAATACAAGTATACATGTATAAATATTGGGTAATGTGCAGTAACACACTATATAACAAATTGTTAAAAGGATAAAAGAAACAAATCTGCAGCTAATGAAATATTTGGCATGGAACAATGAGATGGATTGGCATGATAGGATAATAAATCTGATCATCACTTCAGCACATCTATGCAGCCTGTAAACAAATTTATTAACATTTCCATATATTGTGGGCACAAATGGTGTTTTAGAAAAAATAAATTCTTCAGTAGGAAAAAGAATTTCAATACCTATTTATTCAACCCGGATGGAATTTACAACAAATGTTCATAAACGTCTGTAAACCGGTCTGTCTCCCAAAATTGACCTAAAATGTTTCAACCGTGTGGTAAAGTTTGACTCATGAAGATGATCAAAACCTGAGGTCAATTCTGCACAAAAATTGATGAGCAACTTGTACAAGTTTTGCAAACAAATAGCACGAACTAATGCAAATCCCCACCACAATTTTACTTTCTATGCATCTTCTCTGAACTCTTAAAAAAAATCTAGTGAACCTGCAGTACATACTACATAGCGATGGAGATGGCGGCACAGAAATTGAAGGCCCTCACCTGGATGGCAGATCGACGACGGGAGTAACGAAGAGCTGTTGAGCCTCCCGCAGTCCAGGAAGTCTGAGGCGACGCGTGACAGTGCGGGCACCGCCACAGGTCGGTGGGCTGCCGATGGAAACACACCTGATTCAAGCGTAAATAAAAATCAGCGGCAACGGCAGATGTTGCCGATTTGCGGTGCGTGCGCCGCCAACCTGGGTGCCGCTCGTTGGTCCGAGCGCGGCGATTGATCGGCAGCGTCGGATACTCTGGCTTGGTGGCAGCTCAACGTCTTGGGCGGGAAAGGCCGTGGAAGGGGATGCGGGGGAGCGCCGTCGACCTACTCTTCGCCAAATCAAATGGAGGGCGGGGAAGGGAGGCCGTGCTTCAATTGCACATCAGATCAGAGCATAAGTTCATATGAAAAAAAAGGATGAAGAGAGCGTCGCCACGGCGCCGACGGCGGGGCACTGGAGCACATACTCCGTGAGCCAGAAGCGGAGCGGGACGTACCATCAGTGCTGGGTGGCGGGGCGGTTACAACCGGTTAGCGCGCCATCCAGCGGCGGCTCGAGGATGGCGGGGCCTAGACATACCCTAGCTTGACGGGGGAGCGTTATGTCCCAGAAGGTCTACCTCCGGCGGCGGGCGGCGGGCGGTGCGGGGATTACGCCCTCGGCACGCGCTCGTGGAAGGCAGATGGGCTGCGAGCCTGCGACGGCGAGGTGAGGACAGCGGCCGTGGCAAGCGATGGCGAGATTAAGGGTCTTTTTTTTTGACGTGATTAGAGGTCTTTCTTAAGAGACTGGATCGTGATTAGCGGCGGTTTTTTCGTGCTTTCGTGATTAAAGGGGGCGAGGGCATCTCGAGCGAGCGCAGTCCTGACGGACAGTGTTTTACCGGTAAAAGCGGGAGTAATCATCAGCGTTGATTACAAAGTTGTACGGCTGTGATTTTATGGATCTGCTATATAGATTTAACTTGAGAGGTACTAGGTCCAAACTCCACAGAGAAAACGAGGCGAAGGAGGCCGGTACGCCGCACGCGAACACCTGGCAGGTGGCCGGCGGGTAGCGGCGCAGCTGGGGTCATACACTCGCAGGTCAGTCCACCTCTTCTAACTTCTTCCCGAAGTGGTATAGAATTTAGCTCCATAGGGAACTGGGGATCGGAATCAACGCCGCGCGATCGACTCGCTGTTTGTATTTCATATCGGATTCTTGGCCGCGCAGGCGAGCTGTTCGATGAAATGCTCGTTCGAACATTTCAGCATAAAATGCCCTTGTAGCACAAGGATTTCGCATTAAGAAGTCAAGTCATGTGGTCAGCTGTCTCAAAATTGGAAAACAAATGCAGTCCAATCACCTCATTAATTTGGAACTGGACAGATCCGTGACTGCTTTTGCTTTGAAATTTCCTCTTCCCTGTAGAAAATGTATGCAACTTTCCTTCACGTGCCAATTAATCCGTCCTGCTTTAGTCAATCGTTTACTGGTAGTGAGCTGTTTTGTTGAACTTTGAAGTCAACCGGAGAAGGGGTACCAGCCAGCTAGTAATTAAGAACCTATGTCCTTCGTTAGCCTCAAACGAAGAAAAAAGTAGCTATGTTCAACTGGTAGGCTCAAAGAGATGAAGATTTCGATCCCTTCTTCCGGTCGAGCGCTGGTTGGCATCATCGGAGCACTCACTTTGCAGCTCCTGGTGCTGCCACTGCTGGCAGGTCCAATAGCCTTGCCTGGCTGCCCGGAAAGCTGTGGCGGCATTCCTGTGCCTTACCCTTTGGGCATCGGCCAAGGCTGCTTCCGCAAGGGGTTTAATCTAACCTGTGATAAGACGCGGCACCAGCCGAAGTTGTTCTTAGGTGATGGCGTCGAAGTGCTTGGCATCTCCTTGATGGACGGCACGGTGCAGATTCGCAGCAACGTTTTGCGATCAAGCTTTCCAGAGTTCAATGGCTCATGGTCTGGCCCTCTGGTCACCGGGCCCTTCTCAGTATCGATTGCACGGAACTGGTTTGTGGCCATTGGGTGTAACATCGTCGCGCAGCTCCTCCCCATGGACGGGCTCAATATTCAGGACGCGTCCTACAGCACCTGTGCCTCAGCATGCCTGCACAGCCCGCAGAATTTCACTGGCACATCCTGCTCGGGCATTGGCCGCTGCCGGACATCCATCAGTTGGGAACTGTCGTCGTATGGCATCCAGGTTACTCCCTTCACTCTGCGGGGATCTGGGTACAACGGTTACTCATCGTACACAGATGTGTATGTGTTCATTGTCGATCAGGACTGGTTCAGCGCAAAGGAAGACGATATGTTGCTCAACTTCACCAATCAACAAATCATGGTTGAGAGTGTACCGACAGTGTTGGAGTGGTGGTTGGATTTGATCAGCGACGAGGACATGTTGCCCAAGTCTGCCGGGCCTGAGTCTTCTTATTTTAGATGCACAAGCTTAAATAGTGTTAGCTATTACGTTGATCTAAATTATGACAAGAGACGGTGCAACTGTTCCCAAGGATACGAGGGCAACCCTTACATCCCTAACGGATGCCAAGGTAGTACTTTTTGCTGTGTTATTATTGGCTTACTGCCCTCGGTACAACTGGGGAACATGGTGCTTTCCTGGATTTTCATTTTTTCCGTTCGATGTTTTGAGGCTTCAACTGCATTCCCAACATAGCAAAGCAGTGTAAGTTTTCCTTCGCATTTTCAGATATCGATGAGTGCCAGCAGCCAGATGTTTATCCATGCCTGCACGGAACCTGCATCAATATGCGAGGGACATACCAATGCTCAGCAAGGAAAAGTATTAACAGCCTCCCAGGTACAAAACTACATATATATGTCACTCACTTAAGGACCATAAAATTATCATAATTATTTGTTATGCATACCTGAGTAGAACGGCTACTGAAATACTCCTACAGTCCTACTGTATTCAGCTTTTAGACGAGATACCATGATACTGAAAGCAATATAATCTGACTGTCCAAACATGAAGAGAAAAGAAAAGAAAAGAAAAGCAATACAGAACGTTATGTGCTTTATAAACTAGTACAACATGTGACCACTGAACTGGAAAAAACTACTTCCTATATGATTGCTCTGATAAATATTCCAAGAAAACCATTGTTGGGGTATAGTTGAGTAGTTTCATATTTTTGATCTTCAGTTTTCAGCTCAATATGGAAATGCAACACATACCGCTATAAATTTATACTTTCATTTTCTGCAGGTTTAATTACCGTAATTGCAATTAGTGCTGGTTTTGGCGTACTTTTTTCACTTTTCTGTATTGCAAGAATCACCAATAAAGTCAAGCAGAGAAGAGCCAAGAAGTTGAGACAAAAGTTCTTCAAGAAAAATCATGGATTGCTTCTGCAACAGTTGATCTCTTCAAACAAAGATATAGCAGAAAGAACTAGGATTTTCAGCTTGGAAGAGCTGGAGCAAGCAACCAACAAATTTGACAAGAATCGGATCCTTGGTGGCGGTGGTCATGGCATGGTGTATAAAGGAATCTTATCTGATCAGCGTATTGTGGCTATCAAGAAGGCTAAAATTGTCGTTCAAAGGGAAATCGACCAGTTCATAAATGAGGTTGTAATACTTTCACAGACTAACCATAGGAATGTGGTGAAGCTCTTTGGTTGCTGCCTTGAGACAGAAGTTCCTCTACTAGTTTATGAGTTCATATCAAATGGAACACTCTCACATCATCTTCACTGTCAAAGTGAGAACCCTTTGTCATGGAAGGATAGGTTGAGGATTGCACTGGAAACTGCAAGGGCCATTGCATATCTACACTCCGCTGCTTCAATATCAGTATACCATAGAGATATTAAGTGTGCAAACATACTTCTTACAGATACTTTAGCAGCAAAAGTATCAGATTTTGGAGCTTCAAGGTCAATTGCTGTAGATGAGACAGGAATACTTACAGCAGTCCAGGGAACCTACGGTTACCTTGATCCTGAATACTACTACACTAGTCGACTCACGGAAAAGAGTGATGTTTACAGCTTTGGTGTCATCCTAGCAGAGCTACTGACAAGGGTGGAATCGGTTTTCTCTTCTCATTCGTCAGAAGCCACAAGCCTAGCATCACATTTTGTATCAGTAATAAGAGACAATCACTTGTCAGATATTCTAGATACAAAAATTGTGGATGAGGGAGGAGCTGACGATGCTGAGGCGGTTGCAAGACTTGCAGAGACATGCTTAAGATTAAAAGGGGAAGAAAGGCCCACGATGAGGCAAGTGGAGACAAAACTTGAAGATGTGCTGACCTTAAAGATCAATCTCAATTCTCGATCACAAGGGTGAACCGGAGTGCTATAAATGTTCAGTCATACAAAGGTAGCAAAGGAGGGGAAGGAACTAGACTGTACAGCTTGGAAAAGGAGTTCATCCACTCATCTGAAATTCCAAGATGATTTCACTTGTGTGGTGAAGCGTTGCGGTTAGTCCTATTAGTTTGGGTGCCATACTACAAATCCATTGTAATTATGAAGTTTGAATTATAATTTTGTGTATTTCCTATGCTAATGCGTCATGTAGAGCCAGTATGTGGAAGTAAATAAAATGAATTCAGTTACACATTTCACATACAGCAATTTGTCATATCAGCAATTTTGGAACGGGATCGAAGATTCCCATGCTCTAAGCGGGCAGTGTGCTTATTGAGTTAAAGGGCGTAAGTTGGGTGGATACTGAGACAACAATTGAGTATCTCAGGACAATGAATTAGTAGAATTTGTGTTTCTCTGTTTCTCCCTGTATTGTGCATGCATGTAAAACCCTGACCTACCTTAGCTCACCCCCTTTTTAAATAAAAGTTCAGGTAGGGGTATTTCCCCTCCCGTTGTTCGTAAAAAAAAAAGAACAATTTAGCGGCAGCAGATTAACCATATGGTAGCTGCAAGCGCGCGCGTCGTTGGCTGGGGGCCTAGTTGGCGGTCACGGCGAGGGGTGCCGCTACTCAATCGACCGGCAGTCAGCTGGCCGGTGGCTGAGCTACGCAGAGGGGTTGTGCACTCGCTGGGCAGTCCAGCTCTTCTAACTGCTTCCAGATGTGGTTGGTGCTCGCTGGGATCGGAATCAACGGCGAGCGACTCGTTCGAGACTCGATATATCTTCGTGAATAGATTACAGCCACGAGTTCTTTCGTTCGATTTGGGTTCTTGGCCGTGCAGGCGAGCTGTTCGATAAATGCTCAATGCAGATTAAGGGTTCTTGTAACTCGAGAATTTCTCAGCAAGCAGTCACCATGTGCTAAGTGTGGTCGGCTATCTCAACATTCAAAAACAACAAGCAGTTCAGCCGCCTTAGCGATTTGTGACTGGACATATTCGTGTGTAAAACAGGGCCAAGAATACCATTGGTCTGAAGTTTCTTCTTCCCTATTTATACCATAGAAGACCTCTCATATTTGAAACTTTCTCCTTGACGCGTCAACTTAGCCGTCCTGCTTTCATTAGTAAAAAATCGGTTTTAGTGGTAGGTGTCTCGTTGCTTTCTGACATCGTGGACTGGATTTTGAAGTCAACTGCAGACCAGCCAGTGATTAAGAAGACCTATGTCCGTTGCGAGTCTCAAACAAAGACGAATAACGTAGCTATCTCAACTCGTACGCTCTGAGATGATGATTTCCATCTCTTCTTCCCGTCGAGCGCCGGTCGGCACCACCGGAGCACTCATGTTTCAGCTCCTTGTGGCGGCACTGGCAGCAGGACCAATAGCCTTGCCTGGCTGTCCCGAATCCTGCGGCAACGTCACCGTCCCGTACCCTTTCGGCATCGGGCATGGTTGCTTCCGCGAAGGCTTCAACCTCACCTGCGACGACTCGAGCCGGCCGCCGAAGCTGTTCGTGGGCGACAACGGCGCGAGGGTGGAGGTGGTCGGCATCTCTCTGGATGGCACCGTGCGGGTCAACACCAAGATGCTCAACGTCTCGCTGGACAAGACCACCGCGCAGCGGTTCAACCGCACGTGGTTCGCCGGCCTGCGGCGCGCCGGCCGCTTGACGGTGCACGTCAAGCGCAACCGGTTCGTTGCCATGGGATGCAACTTCATGGCCGGCCTCGTCGACGACGAAGAAGCGAGCCGCTACGTTAGCGTCTGCACCGCGTACTGCGCGGAGCCTGGGCCGACGTTGAGCGACGTATCGTGGTCCGGCGTCGGGTGCTGCCAGACGCCCGTCCCGCGTCTGGGTCTGTCCTTCTACGGCGTCCAGATTAGCGATCTGACGACCCCAAAGCCCGACGATTTGTTGGGATTTGGAGCGGTGTTCGTAGCCGACCAGGAGTGGTTCAGCGAAAAGGGGCTCGTGTTGCAGCTCGATTACTCCGCTGAACCACAGAGGATTGCTGATTCGACGGTGGTTCCCACGGTGTTGGAATGGTCGCTGGATATGAACCGTGACAAGGACATCATCTCGGCACCGGATGTGCCCACGGAGGATCCCGGGAGATGCATATTAAACCCAAACAGCAGCCTAGTGTATACCGACGTGGATTCCGGAGGGATTCAGTGCGACTGCTCGAAAGGATACGTGGGCAACCCTTACATCGCCGACGGATGCCAAGGTAACACTAGACTAGAAGTGAATTATTGCAGTTAAGTACTCCCTCCGTTCACTTTTATAAGTGACTCTCAACTAGAGAGGGTTGGAGCGGTGGACTCTCAACTACTCCCTCCGTTTTTTAATATAAGATGTTTTAGGTGTTGTACATGTTGTCTAGATACATACTAAAGTGAGTAAACATGCACACTAATACATGTCTACATACATTTATATACATGTGCATGTGGATAAATGCTAAAACATCTTATATTAAAAAACGGAGGGAGTAGAAGGGAGGACAGAGAAAGGAGAATAGCAAAAGAGAGCCCCAAGTCTAAGGCTTAGACGAGTCTAGCCATGTGTGGAGGGGTTACCATATCACTAGCAATTTAGAATGTTGGCATTTTACAATCAATTCATGCGATCTGTTTTTGATAAAAGTTAAGGGGTCAAAATCAAGGATTTGGTTTAAATAAATCTAGGAATTTTCGTGTAATGAAAATTTGTACTAATATGGAAGTGGGCGTAACTCACTTGGATGAGGAAGTGCACGTGCAAAATCAGACACCCTGGTTTAAATCCTAATGGATGCGAGAAGAAAATTTAATCATAGAATTTTCCGTAATGTGCTATGAGAAAAATGAAGGAATTCACAACCTTTATCTTGGCCGGGCCAGTTGAAGACAATCCACATTAAAACAACTCAGATAATTTTTTTTATTGCCAGAAAGATACGTAAATCTCAGTTACCTGCGATTATATGACTCAGACTAAACATGCACCTTAAAAAATGTGCATTGTAGTTAAATGTTAATGAACTTTTTGTACAGTGGAGTGACGGTGATGATGGTTAACTGTTGATTCAACTTATTAACTAGCGAGTGATAGACGCTGGTATCTTGTTTAGGGTTTTTTCGATTTAGATTGTCATTGTCATTTTTTTTTTTTTTTTTTGCTTCTTTTTACAAAAGTTAGGAGGGTTCTTGTACCTTTTCAGTTCTATCATGTCGGTATCTTTTAATATCTAAGCTCCCTAAGAATAGAGCTCCATGGTTACTTCACGTGTCACCGTTCTATTGGGTGTATAAGACCAATGCAGAAATAAATATTATTTGTCCATTGAGATGAATACACAGCTCCATGGTTCCTCCACGTGGCAACGTTTTATTGGGTGCATAAGATCAATGTAGAAAAAAAATGTGTTCGTTTAGATAAATACACAACTTACTTTTCTATCTGCACGCGAATATGCGGTGGTGCCCTTTTTCTTAAATTATATTTAATAGCTGCCTTAAAAAGAGGATAACTCATTCTAAGTCATCTGGGTAAAAAAAATCTTACTCCAACAGCTATCCTTAATGTAAATTTTGCCAAAACAATATCAGGTGCTGCAAATATAAAATATTTGGGCTGCTACCATATAACAGAAAGCAGAAAGGTCAACACGTGCACGCTAACTGCCAATCGAAAGTTTCATGTCGCTCTCACACCTCTTCTCCGGTGACCACTGCCACCTCTCTTCTCTCCTCGATTTAGCCTAGAATCTTAAAGTTCCGCAACAACTCTAACCGATTCGGCCGCGAATACACCACCATCGCTTAAAGGCCACCATAGATCAAAATTGATTTTTGAGGGATGCCGGCCATCGCTCTTCTCCCACGCGCGGCAACCATTAGGTCATTTGGGGACAAAACTCTTGCTCTAACAGCTGCCTTTAAGTTAATTTTGCTCAAAAATAAATTTGTCAAAAAAAACGCTGCAAAAATAGAACAGTTCGGATGCTGCGGGATGTTGCTATAAGAGAAAGGCCAACGTGTGCGCGGCACTGCGAATCGAAATTTGCATGTTGCTCTCACGCCTCTCCTCCGGTGACTACCGTCGCCTCTTATCTCAATGATTCGGCCTCGGTCTTGCAGCTCCGTCACAATTCGGACGGATTCGGCCGCAAATCAATGGGGATCCGTCCTTGAGTGATGTCGTCGCTTTCCTCCCATGCGCGACCATCAATCTCCCATTTGTAGCTCCGGTTGAGGAGCCACCTGAGCGGCCCTCCCCGCCTTCCTCACTTTGCCTTTTTCTTCCCGACCTGCAAGCACGATCACGAGCGAAGCACGGCAACTCTGCCTTTGGCTGCACCTCGACTAGCCCCGCATCGCACAGGCCTCGTGTCCACACACCAGTTGTCGGGATCGCCCCGTTAAGAGATTAACACATTCAAAGTTGTTACTTTTATATTATACAGTTTATAGAGTACGTGCTAGACCAATATGTGCAATATTTCCTGAAAAGGGTATGAATTTGTACCTAATCATGTATGAGACACAAATCTTTAATCAAATCAGCATATCATCCATTGATAAACCGCAATAATACCTTCAGGCGCAGCAAAGCGCGCTAACCCCTTCTAGTTTATGTTATAAATTGACACATATTCGATAAATACACGTATTACCTGAAATAAAAACAAAGCACCTCAGGGAGAAAAATGGCGCGGCAGCAGACACCATGTAGCGCACGCGTCGTTGGCTGAGGGCCTAGTCGGCCGGCGGCAGGCAGTCACGGCGAGGGTTCGGGTACGTAAGCGACCGGCAGTCAGGCGGCAGGCGGTGGAGCTGCACAGAGGGGTCGCGCACCTGCAGCCGCAGGGTAGTCCAGGCTCTTCCTACTCCTTCCCGTTGTGGTTGGTGGGTTCGTCCGGCACCGACGCGGTGCCGCCTTCGGGTGGCGTCTTTCCTTGCTGAAGGGCGTCGTGGCTACTCTTCGTTCGCTTCCCCCTGTGCCGAGGGAAACCCTAGGACCAGTGTGCTGGTCCGGGCAGCAGCGTGGCGTTCCTTCTTGAAGGTGTTGCCTGGCACTTGTCGATTCGGTGTTAGGAGCGTGGTGGTACTTAGTCGGAGAGGGCGCAGCGGTTGCGGGTCACCATCGTTTAGTCGATCCGCCTATGTCTCCATTTTGTTTCTTCTTTTCTTATTTTCTTTGGGTGTATGTTTGCTGCCGCCCCAGTATTGTAAGTCTGTTGGTTGTACCGGGTGTTTGCTATATTAATATAGAGGGGCTGTGGCTATTTGGTCTGATTACCTGAAATAAAAGGTGAATCAGTCGCGAGTGGAAGGGGTAAAGTTGGGTACTGAACTACTGATACACCGTTACAGAGCAAGGGTGAGCTAAAATAAAAACAGAGCACCTCAGGGAGAAAAATGGCGCGGCAGCAGACACCATGTAGCGCGCGCGTCGTTGGCTGAGGGCCTAGTCGGCCGGTGGCAGGCAGTCACGGCGAGGGTTCGGGTACGTAAGCGACCGGCAGTCAGGCGGCAGGCGGTGGAGCTGCGCAGAGGGGTCGCGCACCTGCAGCCGCAGGGTAGTCCAGGCTCTTCCTACTCCTTCCTGATGTGGTTGGTGGGTGCTCGCTGGGATCGGAATCAACGGTGAGCAAATCGTTCTAGACTCGACATTTTTCGTGAACAGATTACAGGCGCGAGCTCTTTAGTTAGATTTGGGTTCTTGCTGTGCAGGCGAGGTGTTCGACAAAATGCTCAAGCCAGTTCTGACCGAGCAGCACCGAGGTAGTTTCCCATTTTTCTCCCGGTCCATGAAATTTCCACTGCCTGGATACCTGCGGTGAGGCTGCTTCCGCGAGGGCTTCCACCAGACCTGTTCGTGGGCAACGGGGTACGGGGCATCTCCTTGCCCCGGGTGACCGGCCGATGCTGTCAGGATCCTTCTCTGAATCTGTTCGCTAACAAGACAGTGTCGACATTCAGTAAACGGACGGCTCAGATGAGAGCGTAACGCTTCAACGACATCCAACGGCTGTTAATCAAATTCCCTTCAAATTTGTAATTCTGGCGAACTTGGCCATATTTGTAATTCCAAACTGAATCGCGGCTCCTCGGGGACTCGATATAACCGGGAGAGTGGGTGGCTGGGCGGTGCGATGATGAATAAACCCTAATTTTCCTTGCTTTACTTTCCTGTTGCTCTACCTTCCTGTCCTTTAATTCTTGCAATTTACCTACAGTTCCTGCAATTATCACTGCCAATCTTGTTATCTGGTTCATTTCCTTGCTCCTAGCTACCAAATCCATCCCCAGGTCCTGTCAATTGATATCAGATGCCAAAACTCCCCCGCGCCTTGATCCCACCCACACCATCCCCTTCGTCAACGAGGTTGCCGTCAGATCTCCTCTGCCGGTGGTAAAATCCCTCCGACGAGCACGGCGCTGCGGAGTAGATCGAGCCGAAGAAGTCTACCCATGTCTATCATCAGGACACGCTCGCAAGAGCGCTTGGCGGCTGAAGCCGAAGAAGCTGAGATCTTGGCGGCGCAGCAGCAGCAAGCCAAGGAAGAGGAGGAGATCAGTCAACGAGTTCCTCGGGAGATCCTGAATTTGCATCGCCAGCTCGAACACCAGCAGAGCTCCATCGACGCGCTCCAAGGTACCATGTCTGACCTTCACGAGATGGTTGCTCAGATCTCCCTGGCAGTCAAACCCAAGCCTACCACCACTGTTCCCCCTCCCACCACTTCCCAGAACCAATTCGTCACACCACCACCTCCATCCTCAAACCTAAGCCCAATTCCGGAGGCGTCGACACCGTGTTCATCTTCAGTCCAACCCCACACCCACAAGCCTACTACTTTCACCTCTCACTGCCTACGACAACTGCTGTTATGGATGGCAGCCAGCCGCAAAATCCAGTACCTTTCACTAGCCAAACCTTTACCCAAGCCAACCCAAACACAAGCAACCAAATCAATCAGCTTTCCTCACCAAACACTCACCCAGCCATGTACACTGCAGCCCCAAATGTTTCCCAGTTCATCAATCCAAATTGCTACCCACCACCACAAACCCAACCACACTACCAACCTCCTTCGCAGGGATACTATCACTACCCACCCCAACAACACCAACAGTTCTTCACACCACAATATACCTACACCCAAACACCACCATCTATCCCAAACCTATACACCCAACCCACCCAAAACCCACCTCAACCAGTACACCCACAAACTGGAAACAACTGCAGCCAGGAACCTTATATCTAACTCCCAGCTTGGAACTTCCACTGTTCTATGGGGACAACGCTCCAAACTGGCTGGAAGAATGCGAGAGCGTGTTTGCAGTTGCTGGAATCAACAATGACAGCAAAGTGAAATGGGCAAATGCACATATTCGTGGTAAAGCGAAGACCTGGATGAGTAGTTGTGGCACCAACATCTTGCAGTTAAGGTGGCCAAACTTCCGCCAGATGCTCTGTGATAGGTTTCCAGCACCTGGTGAACAAGAGTCTATGGAGCAGTTTCAGTATTTAACTCAGCAACACTCAGTTGTTCAGTACATTGACAAGTTTGAGGAGTATATGATAAACATGAAGCGTGATCATCCATACCTTCAGGACAACTTCTTCGTGCTGCGATTTGTTAGTGGTCTCAAGGACACTATCCGCATGCGGTGCGCAGTCATAGTCCAGTCACCATGAAAATGGCCTATTACCATGCCAAGCAACAAGAACTAGCTTACCAAGCAACCAACAGACGTCCAGCACAGATGCCGAGCAACAGAAACAGTTCTGCACCTACCTTCAGAACAAATCAGCAGCAACAGAACAACAGAAGCAGACAGGTGCCTGATAAAGCTAGAGAAGGCAGGAAATGTTGGTACTGCCCTGAGCAGTGGGTGCTTGGTCACAGATGTGCAAAAATGCAGAGTATGATACACACAATTGAGCTCCAATTTCACAGTGATACTGATGATGCAAGTGAGCAAACTGAAACATTTCATGATGCTGAGACAACATTAGCAGAGGGTGATGCCCAACTAACACGACCACCTTCCCCTGAATCACCTGAAGCAGTTCCCAAGCCTTCTACATCCATAAGTATGCAAATTTCTGCAGAAGCCTTGCATGGTATTCCGGGAGACACAACTCTGTCTGTCATAGTGACTATTGGTGGCAAGAAAGCAGTGGCATTGATCGATACTGGCAGTACAAATACTTTCCTAGATTCTGAATTCGTCAAGAAGACGAATCTCTCAGTAGTTGCCACAGATGTTCATAAAGTTATAGTTGCTGGCGGTGGTGAACTGGCATCTGCAGGTCACATACCTAACTGCACCTTCAAAATTCAGAATACAGAGTTCACACATGATTGCAAATTGCTCCCTCTAAAAGGATATGATATGGTTCTTGGAGCAAATTGGTTAAAGGCACACAACCCGAATTATTATGATTGGGAGAAGAGAAGCATTGCCCTAAAAGTAAATGACAAGTGGTGCACTCTGGTTGACAGAAATGCCCCACATGATAAATCTATTATCTCAGCCCAGGCATGCTCTAAGTTACTCAGATCAGGAGCTCAAGCCTTCCTCATTCGTGTGCAAAACTCTGATGCTCCTCCAGAAGCTGCCAAGCCAGCTGCACATACAAAAACACCTGTAGATGATATATTACACCAATTTCAGGATGTTTTTGCTGAGCCCACAGGACTGCCGCCACACAGAGAAGCTGATCACAAGATTCCTCTTATTGAAGGGTCTAACCCACCAAATGTGAGACCATATAGGATGCCTCATAAGCAAAAGAACATAGTGGAAGAACTAGTTCAGAAAATGCTACAGAATTCTGAAATTCGATTGAGTGACAGCCCTTACTCTTCCCCTGCTATTCTAGTGAGAAAAAGGGATAAAACTTGGAGATTGTGTGTCGACTACAGACAGCTCAATGCACTGACTGTGAAGAACAAGTATCCTATTCCAGTAATTGAAGATTTACTCGATGAGTTACAAGGAGCTTCTGTCTTCTCCAAGCTTGACTTGAGGTCAGGATATCATCAAATCCGGATGAACCAAGCTGACATTCCCAAGACAGCATTCAGTACTCACATGGGCCATTATGAGTATCTAGTTATGCCCTTTGGGCTAACCAATGCACCAGCCACCTTCCAGCAACTCATGAACAACATCTTTGCTGAGCACCTAAGAAAATTTGTCTTGGTATTCTTTGACGACATATTGGTGTACAGCAAATCAATGACTCAACATCGACATCATTTACACCTCGTCCTACAAATACTCAGACTTCACAATCTCAAGGCCAAACGCTCTAAATGTGCATTCGCTACTGAATCAGTAGATTACTTGGGTCATGTGATTTCTGGTGCTGGAGTTGCCACTGATCCTGCAAAGATCATCGAGATTCTCAACTGGCCATCACCTGCAAGTCTGAAACAGTTGCGGCGCATCCTTGGTCTTACTGGTTACTACAGAAGATTCATTGAGGGGTATGCTTCTATCTGTCGACCATTACACGATGTCTTGAAGAAGGATTCATTCCAGTGGCTAGAACCTCAAGAAGCTGCCTTCCAAAAGCTGAAGCAAGCTATGACAAACCCACCTGTTCTTACACTTCCCAACTTTGCTCTGCCATTCACCCTGGAGACAGATGCATCGGGCTCTGGATTGGGAGCTGTTCTTATGCAAAAAGGTAAGCCAATTGCTTACTTCAGCAAGGCTCTTGGCCCCAAGGCTACTGCATTATCCATTTATGAAAAAGAGGCTCTTGCCATGCTGGAATCACTCAGGAAATGGAGGCATTATCTGCTGGGCAACAAATTAATCATTAAAACAGATCAGCAAAGCTTGAAATATTTATCAAGCCAAAGACTTCTTGAAGGCATACAGCACAAGCTTATGCTTAAACTCTTGGAGTTCGATTACTCAATTGAATACAAGAAGGGTTCTGATAATACGGCTGCTGACGCTCTGTCACGGAAACACATGACAACAACTGAAGAAACATGTCTTTCCATCTCAGTTACAGTACCAGCTTGGATGCAGGAAATTGCTACTTCCTATGAGAAGGATGAAAAATGCATTAAGCTGCTGCAAGAACTTGCAATCAAGGCAGACACAATTCTCCTTACAAGCTGACTAGTGGCATTCTGAGGTACAAGAACAGAGTTTACATCGGCAACAACACAGACCTCAAAGATAAGGTGTTCTCTTCATTCCATGCATCCATCTTTGGCGGTCATTCTGGGAACAGAGTCACCTATCATCGGCTGAAGCAACTGTTCTACTGGCCAAATATGAAACAATATTGTGCAGAGAAAATAGCAACCTGCCCAGTCTGCCAAATTTCAAAAACCGAACATGTGCATTACCCAGGACTGCTAGATCCATTGAACATTCCTGAAAGCAAATGGTCAGAAATCAGCATGGATTTCGTGGAGGGTTTACCAAAATCTAAAGGCAAAGATGTGATCCTAGTGGTGGTGGATCGGCTCACTAAGTACGCCCACTTCATACCACTATCTCATCCCTTCACTGCAACACAGGTGGCTGACATTTTTATGGACACTGTCTTCAAATTACATGGACCACCTAAGGTGATTGTTAGTGATCGTGACAGGATCTTCACCTCCAAATTCTGGCAAGAACTCTTTGCTGCTCTCAAAGTTGAATTGCATCTCAGCACAGCTTACCACCCAGAATCGGATGGTCAAACAGAAAGAGTTAATCAGTGCCTCGAGCAGTACCTGCGCAGTATGGCATTCAAGGAACCAAAGAAATGGGCCAACTGGTTGCCAGCAGCTGAATGGTGGTATAACACATCATACCACACATCATTGAAAACTACACCATTTGAAGCTCTGTATGGCTATGCTCCTCCCCAGATGCACAACATTTCTGTGCCCTGTGATGTATCTCCAGAGGTGGAAGTTACTCTGCAAGAAAAGGAGCAGATACTGAAGGCCTTGCAAAATAACTTGCAACAGGCTCAAAACCGCATGAAAAAGTACGCCGACATGAAAAGGTCTGAAAGGAGCTTTGAGTTGGGTGACATGGTGTACCTCAAAATGCAACCATACAGAGAAACTGCTTTGGGCCTTCGCAACGCATTGAAATTATCATCCAAGTATTATGGACCCTTCCGAGTACTCCAAAAGGTTGGTAAGGTTTCATACAAACTTCAGCTTCCTACCGGCACTCAGTTGCATGATGTTTTCCATGTCAATCAACTCAAGAAACATCTCGGCCCTAAAGCTGTGCCAAATCCCAACCTTCCATTGCTGACTCCTGATGGAAAGATCAAAGTTGCTCCATTAGCTGTTCTGCAGTACAGACAGGTTCCTCGTAGCAACGGATCCTACAATGTTGCAGTCCCACAATGGCTTATACACTGGGAGAACTTGGATGTCAAGGATGCTACTTGGGAAGACGCATCATTCATACAATCGACATTCCCAACATTCCAGCCTTGAAGTCTGGTGTTAGCCGAGGGGTATTGTCAGGATCCTTCTCTGAATCTGTTCGCTAACAAGACAGTGTCGACATTCAGTAAACGGACGGCTCAGATGAGAGCGTAACGCTTCAACGACATCCAACGGCTGTTAATCAAATTCCCTTCAAATTTGTAATTCTGGCGAACTTGGCCATATTTGTAATTCCAAACTGAATCGCGGCTCCTCGGGGACTCGATATAACCGGGAGAGTGGGTGGCTGGGCGGCGCGATGATGAATAAACCCTAATTTTCCTTGCTTTACTTTCCTGTTGCTCTACCTTCCTGTCCTTTAATTCTTGCAATTTACCTACAGTTCCTGCAATTATCACTGCCAATCTTGTTATCTGGTTCATTTCCTTGCTCCTAGCTACCAAATCCATCCCCAGGTCCTGTCAGATGCCTATAGTCCATGAAAATCACTATAGGCATAGACAAGTCGGACTTAAGTGTCCACATAAAACAGAAGATATTGTCACATCACTCATTATACCACACTCTCCTTTTGAAGTGCCTGACCCAGTTTCAACATCAAATAGGTGTTCTTTTTGTCTTATAAGCAAAAACGAATAGCCTTATACTACCACCAGTCAAACTGGTTGACGTTGAAGTCAACTGAGAAGACCAGATTTTTTTTCTACAAGCTAATTAAAGAAGACCAAACATATATGTTAGTGCGTCGGTATTGGGCAAGTAGTGCAGCGATCCTGGGAAATGATGATTCTTCTTCTCCTTTCCTCCGTCCAATCCCCACGGGCAAAGCTCCTCATGCCAAGTTGCCAACAGTAGTACTATGGATAACACTTGAGTTCCTCGTTGTCGTGGCAGCAGTCGCTGCTGTTCCAATGGCCTTGCCTGGCTGCCCAGAGGCCTGCGGCAGCGTCGCCGTCCCCTACCCTTTCGGCTTCCGGCAAGGGTGCTTCCACACGGGCTTCAACCTCACCTGCGAGTCTCGTCACCATCCACCCAAGCTATTTCTGGCCGACGGCGTGGAAGTGGACGGCATCTCCCTGGCAGGCGGCACGGTGCGGGTCCAGAGCAAGATCGTGAACTCTAGCAGGAACCTAACCGCCCAAAAAGCTGACAGAAGGAGCCATGTGAGGCAATCTGTGGATTCAAGCGGCTTGTGGTACGGTGGCCTAACGAGCAGCATGCAGCTTGCTGTGTCTACCGAGCACAACGTGTTCGCGGCCATCGGGTGCAACTTCATTTCCTATCTCTTTGCCAATCCTGACACTGCAGGTGGTCTCGACTACGTCAGCGCATGCACAGTGCTGTGTGGCGAAAGCCTACCTGATCCTGGGTATCAGGACAACTCGTGCTCGGGCGTCCGCTGCTGCCGGACGCCCATCGCTCAAAGTCTGCCAGCGTACGGGGTGCAGTTCAAGGATCTGGACCAGAGAGATGATATTGATAACCCATATGCATATAGAGGCGATGTGGGCGCGTTCATAGTCGATCGCGAGTGGTTCACCGGGAACCACATAGGTAAAACGTTTGATGATTTTTATAGGAGTAGCTATGACCAGCCTGCCAGCGTGCCCACCGTACTGGAGTGGTGGCTGGATTTACAACGCGATGGTGACTTGGTCGTGTTGAACCCCTCTTCTGGTTCTGCTTTGAGATGCATAAGCTTACACAGCTTCGTTTTTACTATATATTTAACTACGTGGGCGCGGATGACTCAAAAGTAAGGTGCATCTGCTCCGATGGATACAATGGCAACCCTTACATCCTTGACGGGTGCCAAGGTACTACCGCTCTACCGACTTTCCTATGTTTTTCATCATTTGGCATTTACTTGCCTTTTTTTTTGTTACACTTCATTGTTAATATATACGGTTTTCCTAATTTTCAGTCGACTTCTAGACCATTAGATTACATCGTCATTAATGCTACACATGAGTTGAAATGTGAGTCGCAACTAAGATTTTCCTAGTTGCACATGGAGTTGTAACTGAGATTTTATTACTTGTATATGAGCTGCAACTGGAAAAATATAACCTGTATTGTTGGATTGATTCATTATTTGTGCTAGTCATGAGATGCAACTTGGGTTACATTTTAAAAAAAAATGCCTCGGACCGTTGGATTACTTAGTGATTCGTGTTGGTTAAGAGTCGATGACGTCACCTGGCTGAGAATTAAGTTAATATCAACACTTCACATTTTATATTTATTCTTATTAGCTAAGGGTTTTGATCACTTGGTTGATGTACGCAAATAGTATTAAAGCCAAGACGTCTCAGATTCAACTCCCCAGCTAAATTACTCGCAATGAAATAGTTTAACTCTACATACATGATCCCACATTCAAGACTTTGAGGAGTTTAGCCATGTGTGGAGGGGTTGCACACGTGTCATAACGAATGTTTTAAAGAACAGGCTATATCTCAGCTATAACGCGGCTATAGCGGCTATAATGTCTCTGTAACTTAAGGAAAACTCTAGATGTCTGGCCCTTTATATGAAATAAAAATTCGGGTGGAGGGGTTTGCCCCCTCCCCCGGTGACCCTTAAAAAAAAATAACGCCGCTATAGCGTCCCTGGAGGTGTCCCGCTATAGCTAAGCATTTCAAGCGCTAAATCAGAAAAAACGATAATAGCGTCACTAAACGGTAATTAGCGCTAAAATTGGCTCCTATTTGGTGCTAAACCTAAGCCCATTTAGCATATTTGCTAATATTAGGCTTTTGGGTCAACCGATTGATTCATACAATCCACTATCAAATATGTGAGTACAATCAAGTCACACGGTCTGGTTTTGATAAAAGTTCAAGGGGTCAAAACCATGGGTTCTGTTAAAAGAAATGGAATTTTCGTGTAACGAAAATTTGTATTAATGTAGAAGTGAGCCTAACTCACTTGGTTGGGGAAGTGGATGCCAACACCCTGGTTTAAATCCTAGTGGACGCGAGAAGAAAATTTAATCACATAAATTTTCATAATGTATTGCAAGAAAATAGGTGAATTCACAACCTTTATTTTGGTGGGGCCAAATGAAAACAATCCAGATTAATACAACATAGATAATTTTCGGTTGCCAGAAAGATTCGTAAATCTAAGTCATTGAAACTGTATGATACTAAAACTAATCTGCACTCTAAAAAATGTGCAATTTAGTGAAATGTTAATGAATTTTTAGTATAGTGGAGTGACGGTGATGATGGTTAACTGGTGATTCAACATGAATGGACAACCCGAAAAGAATGAACTTAGAAACTTGTAAAATAATAATCATCAAAGTAAAAGGAATTGAAGAGCCATTCCAACATAAGAAGCTCACATGCAGCAGTTCAGTGAATTAGGCATATCATGGCTCTTTGGTTCAAGGAATTTTAAAAAGAAAGTTTGTAGGATTTTAATCCATAAGAATTTATATGGAGTCCATCTAGTTTAATGGAATGAAGCATAAAAAAAACTATGAATTGTTTTCTTGTACTATAATTTCATAGTCCGTGTTTCAAAAATATATAATTTGATAACCTCTTGGAAATTTTTCTACGTGTCTATGAAAGATATGTACTAAATCTGCATAGAAAATTCATGGGTTCTTCCTATGGGTGTGGCAAACAATTTGTGTGACTGGTTCCCGCGTTCACAATTCATGCAGAATTTCATCGTGTGATGACATTTTTTTAGGGAGTGTGATGACATTTTATTCGTGTGTTTTCCCTATCATTGTGGTTTTCTATTCCTCACAAGTAGAGAGGCCTAGCAGCTCGAAGCAAGCAATGTGCTAATTGAGTTTGGTGGGTCCTGACTCCTGCGGGTGATCTGAAAAACCAGAGCACCTGAGGGAGAAAAATTGAGCGGCAGCATACACCTTATGCTAGCTGCTTGCGCGCGGGTAGTTGGCTGAGGGCCTAGTCGGCCAGCGGCAGGCAGTCACGGGGAGGGGTGTGGGTACGGAAGCGACCGGTAGTCAGGTGGCCGGCGATGGAGCCGCAGCGCAATCCACCTCTTCTTACTCCTTCCCGATGTGGTTGGTGGGTGCTCGCTGGGATCGGAATCAACGAGTGAGCAAATCGTTGTAGATTTGACATTTGTCATGAATAGATTACAGCCATGAGTTATCTAGTTTGATTTGGGGCTCTTGCCGTGCACAGGTGTTCGACAAAATGCTCAAGCGAATTCTGGCCGAGCAGCACTCAGGTAGTTGTCCTCAAAATTTCCACTGCCAGGTTGCCTGCGGTGAGGCTGCTTCTGCGAGGGCTTCAACCGGATCTGTTCGTGGGCGACGGGGCATCTCATAGTGACCGGCCGATGCCTCCAGTCCATGAAGATCACTATAGGCATAGACAAGTCGAACATGAGTTTCCACACAAAACAAAAGAACTTCTCACCACTAATTATACCGCACTTGTTTCCCCTTCCTTTTTGATTGGCGAGAGCGATGTGCCTGACCCAGTTGCCCTGTTCACTACGGCACCAAAGAAGAATCTTTGATAAGTAGACACCTTTTCCTTCAGCACCAAAGAATACGCCATGTAAGATCAATGGCGGCGTGGCTTCCCTCCGTTCCTTCCAGAAAAGCAGGGAGACACACTAGTATTGCGGCCTTAATGCTCCAGCTTATAGTGGCCACATTAGCAGCTCCAGTAGCCTTGCCTGGTTACCCAGAGGCATGTGGCAGCATAGCCGTCCCCTACCCTTTTGGCTTCCGGCAAGGATGCTTCCACGCGGGCTTCGACCTCACCTGCGAGTCTGCGACGAGGTGAGCAACCCACCGAAGCTGTCGGTCGGTAATGGTGCGGAAGTGTTTTACATATCTCTGGCGTATGGCACGATGCGGATCAACAGCACAGTGTTTGTACATCCCACTTAACATGACCTCCCTTGAGTTAGACAGCTCATGGCCGGCGGGCCTAATGGCAGGGGGGCCCCTGACAGTGTCCAGCAGATACAACCGGTTCGTTGCCATGGGATGCAACGTCCTCTTCAGCCTCGTTGCCTATTCGAACCACCAAGTTAGTGTTTGTGCAGCATATTGTGCAGATGACCTTGGGCCGATCGACACCTCGTGCTCTGGTGTGGGCTGCTGCCAGACGCCCGTTGCACATCCGGGTCTCCCGTCCTACGGTGTCCAGTTTAGACTAGTCACAATGGGAGTAACTTAGCTAGTAACATCACACATCTCAAGACCATTTTGCTTATGTGGCATGTAATTAATGAGGAGAGAGGTGTTTGGAGTAACTTAGCTAGTTACCGTAACATCACACTTATCAAGACAAGATGAGTCTATAGTGCAATAAATAAGATCTTATATGACACCACAATTATGTTACTCCCCACTGTGAAGGTGGTAACATAGACTAGTAACATCACCATGTTACTACTCTATGTTACTCCCCATTGTGACTAGTCTTAGTGATCTGATCCATAGATCCCGTAATTCCTCGGGATATGGAGTGGTGTTCATAGTTGACCAAGATTAGTTGAGCATACGGCACCCGTGGTGCAGCAAGAATACTTTCTCGAACGGCAGAAGATTGGGGACCCAATTGTGATTCCGATGGTCTTAGAATGGTCGCTGCATATGCAGCATGACTGAGACGGTTTTTTGGATCGAATTACCCCAATTCATATCAACGGAGGACATGCGTAGGCGTAATAACAGCATCGTAGTCGACGATGACAATGATGAAAATTACGCACGTTGTAACTGCTCGACAGGATACGATGGCAACCCTTACATGGCTAAGGGGTGCCAAGTTAAATATTGCACATGTTAATTAGTTGTCCTACTTTCTAGTAGAGTATTACACATTTTCCGCCTAAAGTAGGGGTATAGTAATGTGTGGGTGACCGTGAGAAGGTTTATTTCTTACAGGCACTCGCAACTTTGGAACGAGTACACAAAATTTCTCATTAAGCAGTTCAGTAACCTGAACAACTAGGAAATTCCGGTGCTCAAAGCAGGGCCAAGACTTGCCTTTGAAATTTCCTCTTCTTTGTAGAACATCCCATATTGTTCGAAAATTTCCTTCATGCGTCAATTAATCCGTCCTGCTTTAGTCACTTCGGTTTTTACTGGTAGTTAAGTTGCTTACTAATAGTTGTATCTTGGATGAAAGTCAACTGGGGAAAAGGGGCCAGACAACCAATAAGGACCTATGTTGTTTTCAATTGTATTGTTTCTCTCTTGAGTTTTCAGTTTTCTCGTGTACCAAGAATTTTTGTTTTTCTGTTCGATGTTTTGAGGCTTCAACTGTACTTTGCACATACTCTGCTTTCTAACTGTGTTTTTTCTTCCCCTTTTTAGATATCGACGAGTGCCTACAGCCAGATGTTTGCATGCACGCAACCTGCATCAATATGCCAGGGACATACCGATGCTCAGCAAAGAAAAGTACCATCAGCCTCCCAGGTACAAGTACAAATGTAACTCACTCACTATAAGACTTTGCTTAATGATCACTAAGGACCATAGAATTATGAATTTATCTATTATGTAGTACACCAGTTACTATAATAACTGCAGAAATACTAGTGCTGATGCTACATTATTCGGTCTTGAAAACAGTTGTCCTAATGCTCTGGAAGCGTCACCATTTAGAATTGAAAGACATTATGAAAGGAAAAATGAATAAACACATCATATATGTGCTTCACAAACTAGTAAACCATGTTATATCTGGTCGAACAAATATTTCCAGTATAACTGGTCTGATAAATATTATAAGAAAAACTTTGTCGTGGTATAGTTGAGTAGTTTCAAACTTCCAGTTCAATTTTTTCAATACACACAGCACATACTACTATAGACCCTTACTTTCATTTTGTGCAGGTTTAATCACCGTAATTGCAATTAGTGCTGGTTTGGGCCTACTGCTTTCACTTCTTGGTGTTGCCAAAATCACCAATAAACTCAAACAAAGAAGATCTAAGCAATTGAGACAAAAGTTCTTCAAGAAAAACCATGGACTGCTCCTCCAACAGTTAATTTCTTCGAACAAAGATATAGCTGAAAGAACGAGAATTTTCAGCTCGGAAGACCTAGAGCAAGCAACCAACAAGTTTGACCATAATCGCATCCTTGGCGGCGGCGGCCATGGCACGGTGTATAAAGGCATCTTATCTGATCAACATGTTGTGGCAATCAAAAAGGCTAAAATTGTCGTTCAAAGGGAAATCAACCAGTTCATAAATGAGGTTGTCATACTTTCACAGACAAACCACAGGAACGTTGTGAAGCTCTTTGGCTGCTGCCTTGAGACTGAAGTTCCTCTACTAGTTTATGAGTTCATATCAAATGGAACCCTCTCATTTCATCTCCATGGCCAAAGTGATAACCCTTTGTCATGGAAAGATAGGTTAAGGATTGCATTGGAAACTGCAAGGGCCATTGCATATCTACACTCTGCTGCTTCCATATCAGTGTACCATAGAGATATCAAATGTGCAAATATACTGCTCACTGATACTTTGACAGCAAAAGTATCAGATTTTGGAGCTTCAAGGTCAATTGCAATAGATGAGACAGGAATACATACAGCTGTTCAAGGAACCTATGGTTACCTTGATCCTGAATACTACTACACTAGTCGACTCACGGAGAAGAGTGATGTTTACAGCTTTGGTGTCATCCTAGCAGAACTACTGACTAGGCTAAAACCAGTTTTTTCTTCTCATTCGTCAGAAGTCACAAGCCTAGCATCACATTTTGTATCACTAGTAAGAGACAATCGATTGCCAGATATTTTAGATACACAAATTGTGGATGAGGGGGGAGCTGACAATGCTGAGGCGGTTGCGAGACTCACAGAAGCATGCTTAAGTTTAAAAGGTGAAGAAAGGCCTACAATGAGGCAAGTGGAGACAACACTTGAGGATGTGTGAACTCAAAGGTCAATCTCAGTTCTCAGATTACAAGAGTGAAGCAGAGTGCTATAAATGATCAGTCATACAAGGGAAGCAATGGTGGCGAAGGAACTAGACTGTACAGCTTGGAAAAGGAGTTCATCCAATCATCTGAAATTCCAAGATGAATTCACTTGCATGTTGATGTGTGCAGTTACTCTTACTAATTTCGGTGCCATACTGCAATTACAAGGTCTGAATTATCACCATGTTTGTATTTCCTATGCTAATGGGCCATGTAGAACCAAGTATGTGAAAGTAAATAAAATGGACTCAGTTACAATATTTACAGCTAACCCATCTAGTTCTTAACACCGAAGTTCAAAATTTTGGGGGAAACCATGTTGACGGGAATCCATGAATGTACATATTGTGAATACTTCACATTCAAGCACCTAATTTCCATCATAGATTGTAGTGCAGTGAAGATAGCTACGGACAAACTTGTGAAATGCTTTGTTGCAGGCACTTCCATTGATGAGATGGCAATGCAAATTTAGCATTGCAACTACATGATCAAAATTACAATTCGGAAAACCACTCTAAGGTGTTGCCATCTTGGCAAATCCAGAAAGTGAAGCGATTGCTTCTCCGTTGTCAAATACAGGCAATCTGGCCTGAAATGATCGTGTGCATCGTTTGCCCGTTGTATTTTCTCCATGACCTCTCCAGTTGGATTCACAAGTACAAGCTACAAAGGGAAAAAAAGGTAACTTTACCACATAACTAAATTGACAGCTTGTGAATTAAATATTACTTTTCATATATATGTGATGAGTGTACCTCTAGACCACGTTTGTCTGTTGCTTTCTTTAGGTCAATGAGAAACGCTATGCCGCTTGTGTCAATTGCAGGGACAGCTGAAAAAATATGTATGGCGTGTCAGTGAAAATGGTACTGAAATTTCTAAATATCTGGCACATCATAAAAAAATGAATATAGCAATTTTAAGTCATCGCAGAATGGCCTGATCTAACACTCTTATATCCAATTTCCAAGTAGGAAACTAAACTCTTACAAAGCTATCTGTTGCAACTTGCAACATGCTTTCAGCTACTAGTAGAAAACTAACACTAAGTACATCCATACGTTTATTGAGCTTGAGTTAAATATAATAAGGATGCTAAGCTGTAAGTGAACGATTTTTTCTTGGAATTTACAAACCTGATAGGTCCAAGATTACGAAACGGAGTTCTGTTTGTTTATTCCCTGAAGAACTTTCATCCTCTATCCATCTCTTTGTCCTACAAATTAAAATATTTCATCGCAACTTGTTCCGCAAATTGATTCACCATTTCTTTCTAGTATTAGAAGTTTTTTTACCTTTCATTCAGTAGTTGGTGTTTGCAAAGTTTATAGGAGCCTCAACTGTCAGTATCAAGAACCCAGGAACTCTTTGAGCCTCCTTATACTGATGGAGGTTCCGGTAAATATCAGTTCCATTAATGTTTCCTTGGATCATCATCCTTGGTCTTGTGATTTGCATCAATACCCTAAATATAGATATACCAACCTGCAAAATTGACAATTTCAGTAACCAAGCAATCAAACTAGCAACTTCCTCTAAAGAAAGATCAGCAATATATCTCAGTAAAATTATGTTGGTTACCGCAATCGCGAGGCCTTCTTGGACCGAGATGAAGATGACACCAGCAAATGCGCACAAACACACAAGGAAATCCATCTTCCATATGTGGTATGCAGCAGGCACATCGATCAGGCCAATGACGGCAGCAATTATGATTGCTCCAAGAACAACATTCGGGGTGTAGACGAACAGTGGCATGAGGAAAAGCAGTGTGACCATGACCGTCAGCGCCATGATCACATTGGACATGGCAGTCTTGCAGCCGGCATTGTGGTTCACAGCAGAGCGAGAGAATGCTCCTGGTGGAAAAAGAGAGAGCCATCAATCGTTTTACCTATGGTTGTGTGCATCGTATGATGCGGAGGCCGGAGGCTTGTCCTTATGTTATCTAAAAAAAACTTTCTACTTTGGATTGATATTTAAAGTTTTTCACAAGGAATGCAAGAGAACAGTGGAGATGATTTTAGTCCAGAAATTAGGGTACCTGTTGTCACATAGCATGATGTACATGAGCCTACAATGTTCATCAACCCAATGGCCATCATCTCTTTGTTTCCATCCACCTGGTAGTCCTTGAGTGATGCAAACGTCCTACCAACTGCTACTCCTTCCTGGCAGAGAGTGAAATTCAGTGCACACATCAGATTATCAGTGGCACTGACTATGAAAAGTACATTCTAGCTACTTAATTCTAATTTAAAGCGTCATAGAGTAGTATATATCTTTCCCAGTGAATTATTGAGGTCATATATAGGATGATTGGCATACCGTGAGGGAGATGATTCCGTAACGAGGCCAGTCTTCATGGTGAGGCCTAGATATGTCGGATCGAAGAGTAGTTTGTCCCACGAGGGGCGATTCAGGCCACACTTGAGCTGTCCAATCTGCGGTGAATTAAAATATGCAGACATTTCTTGATTAATATGCATATATAGTGTGAGTAGTAAATATATAAACAGAAATTTGAGTATTTCTTAAATTCTTACGATGCTGATGCCGTGGTTCTGTGCTTTGAAGAGAAAAACGAGCAGGGTGGATACGATGACGGATGCCAGGGGAGCACACGCTGAGATCCAGAAGAACTTTGGCCATCTAATGCTCTGTATGTGTACATGCAGAGAGTCAGATGAATATGAACTGCTGCAGGAGTTAGCTAAAATCAACTTTAATTGCAAAACAAGAAGTAGATATGATTTTAGGTTCTGAAGATGAGAATTTCTCTGGCAGTTTCAGAATACCCCAACCCACATCAGGCAGTTAAGAGTTAACTGAGCTAAATAGAGTCGTAGGGAGTATGATGTTTCCCTCAAGATCTTTATTGTTTCCAACAAATTTTTCATTTGGAAACAGATAAGAGAATTTCGCTACAAAAGTACAGGATAGAAATCAGACTCTGTGATAAGTACTTGAACTGTGAAAATGTTTCTTCTTCTTTTGTTCTTTGTAAGATCGTTTTGTCGGGGAATCGAAATTATTGTGTCCTCGAGAGGCACAACACTACTCCCCTAGAGTAGTGTCTGTCAGCACCTATAGGCCGTGGATTCACGCATTCAGCTGTTTAGCTGTTGTCAAGAATAATACACAGCCTTAGTTGACCAAACGTGACACTATCTAGCTGGGGAAAAGAAATGGTCTAGCGTCGCAGGGGTCTTCATCACATACGACCACCTGACCAGTGTGGGCCACATCATGGCCTCTTTTTCTGAATACGACGTTGACCACTGCTACTTTTTTCTCCTGGTAATCAACAGACATATTGTAGCCGGGTAACACTTTCTCGCATGGTCTCTTTTCTCGCCTGGCATCTACGCGTAGTTCCTAGAGTATTCTGGCGTGAGAAATTAGCCCAGCCGAGCCGACTGACAGCGTACGTGTGAAGCTATATACGGCGTATACAGACATCGTAGAAGAAGACGAAATTTAAAGCAAGGACACAAATAATTGGGCATTTTGTGCGTAAGAGGGTTGACAACGGTCAACTGTATACGACAGGAGTGGAGACTTAAGAAGATACAGACGCAGGCGCGCACGTACCACATGTCTGGCGGTGAGCAGGAGCACGAGGAAGCACGCCCCCATCAGGATCGTCTGCCACGACCACTCGTGGGTGTGCTGGAAGACGGATGCCATGACGGGGACGATGCCCATCTGGGTGGTGAAGTGGACGATGCCCAGCAGCGCCTTGAGCTGCTGCAGCGACACGATCACCGCCGCGCCCGCCATGAACCCCACCAGCGTCGCCTTCGACAGGAAGTCGATGATGAAACCAAGCCTGCACACCATCAACAGGTTATTGTTTCTACAGCAGGTGCATGCACACATGTACACTCTTTGCAGTGGCGTACCTGAGGATGCCGAGGGAGGCCTGGACTATGCCGGCGAACAGGGTGGAGGTGAAGGCCAGCTGCAGGAACAGCGCCGGCTCCGCCGACGGGCTCACCGCCTGCCGCAGCATGGACCCCATGATCAGCGACGCGATCGACACCGGGCCCACCGCCAGGTCACGGGAGCTGCCCAGCACCGCGTACACCAGCGGCGGAACGAAGCTCGAGTCTACACATGTACGTGTACACTGATATCAGAATGTCAGATACGTACGTGTACACGTACGTGCACCCATTTATTATGTATACGTCGTGTACTGATGAAATACGTAAAAAGGCTAGTACGTACATAGGCCTATGATCGGAGGCAGGTTCGCCAGCTTCGCGTAGCTAATACCCTGCGAGAGTACACATACGGACATACGGTTGGTCACGGGTTGTTGGTGGAGATTGATCATATGTAACACACAACATTCCAAATCAGCTATTGTAGCAATTAATATCTTTTGGATGTAAACTACGCGTGAACAGAAATGGTAAATGTCCAGACAAAAGTTGCAATAATCTCGTCTGGAATTAAGCGTGGTCAGTAATTACTAGCATGATGACAGACATGCCTGCGGGATGGCGAGGCTGGCAATGGTGAGGCCGGCGACGAGGTCGGACTTGAAGAGGGAGAAGGAGTAGCCGGGCGCCCACTCCAGCACCGGGAACAGGTACTTGGCCGCCAGCACCCACTGCGTCGCAGCGGCTGCCCCTTGAAGCTCCGGAACGGGTCGTCCGGGAAGAAGGTCTCCTTCACCTTCCCCTTCATCTTGCTCGCCGTGCTCTGCACCGGGGCCGGCGCCACCTTGTGCACAACACCCATCGCCCCAGCCGCCGCCATCTCCGGCGCCCCGACTACCACGGCCTCCTTGCTCTGCCGGCTCTCGCTGCCATTGTGGCCGCCATAGGCACCGCTCATCCCCACCATGCCAAGAGCTATCTGGTCTCGTTAGTGTCTCTCTGCTGGGTTGGTCAGGCCTCTGCGTTGCACTGGTGTGTCCGTATATGTACACGAGATAGATGGGCCTGCTGGCTAGCATCTCACCGAGGCAGGCCGATATAGGAATAAGCTAGTCGCTACCTACAAAAGAAGAAAAGTGGTACGCAACTTGAGAAGAATCAAGGGTGACATGAGGGGAGGTAGGGCATGCTGTGGCCTGTGGCTCAATAATTTGGCAAAGGCACGTACAAATTCGTAGTTTTCCTCGTGGATGAGATCCATAGATTTGATGCCACCATCCTTGTGATGGAGAAATATATATACACACCATCCTTTTTGCTTTTTGACATCGCAATTGAATGATCTCATGTATATGCTTGTAGGGACTCATGCACCAACTGTTATCCGATACATGCCAATACGACACACTAGTTTATAAGTCGAATATTTCGATGGCTATGTCTATGCTAAAAACAATCTGATATGATCAATGAAATTCGTTTAAGTATTGAGAGATGAGAAGATTATCATCCATCAGGCTATGAATGTCCATTGATAAATAATAACTATTTGTAAGTCGGCTATGAAAATTCACCGAGAAAGCTCTTTGGCGGGTCACCCTGGACACGGTCAGCTCCTCACACCGTGTTATTGTCTCCCTCCATTTAGCTGGGGAAAAATGACAAGGCCCACCACGATGACAACACTCTCTCTTATCTCTCTTTCTATAATTTTTCTTTTTTAAATTATGAAAGTTTAGACAATTTAAAAAAGCATGCAATTGCCGAATTTCAGAATGTGTTTGAAGGCTTGAAGGGTTAATGTTTTTTCTAAAAACTTAAAAACTGAATTTTCTTAAAATATAATTTCTGGAAGTTTTAAATTTTCTGAATGAAGGGCAGGCCTGGCGCAGTGGTGAAGTACTCCCACTTGTGTCAAGAGGGCCTAGGTTCAAGGGAGTGAAGAATCAAGGGTGACATGATGGGAGGTCGGCCATGGTGTGGCTCAATAATTTGGCAAAGGCACGTACAAATTCGTAGTTTTCCTCGTGGATGAGATCCATAGATTGGATGCCACCATCCTTGTGATGGAGAAATATATATACACCATCGTTTTTTCCTTTTTGACATCGCAATTGAATGATCTCATGTATATGCTTGTAGGGACTCATACACCAACTGTTATCCGATACACGACACACTAGTTTATAAGTCGACTATTTCCATGCCGGTGTCGATGCTAAAAACCATCTGATTTGATCAATGAAATTACTGTAAGTATTGGGAGATGAGAAGATTATCATCCGATAGCTATGAATGTCCAATGATAAATTATAACTATTTGTATGTCGGCTATGAAAATTCACCGAGAAAGTTCTTTGGCGGGTGACCCAGGACACGGTCACCTCCTCACGCCGTGTTGTTGTCTCCCTCCATGCAGATGGGGAAAATTCACAAGGCCCACCATGATGACAACACTCTCTCTTATCTCTCTTTCTGTATTTTTTCTTTTTAAATTTACGAAAGTTTCAAAACTTAAGAAAATCATGCAATAGACTAATTTTTAAATGTGTTTGAAGGCTTGAACGGTTAATTTTTTACAAATATTAAAAGTGAATTTTCTTAAAATATAATTTTTCAAAGTTTTAAATTTTCTGAATGAAGGGCAGGCCTGGCACAGTGGTGAAGTACTCCCCACTTGTGTCAAGAGGGCCTAGGTTCGACTCAGCCTCTCTGCATTGCACTTTGCAGGTGTAAGGCTTGACTCATATAATCCTTCCCCAGACCCCACCTGGTCCGGGAGCTTCTAGCATTGGGTCTGTCCTTTTTTAAATTTATCAATGTTACAAAATTTGAAATTCTAGATGTTCTGAAAATTTTCTGAAAGTTGGGAATAGATTTTAAGAAAGTTGGTAACTAAAAGGAAAGTTTGACTACTCATTGGCTTTCTAAGAGAGGGAAACACTTGGTCGAAAAATAACTTCCAGTCCCTTTCATGGGGGTGTAATAAATTATATGTCATTATGTGATTTATGGTTCTTCATTTACTATTTCCAATGACAATTTAATTTAGACTACCGAATAGACCTTATCAACTCCCATAAAAAACTCCATATGTATGAACAATTTCGGCAAGGATGATAGTCAAAGCATCTAAAAAGTGAGACCGGGGATTTTTCGCGGGATATTAGTCTACATAGCTCTGAATGTTTGGAAATGAATTCATTTTTCTACTTTGACGATTGCCTTTGGTGTAACAAAACCTTGAGAAGTGGGTGAAAGCGTATTTAGGAACCCTAGTGGGGTTTTGGATGAATCATGACAAATCAATAAAATAGTTAACCTTCTTGTTGAGTGCTTCACGATTTTAGTTCAAATTGGCAGGTGGATATGTCAATATTGACTCCTAGAAAGTTAGAAGTCAGACTTACCTTTTGTTGTGATTTCTATTTTCTTGATTCATAGGTATGTCGTACTATGAAGAGAGGCACTTAGCTAACTTGAGGATAATTACCCTTTTCCAAAAAAAACCAATGATTTTCTCCCAAATCAACTATAAATATCTGCAATATCTGTTTCATTCTTTCGCAGAACCATTGCAAACTTTTGTTTCAGATTTGCTGAAACAGTGAGAGTGGGAGAGTCGCAACAAAACCAAATTCACAGTTTCTCTATTTCTGTCGGTACTACCGAGCCTCGTGTAGACCCAGCTCATCCACAAAGGTTCTTATATCTGTCCTGCTCTTTCGACTGAAATTTGGCCAGAATCTCCGAGCATGGGCTTAGTAGTTTTTTGTCCAACTATTCTAGAGGGTGCTCTGTTAGGTCCATAACCTTTGAGCTTTATCTTATCAGGAGTAGGGACTACGGAGCATATAGTTTTTCAGGATAAAAACTTGTCGTTATTTAGTCCAGAACCTCCAAGCTTTCCTTTAAAGTACCTCCAAGTTTACCAGCTTTCATAGGTTCTCTGGTCCAGCCGGCACCATCAAGGTTTGATCGGTACCTCCGAGAATTTTGAACTTTTTTATCAGTAGTACTGGATTTCACCACTTGGGAAGTTTTAGGCATGTTACTTTTTTGGTAACGGTCGAGTATTTTCACTTTTGTCTCTAAATACCATACCCCTTCACACCTTGTGGAAAAGTGAACGATCTGAGTAAGTTGATAAGATTTTAACTCCCTTGCCTGAGATCAATTCCCATCCTTTGCACCTCCACCAATTTTACCATTCAAAACATTTGTGTTCCATGGTGCTTTAAGAGAATTTCTTTGTGAATATTTTGCAATTGCTTCAATATCCAAGTGTTATCGAAGCATTGTTACTTCTTGGATATGTACACTTAATAGTTGGCTAGATATTCACTTGGAAACCTTCGTGGTGTTTGTGAAGGAGCCAAGAAGTTTGTGAAGGACGGAGACCACCTACTGTGTGTGAATATGTACCTCTTAGTGATGGGCATGCACTTGGTGTCCTAGCTCAAGGAGAAATAGGTTGTTCAAGATGACCAATGACTTGGTGTCCTTTAAACTTTGTATCCTAGCTTTCTCCAACGACGACGTAGGATGATAGCTCCAACTATCTGACCCTTAATTAGGATATATCTTCATATTTGTGACCCCCTACCTGTAGCTCTCCTTTACTTTCGCACAATCTACTCTTTGTGCCTTTACTCGGGCTGCTGACAAAAAACAAGATAAGAGCGCCCTAGTTGGCGAGTACCAGTTTGACAAAATCAGAGATATATGATAAATACTGCCGAATCACATCTAATATATTTTTCTGGAGTCATTTTTCTTCCCAATTGGCACATGCCAGATCAATCTCCGCAAAAAGCATAAAGAAATGTCAACTAATGAGCCTAGTAAAAATTGTGATGTTGTTGGTGGAGATTTAGTGTTGGAGTTCCCCACCAACAATATTATGCCGTCATCTTGAGCGGTCGCGGTACATATCTTGTGCTTCTAATGAAATATTATAAATGGTTTAAGAAAGGAAATGTCCAACACATGGATGTCTAATGGGGTGAGGTTAACTTTGTTTTAGCCAAACCATGTAGGATAATTGCTGATTTGGAAGAGTGCCTTCTCTTAGCTAAGAGATGAGATCTTATCTTATCATTTGAAAGGAGAAAAGAAATCTTCGTCGTGCCAGATGTCATCTTTTAATCATATGTTCTCTAATTAACATTTGACCACCGCCTACTTTTTTCACATGCAAATATTAATTGTTATGGATAACACTATGATGTATACCCTTCGCTCCAAAATATGTTACATGTTGTGTTTCATCAAGACAAAGCTTTAACCATAATTTACACTAGTGTATAATTTATGTGACACAAAATTGATGCCATTAGATTCATAATGAAAATACTTATTTGTGGTTATCATTTTTATCGCAATTTTTTTAGTTTTCAGATAAGAGTGGACTGCACGAGGTATTGGGATGATACATGCATGGCTTGCTAACATGCATCTATCCCAACAAAATTCACAATTATGTAACATTGTACAGCCGAAAGACTTTTATGTTGCCAATGTTATGTCTAAAATCTTGCTGAATATTGTTTTAGACGGGCCTTAATCGGTGACTCATGAACGAGTTTGTTGCATTTAGTCCAGCAGTTGATGGTAGTTACTTTATTTGAGGATCATGATGTGTTCACTTGGAGGTTGACTACTTTTGGTTCCCTTAAGGTAAAATCTATGTATGCAGACCCAAAGAATGACCATACTAGATATTTTTCAAAATTATATTGGAAGGTAACGCTAAAAATAAAGATATTTTTATGGTTTTTATATAGAAAGGTGTTGTTAACTACAGAAATTTTACTAAGCAGAATTGGAGTAGGCACAAGAAGTTTTGCTTTTTTGTGACGTTAACAAACGATTTAGGGCTTCTATCTCATGTACACGTACCAGCTCGTTTTGTTTGGCGAATAGTATAACAAATATGTTTAGGAATATGTTGAATGGGGCTAGCAAAAAAATGAGGTTTGAATTTGTGTGGGAGTTTGTTCTTTGTGTTGGGATATATAAAATTGTCGCAATGATATTATTTTTAGCAAGATCAGAGTTCTCCATTTTTTGTAGGTTGTTATGTGTGTGATCATATCTGAACACTATGGTGGAGTGGGAGTCCGAACGTTAGACCCAACCGTTTAGAGATGGTCGCTTATGATTTGTTAACTAATATGGATGGTGGTACAGTAATAAAATTTATGACGCATGCATGCTACATCTATTTTTTGTTGTTGGTTGAGCTATATCCATTATGTGCACTTTCTAAGACTCTGAATGACGGCATGCATGGTGATTAATATGGTTGTGTGCACGACTGATGTATAGACCAAAGATATCCCTTTTTGGAAGAAACAAATGTGTAATTGTCGGAGGCAAAGCCAGAAGTATCACTGGTGTCACTGTTCTTCTAAATGTATTGGTATAGTCGCATGATTTAGGGCTTAGCATCGTATACTTCCTCCTGTCCATATTATATGATGGGTTAACTTTTTTGAAATGGGAGGTATATTAACATATTTTGTTGTGTAGATTCACTCAGTTTGCTCAGTATATAGTCCGTATTGAAATATTTAAAACATCTTATATTATTGAACAGATTGAGCACTTGGTATATCCTTGTTATCATCACTAGATGACGTGAGGAGCATAACAAAAGTTTTTTTCCTAACGATTAAGCATGCCCTAACACGTACTCAGCTGCATCCTTTGAATACAGAGTCTTTGGGCACACCCTCCATTTCGAAAAAAAAGTACTTGGTCCCCGACGGTTCTACATAGGTACATGCTGCCATGCATGTTGGACCCATCTATGATCTAGATGTCCCCGGCGGTTCTACATAGTAGGTAGCCAATGTGGCAGCGCAACTTTTCTCACCTGGTATGCGTGTGCCTATGTTGCATAATGCATATGGGAGTGTGCCCGCTGCCAAGGTCAAACTTGCATATGCGAACAGGGGCAGGGAATATACTCCGATCAACTTGTGGTCGATCGATTGGGTCGGAGTCCGACACGAGCCCATCTGTATCCGAAGATATGCAACTGGCTATGGTGCTCCGGCCTTTGGAACCGCACCCAGCAGGAACCACGACAAGGCCCAATCATCAAACATAATCACGTAGTACGGTTAATCTTACTATAACTCCGCCCAGCAGACTATCTTGGATACTAGAACCTGGAACGATCATATCATAAGTACATGGGAAAGCTTGATATCTTCCAATTTCTCCTGGATTCCATGCCCAAACTGGGTGGAACATTCTTTTTTTTTTAGGACAAGGTAGTCGTACCACCGCTCGAATAGATAGAAAGAATTGACCCAGTTTATAAGGAAAACCGGGTCCAAAAACCATACAATCTGTACAAAAGAAAGACACAAACGAAGCGACCCGTCGTCCACACGACCCAAGTCGACAAAACGTCACAACACACACCACCCGCTCCGGGGCTGCCGCTCCGGCGTAACAACCAGATCGACCTTCGCATTGCCCGAAAGCGATCCAGTCATGGTCGATGAACCCTCTGCCCCCACAGTCTTCATCCAGGTTGCCACCAAAACCACCATGCACCGGGGCCGCCGCCCCGGAGAAGCAACCTGATCGACCTTCGCATTGCCCGAAGATGATCCAGTCAGGTCGACGAACCCTCTGCCCGCGCAGTCTCTATCCAGGTCGCCACCCAGACCCACGGTAAGCAACGGCTCTGCCTCATAGAGTCGCCATAGCGTGGGAGCCCGAGGCCGCCACCTCGGCATAACTCCACCGTCCGGGGCCGCCACCCCGGCATCCACCTCCCTGACCACATCGCCAACCTACCCATCCATCGCGAAAAGTCGCACCGAGAGAGCCGATGACTCCAAGACGACGCCTCCAACAAGGTAGTGACGCGTCCGTCACCGTCGCCCGCCCCCGACGGAGCTTAGGCTTTCACCCGGAGACCATCGGACCACCCCCGTCGAGCCGGATGTCGAAACTCCACGACGATGCCAACAAGAAGGAGAACGACGCCCAAGTGCGCCGCCATCGTCGGCACCGACCGGAGTCGGTGCAAGGCTTTCGCCCGGAGTTCGATCCGCCCATGAAGCTTAGGTAACCGCAAGGAAGGAGTCCGCATCCATGGCCGCTCACCGACCTCCTCCGCATGCCGTAGCCGCTGCAGCACCTCCCGCCACCGGAGCCAACAAGCAAGCCGCACCTCTTGCCGCATCGATCCGGGGCCGCCACCCCGGCTTGCACGTCGCCCGGGTGCCGGAGCACGGCAGCCGGAGGCCACCTGCCGTGCCCGAACCCCCACCCAGCACCACGCCCTCCTGCCGAGCCTCTCCGCCACTTCTAGGAGCTGCACCCCGACGCCACAGCCACGCCGCCAACCCGACGAGCCGTCCTTCCGCGCCTCACAGCGCCGATTTCCATGCCCTCGGGAGCACCATGGCCATGGCCTCGACGCTCCCTCCGCTCCACACCGCGCCCTCCAGACCCATCACCGCGCCCTCCTGCCTACGCCCGCACCGCCGGCCACCTCGATCCACGCGGACACGCAAGGGCCCGGCGAGCCCAGATCGGGCCCGCCAAAGCCCATCGGGCGTGCAAACGACCACCACGGTAGGTGACGGCGCCTCCGCCGCCCGCACCGCCGCCGGCACCCGTCGCGCCGTCCACGACCATCTCCCGGGCCCGCCGGCCCGGCTTCCTCCGCCCCAGACTGCCGCCGCCCCCCACGGGCCGGCCTCCACCAGCGCCAAGACGAAGACCACCTCCCCGGCCACCTCTTTGGCAGCGGGGGGTGCCGCCACCGCCGCGGCCGAAGCCGGCGACGGCAGCGGCAGGAGGGGCCGGGCGGGGGGGAGCTCGGCGGCGCTACTTTTTTCCCCTGGCGCCGCCGGGGGAGCGACGCGAGGGGCTGGTTCTTTCTCCGACTTGGTTGGCCCGTGGAACATTCTTACTCCACACATTAGTTCCACCGAGCTATCTAGAGTCGTAGATCGCCAAAATTTCACGGAATTCTCGCGATCTATCCATGGGAGGACGCATCTCATGGCAGTCATATGTGTTACTCCGCCGTTGGCGGGAGAACTCGTCCTGATCCAGTCCAGCACGGACGGATTCGAACGAGGAGAAAAGCGATGGACGCAAAGCATTCGATCGAATACAGATTCAGGGAATAATTGCGAGCTTTTCTACTTTGATATTTGTGCGTGGGTGGTGGGTGGGGCGGCAGCACGTCTGGACGTGACCGCAGGGGCAGTGCTGGACGGATCATTCATACGTTGCACGCGTCGCCGTCGCGTCCATGGTCGCCGGAAGTGGTAGGAATGCATGCAGAAACGATGATGCATGATCGGCGACGTCGATGGCGGAGCTGCCTTTCGTGCAAAGGCGGAGCTAGCTTTGAGAAAGGCTTTATCAGAGATGCATATCGATGGATCACGCATGGACCAGTGGCTAGATTCTACCATCTCCTTTTTAGAGCTGGCTAGATTCTCCCCTTGACGCGCGCTCTTCAATAATTGTTTGCGAAATGCATATCGTTTTCGGAGCTTTGTAAATGCAGGATACATATATTTCTGTGTTTTGACTGTGCGCGGTGCGGTGCCAGTGCCCGTAGTTTTCTGCACTTTGTACTTTACGTAAATCGCTGTTGTAGCATAACCAAAGTGACTACTCGAGAACCGCGAGTGTCAACGGCTCAGGGTAGCTGCACTGCACACTCGATCGCACGCAGTAGTTAACCTGACGATACGGATCACAGATTCCGTCGTTTCCTTGGTAATTCAGTGTGGCAGTTGAGAGCAATCAAGCGGCAATGATTCGGCGTCTGATTGCTTGTTTGTTCTAAATTGTTCCTCGCCGAGATACATACACGTTGAGCCTTCCAGTGCGAGTGGAAGGTTCAAGGTAGGCCCGCGCATCAGCACCGGAGCTGCACGGTTTGGCCTCCTCGATCCCGCCGGCCAGGACCAGGCGGTGCTGCAGCCCATGGATAGATAGATGCCAGGTCGACGTCGCCGCTGGGTAAGGTTGACGATGGGATTCTCTTCCCACAGCCGAATCGCCGCTTATCACATCAGACACCACCTTTATCGCCCGCTGCCACCATATACATGCTTCATGCCTACTCTGTTCGTGTGGTACCGGCGCCGCACACTGTTAGACGGCGCCTAACCAATCAAACCTCACACTGTTCCACTGCGTACACGTACGCACAAGACTAGACATTCTTCTGTTGCCGCTGGCTGCACTCGGATCACTACGACGGAGCGTGCCCACACAAGAAACATGTTTCGAATCAGGCACCTGCTAGCTTGTGCCTCAAGTAGACGCTACCGAAGCGGTGCCAAATCGGTGTACGCTCTGAAGCTAATTTCTGTGTTAGACGACTAGCCCCGCTACGGAAGAAATGGGAAGCGAAGCAAGAGCCAGATGACACCGGAGAAGATGAGGTGACAGGGGAAAATCACGTGGTGGAACTACTATTCAGACTCATAGATCATATATGATCTTTTTCACCAATGGTAGTCCAACCCATCCAATGTCATTTCACCAATGGCGTACAAAGCCAGTAATGTCCAATGTAAACGCCTCGCTGCACAAGAACAGGCTGGCTACGTATGGCTATGTGTAATAAATCACAGAAAGGAAAAGGAAAATACGGAGAAGAACGCGGTGTTAAATGCTAGTCTTGTTTATCGACTCCAAAGAGAAGGTAGCGCCAGAGCGGGTGTCATCTGGTACAGCGGGGTGTGACGACAGTATGTACAGGACCCATATGTGGAGGCACACCAGGTACACAATGGCCCCGACCTGCGCCCTAGGGTTGCGCCGCAAGAAGATGTGGCCGGCCGAGAAGATGGAGTCAAGCTGCCGTATCGCGGAACCCAGATGCTGCTTCCCTGTTTGTATCCTGTCGCGTAGCCTTGGCGAGGAATATGAATGTTGCCATGTACCCGTTTCTATGTCTATCGACGAGCTTGATGAGGCATTACTGTCCAGCGATCTAGAAACAGCCTGAATATGGTGGACGATATCAGTTGACTTGTATATAATTTTTTAACTGAGTATATTGGGTAGGACTCCACCAAGGGGTTTTCTATGCTGACTTGAATACGATGGTTTTACATGTACGTACCTCAGTTCTGAGTACCAAAGTTGACTTCTCTGAAGATAGGGACTCAACCTGGAAGAGAACGTTTAAATCTCCACATCACATACACGTACAGCAGTGTAGCAAAGCAATAGATCAACCAATAGTTTGCAGGAAGATTGACAGATCCACTAACGACCAATGGTTTGCAGGAAGATTGACAGACCCACTATCCATACAGACAATGACATTGATATAAGCTACTCCCTCCGTACCAATTATTAAAACGTCTTATATAATGGGACAGAGGAAGTACTAAATTATATCCAATCAAGATTAGTCAAGCATGTTTTCGCTGTAAATAGCTATTTCAATTTAGAAGGGCACTGAAGTGCCAAGACATGCTGCAAAATATAATCAGTTTCCAATCGTGATTCAGGAATTAAACACAGGAAGAGAACCTACAATGAACTAACCTGCATTTGTTTCTGAATCAACCGATCAGTGAGTTGATCAAGCCTCTTCTTTAGTTCAATTTCTACCACTGTAGGTTGCACCATGTCCCGTCTTGTCAGCTCAATGTTTTCTTCAATCTTCCTTGCCTATGGATAAAAAAAGACAATCCCAATGCAGACAATTGGTTAATTTACTAATTTCCGCAAACAAAAAGCAAAATACTCAACAAATGGCGCACATGTAATAGGTGCTGAATAGTGGATACTAAGAATGACATGCTCTGAGGTACATATACATAAATAAGGTCCTAGGAAAAGTAGATTTCGTAAGTGCTATAATTTTGTGGTTGCGACTTGCTTCCATCCCTTTACTCAATAATCTAAAGCTAAAAGGAAACATGTGTACAGTAACGAAACACACAAAGTTATTTTGACCTATGCATCTCAAAAAAGATCGAATGGGATCTCAAAATATTGAGCTAGTTGCGACTCCACTGGAACGAATCCTGAGCAGTACAACACTAAAGCATAGAACAATTATTGCCAAAAGCCATCCATGGTCCCTAAGATCATCATATGAAGTAACATAAATGAACCATTGTTTTAAAGTTATGGCCAGGAGAGCATACCTTGTCCTTCAAGCTGACAATTCTATCACAGGTCTGAGTGTATTCTGCATCAATAATTTCGTCTTCAAGCTTTAACCTTCTCAAGGATTCTATCTAGACAAAATTTCAATGAAGTTACAAATGGAGCAGATAAGGAGATCTTTCTTAAGTCTATCTTTTTTTACTTGAACAGCTTAACAAACATTATATCTGTTGTACAGGATGGAAGGCCAGTATCATCAAATTTAATTGAGTACTCAATGTAATTTGAATGCATACTTCATCAACCAAAGGGACGCTTGTCTTCTGTATCTTTGCTATCTTTCTCTTGTATTCTGCTCATGGAACGATAGAGTTACATAGTGAATATGGAACACAAGTACAATTAACCAATGAGAAACTTCCTGAAAAAATACCATATGAAACACAAGTGCAATTGGCCTAATAATCAGAAACCTGAGTGTTTAAAGCTCAAACAGAACAGAAGGCCATCGAACGGTTAACTTACTATCTTGAGCAAAAGTCTTCAAATCAACTTCCTCTCGAAGTTGAGCCACTTGATCAACCTACTCACAAAACAAAGAAAACCAAAATTCAAATATCCACGCAACATTGATGTAACATTTGGTTACTTGTCAACTCACTTTTACTAAAAGGGCCAATGGCAGTTATCTTCCTCGAGCCACTTAATAGTATTTGAGTAAAAAAAAAGTATTTGAGTATATGTATGCTCGTTCTGGACTATCGCATTTAAAACTACAACCAGTTACGTGTCTTCATGCAATGGAAGCATTTAGGAAAGCAATCAATCAAGAATGGGGCATGTATCCTAAACGATATAGGCACTATCAAGTGGTAGCATTCTTCAAAATCAAAATAGAAGCATAAAATAAGCTAATCTTCAACTAGCACCTATATCATATCTATGGTTTGACCATAGATACCATACAACAGGACTTTCTACACATAAGCTTCCTTCTTGCTGAATGCCAAAATTTGGGCCATCTATCCCACATCAGATAGGCAGTTAGGCAGTAGCAAATGCCTACATTCTCCAAATTTAAATGGAAAGCATAAATAAGCTAATATTCAACTAGCACTCATACCTATTTTTTGGGCCGGCATGCCATACAAGTATACAACAAGAGTTCCTACACATATTTTTGAAAGAAAACTGTAGGGCCTACCCATACAGTTCAAATAGGAACAGCAATCTACAAATCTTGAAACTTTGGCAGTTCTTTGCACTGCCCATGCTTGGTACATGTTTTAGCGTGTTATCATAATGTTATCAGCCATGATGTATATATAAGTAGGTAGCTGACTATAACAGATCCACGTATCCTAATGTTTCTGTTCTACTGTAGAATACATCAATCCGATTATAAACAAGTAATAGCATTAATGTTCTTGGTTCAATTGGTTATGAGAATAGTTCAGTGCAAGGCAAGCAGGATATACTTTTCGTGGTACAATGGTAAATGTTTTAACAGTGTATAAACTAGAAACCAGAACCTTTAACCCTATCTCTCCAGTGAAAGGAAACACAAAGCTCCTTTGCATCTTCTCAAGAAAAAAAACACCCCTCTGCTAAACTGACTGTTACAGCCACACGTAGAAAAATGTGGTCCACAACAAAACTATATGTAGTATATATCCAGACGAAGTGTGCAGTGTGCTCGTATGAACAGATAAACGCATGGTACTATAAGAAACTGGAAATTAATAACAACATAGACGGTCAACAACTGACATAAACAAAGTGGAAGAGGAAATACAGCATACCTGAACTTCCAGATTCCATTGTTCCCTGGCAAGTGACTTTGCAAGCTCTGCGTTTGTAACCTACAAAGATCTTCCATAAGGACATTTGTTGAGACTTGTAGTGATTATAAAACCTAACAGGCCCAATTATGCAGTCAGCGGTATAAGATATGGACATGTGTTCCTTATGTAAGGCAAGTATAAGCACTACTACATCTGTTTTTAGAACACTGGGAGCACATAAAATTCTCTCCGAAACAAGTCAATGCGATATATATTGTGTTGCTTGTTATAAAGCAGGGCCGGAAGAAAGGCAGCAGCATCTAAAGAATGGTGGTACACACCTCAAGCTCAGCCAACCGCACAAGGGCTTCCATTCTAGTGCTGTTATGTCGTTGTTTCTCTATCTCTGTAGCTTCCATAGTTTCAATCATACTAGTCTGCAACTCGGAAGCCTGAAAATTAAACATGAAAATAGTTGGAAAAAAGGCTGATAACAACCCTTTTCTGGAAATCAAACTCATGTGACAACTTAATTATATGGGACACAATCAGAATGCTTTAACATATGCATTCAGTTGTCAACTCAGCATCATAAATCACAATAACTAGTTGTGGGAACAGAGCATGGGACGACAATCTATGAAATAAAATATACAACATTAGCCGCAAAATAAGTGTTCGCCTGGACAATCAAGACCATTATAAACTTTTTATCCATGAGAAATACACATTAAAGTATAGCAACATGCAATCAACTGATCACAGCATCAGATATACAGATCAGTAGGTCACATGCTAAAAACTCAAAACTGTAACAGATAGTGATAGCAAGAGCAAAGTCTATCAACATAATTGGAATTGAGTTATTTACGACAGTCTACAAATAAGGATAAGCCCATGGCCAGCTTGCTTACTACCATTGTCAGGATCAGCATAAAGTTGCATAGCCAGGGAAATGTCAAATTATGTCATTCTTGTTTAAATGTCCGCTTGCTAGTTTTGGATCCTTAGTTCTAACAAAACACTACACATCCAAGTTACTCGGAACTGATTTCACTCACTTAAAGTTTAATAACATGCATGGACTCCTGTACTAATTTGAACGTCCTTTGAATTGCTGGCTTAGAGTTAACATCTATGCTAAGGCTTATAACATTCTCTTTCAATCTGCTAACTGAGTCATAGAATAGTCATGTCAAGGATCACAAGCAGACTCACCTCCTGTGCTTGCTCCTTCTCGCGCATGGCGAGGAGTTTCTCAAGACTGGTCTTCTCCCCCTCGAGCCTGGCCACGGCCTCCTCCCTCTCGGCGATTGCTCGTGCCGCCATGACCGCGAGCCGCTCAGCCCTTCGCCGGGTCCTCTCCTCCTCCCTCCGCCTCTCCTCCTCCGAATCGTCGCTCCCGGACCCATCCGAATCGTCATCGCTCCCGCTCCCGCTCTCAGACGGGCTTCCCTTCTCGTCCTCCCCACGATCCCTGCGATCCTCCTCTGCCTTGGCCTCGATCGGCCCCTCAGGGGCGCCACCGGGACGATCCTGCGCCGAGAGATCCGCCGCGGCGGAGGCGGAGCGTCGGGGCGCGGTGGGAGGCGGAGGGGAGGCTGGGAGTGGCGCTTGGCGGCGAGGCGGAGGCCGAGGGACGGCGGGGTCGCCGGCGGCGGCCTGCGCGGCGCGGGGGCGTCGAGGAGCGCGGCGGAGGAAGGCTGCTGTAGGCGGTGAGGTCGGAGGCGGAGGAGGACTTGCCGAGCGTGTCCGCCGCCTGCTGGTCGATCTGTTGAAGAAGAAGAGTGGAGAGTTAGACGAGCTGGAGAGGAGGATTGGGACGAGAAGGGAGGAGAGGCCAGGGCGGGCGGCGGCGCTTGCTTGGTGGAGGAGGGTTCGGCGGCTTTGAGCTTCGAGGAGATCCAGCCCGCCATGTCGCCGGCGCGTGCGAATTGCAGCGGCGTCGGCGGGTTGGTGTATCCGGTGGGCCCGTGGCTCCGTGGACTGCGAAACCGCGCAGGTGGCAGACGGCTACAAATATGATACTACCCATAGTGGGGTAGTAACATAGACTAGTATCATATGCATGATACTAATATACTCCCTCCGTTCCAAATTAGATGACTTCTATCTTTCCATATACGGATGTATCTATACTTGTAACATGTCTAGATACATTCGCATGTGGACAAATAAAAGTCATCTAATTTAGAACGGAGGGAGTATGATACTCCCCACTATGGTTAGTCTAACAGCGAACTGACGAAGGGTGTTCACTCAGGGCCTCAGGGGATGCTAGTCTTTGACCGCGCGAAGGCTTGAAGGGTCGCACGATTTCCCCCGACAAAAGCCACCGGAGGACGAAGACGATCATGTCTAGATATATACAAATTTGAACTAGTTTGAGACATCCTTTTGTGAACGGATGGAGTAATAATGTGAACTACTGCTACTACTCTCTCTGTCTCGATCTCTTTTTGTGAATTATGTGAACTATACTACTCTGACAGGCCTGGTTGCCAAAATGCATGCGAAGTGCATGCAGTTAACCAAACACCTCTTATATTTCTGAAGATCAGAATGATCTTCAGGCCGGCCGGGGTTTACTCGAGTGCGTCGACCGACTTTCGATGGGCGTTCCGCCGGCTGCTCACGCTGGGACGTTGAGAGCCGCACATGCATTGCGCGCAGCCATGGATGATCACAGCAGATCGATTCGCAATGATGGACGCTTATGCTACCGTCAGCCCCAGGCATGCATACATGCCGCCTGCGCCGCCCCATCTCCTTGATCCGATCTAAACTCTGCTACTAGTTGCCATGTCTGTCTATTTACAGGCAAAATTAACGTTTCAACTGGCCCTAGTACATTCTCCAGATGGACCCGATCCATGGCATGAATTAACTACTAGCGTGCAGGTCATGCGTTTGTTCTGAAGACCTTATGTCTACAGATTGTTTAGGACGAGCAGCGACGATAGATGGTTCCTTAATTGGATGCTTTATTCGGTCGTTGTTTATTGCTGATCATGGACGTACCAAGCGACTGCTGGTTTTCTTTCATGCAAAAGGAGGAGCTCCAGATCCGAGTTAAACTCTGAAACTGGATGGATCTTGCACGCAAGTACGTACCAATCAGAATTCAGAAACGGGATATCATATCAGACGTTTCGTTGGGAGTGAGTAAGAAGAGAGCTCGCGCGTGGGGAGCAGTTGAACCCTCCTTAATTTGGCGATTGCAACGGAGCGGACAGAGACCAGAGTTTGTTCCGTGATGCACATGTGAACCACGCCGACCTATTTTTAGAAGCAGGGGAGGGAGACGCTCACATGGCGCAAGCAACCCAGCTTAGCTATGAGGCTCACATCACATGGAAGTACCGCTCCCTTGTAGGCTTCGTACTCCTCCGGTTGTTTGGACAACAAAGGCATCGCGGATCAGCAAAAGGACTCTGCCAAAACGCGACGATTGCCTCATTGGCTAGCCGTGAGCTGTATAAATAGGGGAGGTGGTACTGCAGAGAAGGTAGATGAGACAACAAGGGTTACAAGGACATCAACGCATCAACAACAACAAATATCGCACGGAGAGAGAAGCTAGTTAAGCTCGAGGTAGTAATCTAGGATGGGGTTGCTCCTGCTGTTTCAGGTCGTTGTGCTGGTCGCGGCTGCGGCGAGGGCTCCGGCGGCGGAGGCGTGGGGCAAGGAGGGCCACTACATGACCTGCAAGGTCGCCGATGTAAGTAACCCACCGCACAAACTCACGCTCGATAGAGAGCTGGGAAACTCTGATTGCTGATCGCGCCGGCTGAACTTTTCTTGTGCAGGGTTTCCTGACGGAGGATGCGGCGGCGGCGGTGAAGGACCTGCTGCCGGCGTGGGCGAACGGGGAGCTCGCGGAGGCGTGCTCGTGGGCGGACAGCCAGCGGTTCCGGTACAAGTGGTCCAGCCCGCTGCACTTCGCCGACACCCCCGGGGACTGCGAGTTCAGCTACGCCAGTACGTGCTCGATCGCGCTCCTCTCCTGCTTTTCAAGCTTACCCGTCCTATCGTGCTTGCTGTCATGTGACATGTCAACCTTCCATCATGCATCCAATTTTAGCTCTTTTTTAATTGAAGTGGCAAATTTCTTTATTTTTTAATTACTCTCACAAAAACACTCACATGCGTATTTTTCTTCTCCTGAAACTTAGTCGTGTTTCATAGTCGGCACTTCTTCAGATAATCTCAGCTAGGCTTAGCCGAGGAAGTTATTCTACAAGCTTCATCAACATCGTCATCAACATATCTTCCGCTTCAACGGTGTCGGTAACGATTTACAGTTAGATCAAATATGCATGTCTTGTACTTGTATCTTCATAGTAGATCTTGGCTGTTGCGTTGTTGGCGAATTTTTTTTCCCATGCACGCAACCCAATACTATAACGAAAGGGACCGCAGCAAGATACCAATAACTAACCGATCACGTCCACAAATAACACTCACATTCATCCACAAAAAGATCAGCATCAGGATGAACCCGATGAGAAACGGAACAAAAAATTAATTTACATCCAAAATGAAGCCTGACCGCCCAAATAACACAGCTGCAAGAAAATCGACAAATATAATAAACACAAAAAAATAAAAGCCAACACGAAGAACGTAAATCAACAGCAAGAAACCGGCCTGCATCAAGAAAGGGAAAATTAAAGAAAAAATGTTAGCAACACGGCAGGAACACGGTACAAAGTAACAATCCATAAACAACAGGGAATGCTGAAAACAACGGACCAAAACATCCACAAACAGCGGACACGTTGACGGAACACAATGATTCAGAACGGGATGAACACGATCCAAAACGAAACAGAAAAATACCTGATTTTACAGCCCGGGGCAAAGCCGGCACGCACACGCGATCGATCTGCAGAAACAAAAAAAACCTGATTTTCTCGGCGCCTGCATCAACATAGGGAATAAGTCATAAACACCACAGCAAAATAGCACAAAGCAAAGGACCGTAAATACGAAAGAGAACATGAGAAAAATAAGCGAGGAGATGACCATGGACAACAAAACTAATTAAACAACCAAAAAATCACACAATAGCACAATCACAACAACAAACAACAAAAGGAACAAATCGAACGCAGCAACAGTAAGACGGAGCAAGAACATAGAGGAAGAAGAAACAGGGGGAAACGGAGACTGCAGTAACCCTCAGATCCAAAAACACGACATATATACCCCCAGATCAATACTGTATGTGACACCCCTCCCTGGCACATATCACCAGAGAGGCAGTTGTCCCGTGCGCCATCCCAAGATAACTGGCCGCACGTCACAACAGTGTAACATAATGGACATCATTACACAATCAGGCACATCAGTGCTACAAATGGTTTACAAGGCCATCAAGGAATGACGAAATATCAATCCCAGTATGGCTCTGGACAGAGTTTTTAACTGGCAACGGAAGACATATGAGAGGCTACGGCTTGGAGCGGCTCCACTTCACAGGTTCTGGCTGGGCTACTGATCCTAGCACGCTCTTGCTTCAAATCCTTCCTAAGGTGGGAGATGAATCCTCGACAAAACCTGGCCACAATCACAAGGCCCGTGAGTACATTTGTATGCAGTCAGCAAGAATCGCCACTTACTACAAACATTCCAACAATCATGCAGCAAGGTATACATTGGATATAAAATCCTATAACCTGGCAAGGTGTAATCTAGATACATGATATAAAAGTAGCATAGCATTGACAACCAAACATGTCATAAGCAAGCAATGGGGTTATCACCAGTACAGAGTCCAAGCCAGGTGGGGTTGGATCGTATACCGGCAATCAAACAAAGAGATTACCTGTGACGAGTAAACGAGTACACCGGTTGGTACCAAATAACACACACAGCACCTGTGATCACTGCTAGGCCCTCTGGCCTCATCATTTCACTCTGGGCACGCACGGTTGATGTGGGCTCTGGCCTAACTATAGGCTTCCCAACGCATCACACCGCCATCCCTATCACGGGTTACCATCAACATCTCAAGACAATATTCCCTGCATCATCTTATTCGTTCATTTAGTGTAATCCGGTCGTTCATTAATTGTTTCAAACAAATCTTAAGTTTAACCTCCGGACACGACGAGGACACACAGTGTGACCGATACTGAACTGTTGTTCCATATCCCAGGAACGGGGCTAGCTTGCTAGGTTGATGCTCTCGAGAGTTTGCTTTACCACCTATCAGAATGCACCACACTCAGCCGACACTTCAGGTTTATCACGCCCAAAGTCGTACTAAGCAAAACACACTCACATGACGGTCCACTTGCTAAGACACTCTCCTGCACCACCCTATGCGCGTGGCACAACGGGCAAGTAAATCCGGCACATCCCCCGGCGCGACCGGGTATGCCTAGCTCCGGACTCCCTATCACAGTCAAACCCGTTCCTGTCGACCACTCCTCTCGGATAGCGCAACCGAACGACTGCGCCCAATGGATGGCACAAATGGGGCTCAACAACCTACTAGGTCACGGTTTCCATGGGACAACGGTGGTATCGCATTCAAGGGTTCAGATTAGTGGCACTATGAACAGACCTTATCGCTGATGGAGGGTGGTTTCATATAAATCAAGTTTTACCACAACAAGTCCCAAAACAGAGGATTAGTCCAGCATAGTAATTGTGATATTAACATCATACAACAACAACAACAAGGCATTAGCAACATAATACTTGCATGTATAGATATCAACATAACAATAATAATAATGCCCGGGTGACTGTGGCGGGAGACCCGGCCGGTGTCACTCGGGGGTTAGTGTTCACAGAATAATAGCATAATGTTTCAAACGGATGACGGTGGCGGGAGACCCGGCCGGTGTCACCGTAAAAGAATGAACCGAAAAGCACTCATAAAAATGAGAGAGCATCCATTCCACTCGAGGGTTACCCCGACGTGGTGTCAGCAATCTTGGCAAAAAGAACAAAATGGAAAGTCAGCTCCCAAGCGTCGCAGTCCGGATGGTCTATGCCAACCATATTTGACGGAGGGACAAGGCAAATAACTCTTTTGGCAAATGCCCCCAACTCCGAGGATCATAAGACGACATTCGTCCGCTCCTCACCTCGGCGAAGAAGAAAGAAGCAAACAAGGCCCCGCAAGCGCGAGACGCACAGTTGTAATAATTCCCCCATTCCTTTGACTGAGGCGGTACCACCGGCCATTGTCTCGGAAATGTGAGTGATGCACAGATAAGCAGTTATAAAGTAGTGCAATAATTTAAAATGCAACATGATATACACACAACAATACAAGGCTCATATAAAATATGGACAGCATACAGACATGCAATGATAATAGCAGACAGACATAGCAATCAAACAGGAGACAGACATAAAATATAACAGTAGACAGACATAACACACGGCATGGCATTAAGCAAACAAACAAACATTGCGGGACTGATCGCAGCAAGGGGTTAGCTTGCCTCTGGAGGTGGTCTTGAAGTGGTTCGGAAAGTCTCGGACTTGCCGGGGTCGGAAATCCCGGAGAACGCCTAATCCACGAAACGACCAACGATGCATTAAATAAAGGCAGTGAAAATAAATTGCTCCAAATACAGCAAGACTGGTTCCACTGGTTATATCTCGTTGATATACAAATTTAGAAATTTGAATCGGCTAAATCGGAGCTACGGTTCAAAAACTACAGGCGTTTGAAGTTGCTTACCAGGAAAAAAAGAAAACCTGCGCGAGAGAAAAAAAGTTAGCACGGGCTGCTTCTGTCGCGTAGATGGGCCGTCGCTGGGCCGGTCGCGCGCCAGCACGCTGCTGCGCCTGGCCGGCCGCTGGCAGGCCGCTGCTGGGCGGGCCGTGCCAGGCTGCCTCGCAGCTGGGCTGGGCCGGGAGCAGGCCACGGGCTGCTGTGCTGGCAGGCCGAAGAAAACGGTTCGATGGGAGCAGTCAACGGAAAAAAAAAACAATGGATCGAGGGGATCGTCTTCCACCTCGCTGCTCGCACTGGAACGGCGGGGAACCAGCCGGGAGTGGCCGTGGAGGACGCCGGGGAAGAGGCCGGTGGCGGGGACGGCGCGGCGGTGGCCTACCGCGGCCAGGGGAGAAGGGTTAGGGGCGTGGGGGGGGGGGGGCTGGAGGCTCGGGTCCCTCCGTGACATGGTCACGGCGACCATGGCCGAGCTCGGCTCGGTTTCCCTCCGCTGAAAGAATCGTGGGGAGGCTCAGAGGGGGGGAAAGGGGTGCAGGGCGTCCAGGGGAGGAGCTCGGTGGCGTTTTTATAGGCCAGAGGGGAGGAGAGGTGGGTGGTGGCCGGTGCTGCCATTAATGGCCACCGAGGTCACCGCTTACGTCTCCGGCCACAGTGAGGGGATAAGGGCGGGATAAGAACGAGCTCAGTGCTCACCAGGTCGAGGGCAACCATCTACAGGAGGGGGCGGGTCGGAGGAACAGGAGGGGAACCAGAGAAGCAGTGCGGCGGCGCCGTGCATGTCAGTGGTGACCACGCCACGGGTCATGCCGACATCGGCATCGCGATGATTCTCTCACCCTAGGGCTCTAGAGGAGGAACTAACCGCGTCACCTTGCGCCAAATTTAATTCCCAGCAACTTTGCTGACCAAAGTTTTCGCCAAATCTCAAGTTGGTGCGACTAGAATTTTTGAAATACAGTACTGGTCAAAATTGAGATTTGTGGTTTGGAGAGGCAAATCATTTTAGTTTGAGCAAGACTTGGTCCAGAGGTGTAGGATCTCCTAGTGCTTGCATCTAGGTGCTCACTTCCCACAACAAAAATCATTTGGTGTGTTTTCGAACACAAATAGGTTTTAGGGCAGAAACTTGCACAGGGAAAAAGTCCAACCTTTTCCTAGCAAGGTGCCAAATATTTTTGCATAAATGGGTTACATACTGCCTAGGGATCATTCCCAAATTTTTGTAGAATTTTTGGAGACATACAAATAGGGGTTCCTTTGGGAATTGCAAAAAAGCATAAAAAGAGCATTATAAAGGAAGTACCTCAAATATTGCTCAAATGAGGTTGGGGCAATGGAGTGAAATGTTCAGGAGGTGAAATCATGCACCTTCCCAAAATGGCATAATTTCTGGAGGAGTGTAAGGTGTCTAGCTAATTCCTGGATCAGAAATGGCATTTCGGAAAATAATGTCTAACTTGGAAATATTGCATTGGAGTATGCAATATTTTTACATGGGATGTCTTTATATGGATATGGGAGTCCTCCGGTATTTTTAGTAGAATTTATCTAGCTATGTAAATGGGCTTCCCTTTTGTAGGTGGAGAAAAAGGGTTTAAAAGGTTTAATAGCCGGGGCTAGGGTTTTCGAGAGAAAACTTAAGCCACAAAATTATCACGGCATTGGAGTGGTTCGTGGATCACCGGGGAAATTCTGAGAGAGCAATTCCAAAGTCAAATCATCCCCAAAATATTTGAGGAAACGTTTAGGAAAATAGAAAAAGTTTTTCAGGTGTCAGAAAACACCGCTAAATTTAGGTTTGAATTTTAGGGGTGTTACACTGTAGCGACGCGGCAAGTATTCAATACGGGTAGGGCGGTTCCGTCTTAATGAACCAATGGTGAGACGCCAGCTAGGACAGGTGAAAACGGGACCGAATTCGTTCTGACACCAGCACAGTGCAACGTACCCGCCGATGAATGGAGGAAGGCCACCTCGGACGGAGAAATCGGGTCTGAATTCTCCCTGACATCACGAACAGTGCAACGTACGCAAAATACCAAACGTACCCCAACATATTATAGAAAATACGCAGCGAGAACCCACGCACGGTAGAGATCAGCGACGCAAACGTGCAGGGCAACCGACATGTGGACCACGGGAGGGGACGGCCCCATTGTCAGTGAGCGAAAGGGGGAAGGAACCACGTACGAACATCGCTCTCCTAGAGGGGCACACAGTGCATCCGCTAAAAACCTATAACGGTAAATGAACAAAATCAGCCAATGGGAGGAACGCAGTGCGAATCTCGCCCCTCCGCCACACCGATTAAACGCGCAACGTGAGGCCGACGGGTGAGCCCTCGGGCTACAGGAGTGATCTACGTAGGACGTCAGCGAGAGTGGGTGCATAAAGGTTGGTACGGTTAGTGACTTTGCGAATCCCTGTTCATTCCGACTCCAGGAGCCGGCGGTGATCGGACGGTGCAAAGGCATGGAGCGGCGAGGATCGGACGGCCAGAAAGCCCAAATCTCTGAGGAGCCTCCAATGGGTCTCACCGTTTATATCTTTAGATGCTTGTTGAGCTGCATTTACCGGAGTTGCTCTAGAGAAATTGAGCTGTATGCTAGATAACGTGCCTATTTTTGTTTGGCATGGTAAATAGATAAGTCAATCATCCAAGAACTGGAGGGAGTATCTATATTTGATATGCATGATAATTATTCTCTCTCGAGAAACAAAGCTTGAATAGATGCCCACTGGCAGGAAGAAAACTTAGCACGCTCCTCCGGCGTTTACCTGTGTATCATCGAGTCGTGGGTGTAAAAGCTCGATCAATCGTTGAAAGTGCACCTGATTTTAATTGAAATGTCTAGCAACCAACTTTTTAGTTGTGGCGAATAATAGCCCACCGAGATTGGAGGGCAACCAACTTTTAAATTGTGGCGAATAATAGCCCACCGAGATTGGAGGACACCGAAAGCACGATCCACATCATTTTTATGGCTCTTTTGTTATTTGACAAACCAGGATTGCTTCTCTCCATTGGGCTTACAGATGATCTTCACAAAAGTAGTCCATGTAGGATAGATGCCATTAGCTAGGTAGTATCCCTTGGTGTACGTGCTGCTATTGATATCATAGCTCACCACCATGGAGTTGCCCTCTCAAAGCTTAGAAAAAACTGGAGCGCGTTGAAGGACATTGATATCATTTTGGGATCTGGCCATGCCGTATGAGTGCCAAATCTAGAGATCTTTTGAGGCCACTGCTTCAAGTATGATCGTGCACTCACCAACATGTCCCTTGTACTGCCCCTGACAATCAAATGGACATTTTTTAACTCCCAATGCATGTAATCTATTTATCTATGCTTCTAAGCATGACGGGAAATCCTCTGCCTCGCTGATAAACAAAAACCGGGCCGTGTCTTCCATATTTGGCTCCCTCAAGTACATCGGGCTAAACACCGCAATCACAACTTAGTAAAATATGTACATTGACATTAAACGTATGGACTCACTCATGTGCATATACTCTTTGATCAGATCACCGACAACTGCATACGCAAGCATCCGAACTGCCGCAATGCACTTTTTACAAGAGGAGGACCAAGTTTACCAAGGGTATCTCGATTGCAGTTGAAGAAATCATCATGGCTTATCACTTATATCCGAATGCGATTAAACACATGCCTTGCCATATGAAAACATCGCCGGAAAATATGGACCTTGTATGTTGGATTCGTGCGATGGAAGTAATCTTTAAAAAGTTGGACATGGCCCCATTCCCTGTTACGATCCAACGCCGGTGCATGGACAGGGACCGAGCCTCTGAACATTGGTTGCAGCCTACCAATATGCTCATTAACGACGAGGAATACAATATGTTGTTGTAAGAGTACTCGTCCGAGCTACCGCGATGGGAGCTAGTGATGAATTCGTATTTCTTACTGGCGGCCGAACACTTTGCGGACCAGGTTGAGCCTGGTGGCCTCTGACGGTTTCTTGCCCGTAGAAATAAGGCGGGATTGTGGCGTGGCGGCGGAGAGAAGTGGGGTGAAAGAGACGGAACCAAGACGGCGGCGGGGTGGAGGCACGAGAAAGGGACTAGGGCGAGCGAAGGGGAGTGTGTGTTTGTCAGTTTGTCTGGCTTGATGGCGGCGCAGGAGGAGGACAAGGGGAGAACACCACAGTCGTCCACGTGTGTCTGGACAGACATAAACCGACTCAAATTTAGGAAGAAAATGGGTTCGCGTGGATAGAAAAGCAGACGTTGATATGTTTGCATCCGTGGCCATGGTTTTTCCCTAAAGGACAGTTTCAGACAGAAATGAATCAAAAAGAGCACAATCCGTTTGAGTTGGCCCAAGGCATCGTCAAAACAAGTTGTTCTGTGATTTTTTTGGCCGTTTTCGTTCTATTCATTTTCATGACATGTTGTTCATGTTTTAGGCTTTGTTTGTACGAAGGGGTGCGCCGGTATTTGGAGGGAAAATCTTCTAATAGATGAAAAGCCCCAAAATTCTCCGGAGGCCTGTTTGGTTGGCCGGGTGGGGTTGGGCCAGCCCGGTCGAACCCAGCCACCCAGGCAAACCGCCCCGACCCACACGTGTATCCGGAGTGAAATGCATCTACAGTCCTGGAACTCATTGGCTATGTCGAAAATGGTCCTGGAACTCAGGAAATGCATCAATTCAGTCCCTAATGTTGCTTAGGAGGTCCATCGATGGTCCTAACTAAGTATTGGCGCTGACGTGGCAAGTGAGAGGGCCCAGCACGGCGCAGAGCGAGCCCAGCTGAAAGGGCATGTGTTGCCCCATGCGTGGTTTTGGTAATTAATGACAATCCTTATGGACTAATGTTTGCATTGAGATATACTTGTAGATCTTGTCCATAGGAAAAGATTGGAGTTCATGTGTCGGACTCTAGAAGATTACATGATGACCAAGGTTCCATCCAAGGGTTTATATGAAGAATGGTCATGTGAAGAGTTGAGCTTATTGCAAGCATGACTTGGAAAAGAAGATTGAGTGAACTTCATGTTTATCTCCAAGCCATCATCTATATCAAGATAAGAAGATGAAGTGAAAGTGGATTCATGAAGACGGAGTTTAGCAAGGCTCTCCCACAATGGTGTATGGGGAGTATTTGGAGAAGTCTTCATCAAGCATGTGCTAGCAAGCACAATCAAGAAAGGTGTTCCAACTTGAGAAAGTCAAAATCGTCATCATCGAGCTCAAGTGGAATGCGCAAGGCAAAGGTATGATCTTGATAGGTTTTCTATTTTACCGGTCTCGTGGTGTTAGTGGGAGACCGGGTTTTAGGATAGACGGCGTACTATCAAGAGGGCTCTCAAGTGAGTAACTTGATCGCACCTTTGTGGAGAGCTCAAACCTTTGCATATTTGGCATATCATCTTTCTTGGTTCTTATGTGGCTTTTATTCATGTGAGAATTTAGAGCTTGTGTTCATCTCCATGCCAAGCTCTAGTTCACCAAAAACGGATTTCGTATTGAAAACTTGTTGCGTTTTTGGTTTTGGAGGTTTTGCCGGTTCATCGTTTTATAGAGAGGTTTTACCTCTCTACATTTGATTTCCTCCTCGCATGATGGACTATGATGTTTCTTTGCATGATCTTGTAATGCTCCTCATTGCGATTCCAACAAACCCAAGATCATCGAAATCGGAGTCCGGATGGAAAACTTGTTGCGTTCTCGGTGTTGGAAATATTACCGGTCCTCCTCGAGATAAGATCCACACCTCCCATGTGTGATATCTCCTCCATATTTGTGACCCTTAATATTTCCAACAAAGTTGGTTTCATCGCATTTGGATTTTATTGTAAAAGATATGGATTTTAGATTGTTTGTTTCTGCGCAGGCCGGCTCTCAGGCCGGCCCAGGCCGAGCTCCTGGCCGGGCAGCTCGGGTAGCAGGCCGGGCTCCAGGCCGGGCGGCTCGGGTAGCAGGCCGGCTCCCAGGCCGGCCCAGGCCGGGCTCCAGGCCGGGCGGCTCGGGTAGCAGGCCGGCTCCCTGGCCGGCCCAGGCCGGGCCACAGGCCGGCTCGCTCCTCCCTGCAGCCCAACGGTCATCTTTTAGAGGACCTATTTAAAGGGGGTTTCTTCCCCCAATGGTTTTTACATCTCTTGAGCAAGTTTTTCTCCCCTCTCTCCTCCATTGTTGATCTTTGGAAAAAGCTTGCCTTCCTCTTATTCCCTCCCATGATTCTTGCATATCTTTGAGGGAAATTGAGAGGAGATCTAGATCTACATATTCATCCAATCCATTCCTACTCTAAGTGAGGGGAACCTACTAGATCTTGATCTTGAAGTTCCATTTGTTGTGTTCTTCGTTGTTCTTCCTCTCTTCTCCCCCATAAGCATTAGTTGCTTGTGGTGGGATTTGAGAGTGAAGGATTTGAGCCTTGTGCTCTTGCCATTGTGTCATTGCATCGGTTTGTGCTCTCCACGAGGATTCGTGGAAGTTGAAAGCTTGTGAACTTGTTACTCTTGGGTCTTTAGACCCTAGACGCCCGTGTGGTGGTTGAGACCCTTGTGTGGTCACTTGTAGCTGTTCGGGAGCCCCCAATCCCGTTCTGTGTTGTGCCCCAGATCGTTGTTGAAAGGCTCCGGATTTCCGTCTCGAATGATTCCGATAGTGGAAGGTGACACTAGTACAGAACGACACATCGGAAACGGGCCAAAAAACCCTTCGGCAACGGAGAAAGGGTCCGTGTCCACGACCCTGTCACTGATGTGAAGGCTCTCATCGGCAACGGACACGAAAAACCGTCACCGATGAGGCTTGATTTTGGCTACGGTTGCCATCCAGTCTCCGTTGCCGATGTATCTGGACATCAGAAACGGATATTCTGTTTTGCTCGTTTGCATTGAGGTTTTTTCATAAGCCTACAGCAGCAATACAGTTGCCAATTGACATTCAAAATATCACAGCAGAAGCACAAAGTTGCTAGCAAAACCGTTCATAACTTATATAACAATTGTCACCATTACATAGCATCAAAAGATGAGTTACACATGCTTCGCTAATCCTATCATTCTCATGCCTCCCTAAACTGCAGCTAAGGCTTGCTCCCTAAACACACATCCACAAAATAGCCGGAGAAACTGAAAAAACAGAAACTACACCAAGCCAAATTGCCAAATTCTTCGTACTGAGGCTTGCTCCATCTTGGACGGTGTCGCCGAAATATAATCCCACTTTATAAGTAGCACATTTAAAGTTTGTTCGGATCAGCTTTGTGCTTCTGGATAAAAATACATGGATTGATAGTTAGAGAAGAGCCAAAATATGATGCTACATGACATAGATATAATTTAATGTGAAAACAGTTCACACCTTTAAGCGCCTATATCCGTGTGCTTGCAGTCCGATCCAACGATTTGGAGGCATAACTTGAAGGTGATGTTTCCTTCAAGAGCCTCACCATTTTTTATACAGTGTCGCCGAAATACTATTACTTCATACACTAGCTACACAAAACAATAACGAGGATTAGCACATTGACAAAAAGTTGTGACTGGATCTATTCATCATCGGTAGTACTACAAAGAGTTGAAATTAATTCACCCTACTAGACTTTAAAATAGTGCAAGATACTAGACAAGTTTTCTATATACTAGACAAGTTTTCTATGCTAGACTAGAAAACTAGACAGAAACAATAAAGTGCAAGATACTAGACGAGTTTTCTATATACTAGACAAGTTCTATATACTAGACAAGTTCTATATAAAACCAATTGATGAACTAGTTCATGAGCTGAGCGATTTAGACCTCACATTTTCTTCTCTGGACGGCGCCTCGAGATCGGCCACCTCCTCCTCCGTGGACGGCGCCTCCAGATCGGCCACCTCCTCCACCGTGGACGGCGCCTCCAGATCGGCAACCTCCTCCACCGTGGACGCCACCTCCTCCACCGGGGACGTCGCCTCCAGATCGGCCACCTCCTCCTCCGTCGACGACGCCTCCAGATCGGCCACCTCCTCCACCGTGGACGGCGCCTCCAGATCGGCCACCTCCTCCACCGTGGACGCCACCTCCTCCACGGGGACGTCGCCTCCAGATCGGCCACCTCCTCCACCGTGGACGCCACCTCCTCCACCGGGGACGTCGCCTCCAGATCGGCCACCTCCTCCTCCGTCGACGGCGGCCTCCGTCGACGGCGGATCCGCCACAACTGCTGCATCACCACCCGATGAATGATCTGATCCAGCTCCGCGTGGCCCAGAGGACGCGGGGCATCACCGGAGGTGATGAGCCTGACGCGCTCCCACACCTGCCGCATCACAGCCGCCTCCAGATCTGCCCTATCACGAACAGATGCAGCTAGATCGGTGCGGCCGCTAGAGCCGCGGCTGCGATGGCGAGATCTAGAAGCGCCGGCAGAGGAAGCCATGAGAGAGTGAGGAGAGTAAAAAGCTACAATGTGCGGCGGCTAGGGTTGAAAGATGGACAGTGAGGGATTGAGAATGAGACTGATGGGGCTTGCTTCGCCAGTACATTTATAGGCACCCAATTGGCAACGGACATTTTATATAACCGTTTCCATTGGATACAAGTTCACAACTACTATGTGCTACTGATTTCCGTAGCTGCATACGAACATAATACATTCTAGTGATTTTCAAAGTGCATACGAACCTAATACATTGTACTGATTTGCATAGCTGCATACGAACCTAATACATTCTACTGATTTTCATTGCTGCATACAAGTTCACACCTAACAGCAGCACACAAACACACAAAATCATTCTAGCAATGCTCACAAGAACATTTAACTGAGCTATTTCTGTTCCTTTATGCCGCTCCTTGCGCACAGCAACAACATGGTCAGATTTAGTCGAAGTGTTTGTTGGGCTCCATGCCAAACCAGCTAGAGCTGCTGCAGTGTGCGGCTTCATCTCCATGTTCGCCTTCTTGACTATCAAGGCTACATTTTCCAGCTCTGCAGCTTCCACTTCGACGCCATTAGCAAGCAGCATCTCAACATAATCTTCAATCCAAAAAAAATAATCACAGCTCCCAGAATACTCTTCGCCCCTCCCCTGCCAAATGGTAAATCGAATCCAGAGGCAAATCAGCATCACACATAGAATAGAATCAATCAAAACTGGTCGAAGCGTCGAACTAACCCTGTGATTTGGACACTTGAAGTAGATCCGGCCTGGGTTCAGATCCGAACGCGACACTCGACGAATCGCGTTCCGACAGCGGCAGCAAACGCACTTCACAAGCGGCAGATCTGACCCGGCCCCGGCGGCGCAGGAGGAGGACGCATTCGATCTCCCCGACGAGCTCATGCTCTTGGCCATGGAGGACACGAGTGCGGAGTAAAAACAAGCTGGAGCGGAGGAACAAGGGCGAATCGACAGTCTTTTATAATATCCAAGATAGTGCTAAAAAAGGAATTTTATATAAGCAACCTCGCCAACGGTTGTATACAAATGTCCGATGCCATTGAAGAACATATCGCAAACGGAGTCGAAAGAAACTCCGTTACCAACATATCGGCAACGGTTAATAATTCGCGACCGTTGCCTATGAAGGCGGGACGCGGGCCAGCTTGCCTGGCGGGGCGGGTTTTCTCACGCGGAAAGCGCGATTCTCCGTCGCCTAACTCGTGCCGTTTCCATAGAGGGGTATCGGATGTGTCGTTCTGTACTAGTGTGAACCAAACCTTTGTGGTGCGGTTCATCGGAGAAGAAGGTGAAACCTTTGTGGTTGTTGAACCGTTGTGTTGGTTCACACCTCTCCAACGAGACGTACTCCCTTAACAAGGAGGAACTCGGGAATACATCCTCGTCTCCGCGTGCCTCGGTTATTTCAATACCCGAGCTCTTTACTTATGCACTTTACATTGTGATAGCCTTCGTGCTTGAAGTATTCTATTTTGCTATCACCTTGTTACTTGTCTTGCTTAGCATAAGTTGTTGGTGCACATAGGTGAGCCTAGTATATTTAGGTTGTTGGCTTGTTAATTTAAACACGTAGTTTTATTCCGCAATTATCAAGCCTAAACCGGAAAAGTTTAAATCGCCTATTCACCCCCCCTTCTAGGCGACATCCTTGTCCTTTCACCAGCGCCTTCTTCTCCGAAGAGTTATTTAGTCTAATTAGCTGAACTGTTACACCCTAGATCGAGAAATTCCCCACCCGCACGCGAGGGAGTGAGGTAGCGGCGACTGTGTGAGCTCGTCGACATTGAGCCGCGCGCCGCGGGCGACGCCGGAGAGTCGGAAGCTGGTGCTCCACTTCCCGAACCCGGAGTCGCCGCCGTCCTCGAGGTCGTCGATGGAGAGCGGCAGCAGGCGGGTGAGGTCGACCTCGTGCTTGCCGAGCTCGAGCGCAGAGGCGGCGACGGCGACGACGAAGGCCCGGGCTCGAACTTGACCGCGCTCTTGGCCCCGCGGGAGAAGTAGACAGGCGAGCGCAGAATCCTCCTCGAAGGCGGCGGCGCCGAGGGCGGGGGCCACGGGTCGGGTGGACGCGTAGGCGGAGAGCCGGCGGAAGTGGACGGAGAGCGGTGCGCCGTCGAGCGCGGTCGGCAGGCCGTTGACGGAGTGGATGTGGAGCGTGAAGGCGCAGTCTAGGCAGCACCGGCCCAGGTGGGAGATGGCCGTCAACGACTTCTTCCGGAAGGAGGACGAGGAGGAGGTATTTCTCTATCAATTCGTGATTTTTCTGCTCAATCCGAGATATTGGTTTTGATTTTCTCTCTTGTTATTTGATTCAGCCGTGGAAGGGTGGTTGTGAAATGTGGAAATGGGAGGATGAATATGAGGAGTTTTTGCAGAATAATTGTGAAGATGTGCAAGATCAAAGCGTGGCAAGTAGCTCAATGCAAAGAACCTATTTAGTGAAAGAAAAAGGAGGAGGAAGCAGAGAGACAGAAGCATCTGGTGTCTCGTGAAAGCACTGAAATTGAGAGGCTTTCGGAGAAGATCATTTGGCTTCTGAAAGCTATGATATTTGGTTTAGGGTTGTTAGTGTTTATGATGTTTGTGTATGGGATGAAGCATTGATGGATGTGTTAGTGCGTAATGTGGTTGTTCGGATGTTTAGGGGAAATGATGTGTGTGTGATGTTTCAAGCATGAAATTATGATCAATAAAATGTTTGCAGTACTGTCATTTATGTATGCTACCTGTGTTGTTAACAAATAGTTCACATATTTCAATATATAATAGCAGTACTGTCATTTGGGGAAATAGTTCATAGATTTCATATTTGAAGATCCATGTGTTCAACAAGCACATGCCAGCAGTACAAAGCACAAAATATTAGTTTTTTTGTCACTTCATGCATCAGTGAATCAAACATATACTAAAACAGTGATAACTGAAACTAATGAAGCACTACTCTTCATCTTCATTCGGAAAGGAGCCAGGAGGTGGGCCTTTGAAATAATCAAACATGGATTCCTTCCTTGGTTTCTTGAAAGGTGCCATGTAGCTGTAGCTGCTTCCTTGTCCTATTTTTCTTTTACTTTGCACTTGAGAGGCCTTTTGTCTGGCTTCTTCTTCTTGTCTGAGCTTAGTTTCTTCCATTACTCTTCTCCTAGCTTCCTGATCTAGCCTCCTCTTGTCTGCAAGTGCAAGCTTAGCTTCTTGTGCTTCTTTTTTTTAGCTTCTTGCTCCAGCCTTTTCTTCTCAGCTTGTGCTAGTTTCTCCTGTTGAAGTTCTTTCTTTTTCTGTTCGGCCGCCAACTTCTTGGCTTCAGCAGCAACCTGTTTTGCTTCCCTGTCCAATCTTTTCTTCTCTTCATTAGTTAATTTCTTAGCTGCAGCTTCAGCTTTCTTTTTCTCAATTGCTTCAGCTCTTTGTTCTTCCTCTTGTGTCAGCTTTGCCATAGCTGCATCAAATTTTGCTTGATCAGCTATATCTCCTCTCTGAGCTGCAGCTTTCAGCTTAGCTGCTGCATAACATTCCTCTTCCTTAGCAGATTTTCTTCTTTGCTAATTGTAGTTGGCTGAACTGGTGTTTGAGTAGGCACATTCTCCTGGATGAAAGTGCAGTCAGGTAAAGGAGTGAATTGCGGTTGCTCTCTTTGCCTACGTGCTCTCTGCAACAAATGAAATCATGTTAGATAATCAGCTCATCTACTAAGTCACAGGAACTAATGTATACACTCATGCTAGTTAATCACCTCATCTAACAATTCAGTAAGTACTTCAGTCTCATATGTTTTAGTGCTCTGTCCAACAAATGACATAGTCTGTAAGTGATGGTCCTGCAAAATAGAATAGCAATCATGTTAGCTCTCTTTGGATTTTTCTCATAAACTTGATCAACTTATCCAAGATAATTACCTTTGTGACAAGTGCAACATGTTCGACATCAATATCTTCCACATCTGTTTCTGCCCTCGCTCTCTTTGAATTTTTCTCGGGAACTAATCCTAACTTGCAATCAGTACAACCACCTCTGTTATGTCCTGACTTTCCACAATAACTGCAGTGTTGAATTGTTCCATGCTTGCTCATTTTCTTCTCTCCCTTCTTTCCTTCTTTCTCCTCGGGTTGTTGCCTTCTATTTTTCTGTGGCCTGCCAACTTTGTTCTCAAATTTTGGAGCTTTAACTGTCCTGCCATCAACCTTTTCCCACTCTCTGACATCTCTACATGGCCAAATAATGTGCTCATAAGCTTTCAAAAATTTCTCAATGGAATAGCAACTGCTGACATAGCTTTCTGGTGATATTTTATCATGTCTCATAGCTGACACAGCATGCCAACATGGAATACCAAATAAATCCCACCTTTTGCAGCTACAAGTCCTTTTCTGAATATCAACAGTGTATGGAGTACCCCTTTCATCAATTTCGAATATTCCATTCCCAGATGGCTTAGCTTCACAATTGTTGGACCACTCAACATGCTTCTGCAATTTCTTCCTGATTTTCGGGCAAATAGTACCAGCCATGTTCTTGGCTTCGACTTGCTTGCAATACATTCTAGTTGTGAGTTGGCTTTTGATTTGTTGAATCATGGCAAGAATAGGCATTTCCCTTGCTTCAAGGATATATTTATTGAAGACTTCACAATTATTGTTTAACAGAACATCGCACTTAGGAAAGTCACTTTGGAATGGTCTTACCCATGTGGCAGGTGGCAGCTCCTCTAGGCAATCATGTGTTGTTTTGCTTAAAACCAGCATGGCATCCATATTCTCCTGCCACTTGACAACAGTGCTGCTTCTAGCACATTTCCATAGCTGATTCTTCAGTACCTCTCCTTTGAAAGTTTTGTTGAAATTCTGCCAAAGGTGTCTCCCACAGAATCTATGACTAGAATGTGGAAACAAGTCTGTAACAGCCCGTATTAAACCCTTCTGCTTGCTGGTTCGTGATCAAGATACAACATCAGATACTTGTGCCCCTGCTTCACCTTTGCAACCATTTCCAATGCATCTCTGTCTCTAGATATCAACTGAAGACCATCTTCATTAATCTGCATTCCTGGCAACAACCAGTACACATCGATTCTGCCTGCTGCTTCATACCCTAAATCCTCAATTACATCATCTAAAAACAGTGCAGACCAAGTATCACAGTCGCAGCCATCATAGCAAACCTTTGTACCATCCACATACGACCTATTGCGTCCACATCCAACAAAAAACCCTCCATGGATCACTTCCGGTGAATTTTTTTCACTCGAATCATCTGAAAATTAAACCGAAAAATGAGTTAAAGTTCAGACCTTCAAGCGGACTAAAATCCTAAGCTTTAATCCACTAACTCAGAAGAAATCACTACCAGAACATGCAACATTCGCATGTACTCTAAACTAACTAGGAAACAACCTAAAATTTGGGCTAGAGACGACGAGAATCAGACTCACCGTACACAGGAAAGGGGTCTCCTTCCCGCCGACGAACGGGCGCCATCTCCGCAACCGCTGCGCTGCCACGGTCACCTTGCTGCGCTGCCGCGGTCACCTTGATCGACGCCGTCAATCGCCTCCGTCTGCCCTGTCTACCACCTTCTCCCGCCGCCGATCATGTGCTTCCGCCACCGTCTTCGCCGTTCACCTCAAGCGGTCCGCGCCGTAAAAGCAGAGGAACAGAGGATTGTGGACTTGATTTTAGTTGCCAAAAGAGTTACAGGGGCGAATCTACAAATTTTCCATGGGAAACGAGAAGGCCAGGGCTCGCTCCGCGCCGTGTTGGGCCCTCTCACTTGCCATGTCAGCGTCAATACGTAGTTAGGACCGTTGATGGACCTCCTAAGCAACATTAGGGACTGAATTGATGCATTTCCTGAGTTCCAGTACCGTTTTCGACATAGCCAATGAGTTCCAGGACTGTAGAAGTGTAGATGCATTTCACTCGTGTATCCGCCGTTCGCTCGAGGATCGACCAGAAGGAAGCGAGGAGAGAAAGCGAGGCGACGCTACCTCCTCCTTCCTCACGACAGGCGCCGCCGCCACCGCCTCCTCCCCGTCGTCGGGCGCCACCGCCGCCTCTTGTCCGTCGCCGGGCGCCACCGCCGCCTCCTCCGCTGGCCTTTTCCCCGGTACGGCTCCCCTCCACTTCTTTCCCCTATCCAAAATTCCCAATCTTAGCTCCCATCTGCGCAGCCGCCGGCCGGCTCCCTTCCCGCCGGCGACCCCCCCCCCCCCCCTCTCTGTTTCTTTACATTCATCGGAAGATAGTAGATGCACGCACGGATGGATGATGGATTAATCCATTGATTGGAAATTTGGAATTCAGCGCAGTAGGATAATAATTTCATCCAGCTCATCCTTAGTTTTGCTTCCAAATTTCACAGGATAGAGGAACAAGGCAGACAGGAAATTCACAACCTGCTTGTTTTGGTTCCTTTGCTTGCAAGTCTAGTACTTGATTCGTTTCTTGCATTAGTTTGTGGAGGTGAGCCAAAGGTTGATCTGTAGTATGCTTTAGTTTTCCATTTTCAATACATAACCTGTTGTGGCTAGATGCTCTGATTCATCTTCTTGACATGGTTAGTGATTCTTGACATGAGCTGTAGATGCTCTGATTCAGCCTAATAACACTTGTGGGATGCAGTTTAACTTGGTGCTATCTGGCCTGCTAATTTTTCTTCTGTCTGATGCGTGCCTGCCCTGATTTGAGTGGGTACAATCTGTAAAAATCATATGTGCTATCTGTGTGATCTAGGACGTTGCACTGGTATATACTTGTATTTAGCTTGTGCAAGCAAAATGCATGTAGCTTCTATGATATCATTATACTTTCTATAGTTCTCTGACTTGGTAAAATGTCTATTGAAATTGGCGTGTTGACTTTGTGGGATGTAGTTTAATTCAGTGCTGCTACATTGCTTACACCGTCAGTACAAATAGAGAGTGCAGCTTCATCTGATTACTTGCTGCTGGCTTCGAAATCCCTTGAGTGTCTTAGCTTTTTTACATGTGCTTTCCTGCAAACTTTTTTGTGCACTCTGGTCTGATTGAGTGTCATGGATTCTTATTATAGCTACCCCGCCATCGTGGGATCTCGTTTGCACTCCTATTTTCGGTATGATTGCCTTCCTTCTCTCTACTACTAGTTCTCTTATTGTAGTTATTGTGTCTTGTTAGCTGTTGTAGTCTTATTGCCTCTTAATTTCATGCAAACAGATAGAAATGATGCAGAAGAAATCACCAAAATAAGTTAGTTTAGTTCTCTTCAAGTACTCCATTCATCGATAACAAATATGTTGTTTTCAACATATTCAACACTTAATGCATTAAGGCATCAGGATGCCTTAATGCATCATTTCTATCTGTTTGCATGTAAAACCAAGTTTCATTGATGTGTTTCTTGTTTTTTTTCATTTTTATCTTACCAAATAACCTGTTCTCTTTAGTTTATTATTATTCTTATCTTGTTCCCTCTTTTGTACATTATTTTTATTCTAATGAAAAATCTGCTCTCTCTAGTTCACCTTTCTTACCTCGTTCTCTTATGTTTCACAGGAAGATGATAAACCTTTTTAAGATCAAGGGACAGAAGAAGGAAGAGGCAGCAAACTCAAATGGGGGTCCTCCTGTTAAGAAGCAAAGTCCAGGGGAATTACGTCTCCATAAAGGTTTGTTAAACCAGAAGTGATTTGATCTTATGTTTCTTTCAGCCAATTGGTGTATCCCTTTCTAATGTTTGCACTTGATATAGGTTTGGTTTGAGGTCTTTGTGCTTATTCTTAAGGCGGCAGTGAAAAGTATATTTTGATAAATTAGAATTCCCGTTATTCAATGGGGTTGCCCTCTCACATTTTATCTCATATGTTCTAGACAACTATAATAAATCAGTTTGCAGCTTAACCGTTAAAATGAAAACAACAAGTCAAGGGTCACCATCATAATCCACCGGACTAACCGAGCCATTAGACATGCTATACATTGTGTTGGTTAGTACTACGCTGGAATCTCTTTCTTGCAACCTTAGTCAAGGGTCAACCAGACAAAAATATCATAATCCGTCGCAATGCTAAACCGTAACCACAAGACATGCTACACAGCAGTGCTAAGCTGAAGCATTGTTGTTGCAACGATCACATCTCTTTGCAAGTTGGTCATTCTTATTGGTTTTTCATTTCTTATTGCAAATGAACTATTGCTTCCTAGTAGGTTCGTTAACTTGCATTGTCACATTTATATTTTTAGGAAATTCTATATACATATTACCCCCTTCTTATTATGTAATTAACTAATACCCTTTTGTAAAGGCTAAAGAGCGATCTGTTTGGTTGTATTGGTTTAGGTACTACTATATATGTAATGTACCTTGCTCTATAAACTATAAGCTTTGCTGCTGAGCTTGTACCGTTTATCGGCTAATATTGCATGAGCCATGGTTCACGTGTGTGAAAAATTCAGAAATCGTTGTACCAGCAACTGCTTTTGTTTTCTTTAACTGGTGTAATGGAAATGGTTGCCATTGTCATCCAGTCAGCACAGAGGTGTCACCTAGGCATCCTGGTCTGGAGAAGGGACCCCATGGTTCCTCACCTAACCTGGAAGGATAGAAAATGACCCAGTGGTCATGGGAGAACAGTCAAAATTGCATTTGGGGTGATTGTGTCTCAATCTGGATCACCATATTGTCTTTGGCTCTTCGACACTTGATTGGTCATGATGGGTAATGCCGCTGACAACATTTTGAGGATGAAGTAGAGCAGCAGCTGGAGCAGGGCGGAAGGCGGGGCATGAGAGATTTTGGAGGAGAGTATGAGGTGGCAACATGGTGGAAGTAGCCAGTAGTAGGGCACTGGTGGGTGGTGGCACTGGGCAATGGGTTTGAGAAGAGAGGTGGTGCCGCCTTGAGTGGGGCAGTATGTTTAGTGTCGGATTGTATGCTGAATGACAGTAGTGGCCCATCTATCCCCTGTTTTCCTTTTCTGTCTTTGCTCATTGGATATAGCCATTACATACGGCTGTGGATGAGTTCGGCATCGTTTAATTGTCACATTGGATATAGCCATTACATACAACTACGTCGATGACTCTAATAGTTCTTATACAATAAAGAAAGCCCAGATATCTGATATCCAGGGTTGAATCTAAGATTCACTTTCAACTTTAAGCTGGAATGTGAAATACTCCTGAATTATGATCCAATACCTGGATCCACATTGGAAATCCGGCCATACTAAAAGTTGACCAGTGTTGCTATTGTTCAAACCTGTGGTTTCAATGTAAATGTCTTTTAAAATATTAACTTTCACCTATGTTCATGTCTTCTTGATTTATCCACACGATGTTATTAGTTCCTTTCTATTTGTATACTTTCAGAACATGGATCTTGTTGACAATTTTCAACTTTTCATTCTAACTGGCAGATATCGCTGAGCTTAACCTTCCAAAGACAACAAAAATTTCCTTCCCAAATGGAAAAGATGATCTCATGAACTTTGAAGCTACTCTTCGACCTGATGAAGGATACTATTTGTAAGTATCTTATATATGCTTATTAAGTCTATTCTTCTTTTCAACTTTTGTCATGCTGTAGTAATTTCGATTCTGCACCATTTAATCTTAAAGTTGCCGCACAGGTGCAGGGAGATGAACTTTAAGATAGTTGTCAACAATATTCCATCATGCATTTTTGCGTACTTGAAGCAATATTTGTTGATGAATACAGATGGATTAGAAGAAGTCAATTTAGTTTATAGTTTCTAGTTGCACCACACTCCTGCAAACATCTCTGGACATAGCACGGATGAGGATTATTCCATAGAAGTCCTTTGATAGAAATGCTCTTGACGACTATTTAAAAAAAGTTTTTTTATTTTTCATCAGTTTATTTCCCATTCATGCTTCTGCACCCCGGACATTGCATCCATCTTTTCACTGTTTTGATTTCTGTAATGGAGAGAAAATTCTATATTTTATTATTTTTTGTTTAGAATGTTCTTATATTTATAATGTCTTCTTTCTTAGAGGTGGGTCATTCACCTTCACCTTCCAAGTACCTGCTTCCTACCCTCATGAGCCTCCGAAGGTCAAGTGCAAGACTAACACTAGTAGGGAAGTGCCTTTCTGTGGCGCACCAAAAACTGTTTCTGTGGCGCATGGTCGGTGCGCCACAGAATCCTCGCCACAAAAATATTATTTATGTGGCGCACGGAACCATGCGCCACAGAAAGTATACAATTCTGTGGCGCACCTCCAGAGTGCGCCACTAAATTATTTTCGATGCGCCACAGAAAGAATTTCGATTATTTACTGTATTTGACAATAATGTATCTGTGGCGCACTTTGTTCATGTGCCACAGAATATGGTTCGCCACAAAATTATTTACCGTGCGCCACTAAATTATTTGCCGTATATTATTTGCTATATTATCGATTATTTGCTGTATTTGACAATAATACAGGTATATTACATAATTTTTACTGAAAATAATAGAAACAGTAATATATTTTGACACGGTATTAAAACAGACAGATAAATATGTACATCACCACTTAGAGCCCGAGATACATACATATATAGTGACAATTAAGTGCCAAATTAATTGTACAAAAGTTCATCTCATGTCACATAAGTCATAGTACAAATAAAGTTGTCATCGATTTCCCTCTGATGCAACCCTGGAGATGGATACAACGATGTGCCATTTCACCGTCTCTTCTTGAGTCGCCGCTGGAGTCTCTTCTTCTTGAGTCGCCGTTGGGGTCTCTTGCTGGGTCGCTGACGGAGAACACGTCTAGCTCCACTGGTAGGATTGAGCCTTCTGGTGTATCGGCTCCGGGAACGGTTTATAGCAGTCTTTCGTCATCCACGTCCTCATGTCATTTTGCTTGTCTAGGCGTTCTTCGATCTCCCACTTACACAACCCTGGAGATGAATTGGGATATATATTTGATTAATAATATAAATAGAGTATGATTTATTCATCTAATTAAGTGGATAAGTCTATAATAAAGAAAATAAAGAAGCACTTCTATCGAGTGAGGCAAGGCTTTTCTTTTACAATACATCCTACCTCTGGCGTTGTGTAAGGACCTGATAACCCACAAGTATAGGGGATCGCGTGTAGCCTTTTCGATAAGTAAGAGTGTCGAACCCAACGAGGAGCTAAAGGTAGGATAAGTATTCTCTCAAGTTCTATCAACCACCGATACAACTCTACGCACACTAAACGTTTGCATTATCTAGAAAATAAAACTATGGTAGCAATACGGGTATAAGAGGTAGTTTTGCAAGATAATAAATACAAGAAAGTAAATGTTAGTGTTGCAGCAATAAAATACACTAAGTAACCATATACTAACAGTACCATGAGTGTGGAAAAGTGGTGGTAATTGTGGTGGCTTTGTCCAAGATTAATTAGTGAAGGTACTTGGTTCATTGTCTTCGATGCAGTTTTCTATGTGGGAGAGGCTAAATATACATGCACTCCACTACTTGGGATTACAAGTACTATATGATTGGATTGTTAGAAAGCATCCGCAAATACTAACAATGCATTAAGGTTTCCCCAACCATAGCCTTAAGTTCATGGTCCTCTTACTCCCATACGTGCAACTAATCGGTTCGCGCTCTCAGGTTTCTGTCACTCCGGCAGAACTTCCCCCGCTTCGTTACAAATACTACCAACCCTAGGGTGTTTGATCCATGCGCGCACAAGTATAATGGACACCAAAGGACAACACCATATAGACATACAACTCTAATGAACCTCATGCATTCAATTAAGCAATCAAAAGACAAATAAACTACGGAAACATGATGTAAATCATAGGATAAATATTATAGCATCAAACACCATGTTTACATAGGACGGTACAGAGGTTTATGGGAGGATGAACCACTGAATACAAGGAGGAGATGGTGATGGAGATGGCGGTGAAGACGGCGGAGAGGGGCAGCGTGGCGGCGCAGGGCGGCGGCGGCGCCGGCGGTGCGGGGAACTCCTTTCCCGCCGCCGGCAAGCTTGGGGAGCGCCGCCCCTTAGCCTCCCTCCTTCATGGCTTCTTGGGAGCCCTCCCCCATGGAGATGGGATCCATGGGGGAGGCAAAAACGTGGCTTTTGGTGGCTGAAATTCGTGGGTGGAGGAGTCCTCTACGAATTAGGTTTCCTCCCTTTATATATCTTCTCGGATTTTCGTCACCCCCTTTTAGGGTTCCACCAAAACGGACCTACAGGCCGCGTCCGAACTCCGATTGGGCTGATCTCGGGCTTAAAATCTTCGTATGGAAAATTGTGACAACTTTCGTAACAGTCAGGTCTCCATATAACGTCATCTTCGAGGGGCAAACTGGCAATCTTCGTAAAAAGTTCTCAGACAGATTTCAGGAAAGTCCCAATTCGACTCCAACAAGGTTTCCTCTTGTATTCTTGATAATTTCTACACATCAAAGAGTAAAACAAGAACATTGTGCACTTTTGCAACTATTAGTAGGTTAGTCCAAATAAATAATAAACTTAATATAAAATAAGTGCTAAAAGCATAAAAATGGCATGAAACAATCAAAAATTATAGATACGTTTTGGACGTATCAGGACCCCCATGCTTCCATGACATCTTCCAAAATGATTAGCGATAACTGCCACTGAATGCGATGGAAGTCTTCTCTAAGCTCAGAATCGGTGATTTCCCCGCATTTGTGCTCCATTCTTGGAGACTAGATGGCCACCTCGTTGTCTCTACATCCCGGACAAGCCCTTTAATGTGATGGAGGACGTAGAAGGCATCCTTCACGCTGCCAGACGCATGCTTGATGCAATGGAACCCGGTCCCATGCCAGAAAATGTGTTTGTTGTCCTTCGTTAAACGTTCCCCATTCTTTTCTTTGTGGAAGTGGCCTCCCTTTTGGGCATAGCCCTCGAGAGCCTAATCGAGAACACCCTTTATTCTGGTGTAGTCTTTTAGACTCCCCGAGTCGAAATAAGTGGCAACGGACCACCTCGGGCTTACGACGATGAGTACTGCGTACTCGTCACTGCTCAACACAATTGAAACGGAATGTTGGAAAGGATCAATAACGGAAGAAATCTATAAGAAAGCATAAGATACGACGGCGGCGACCGGATGTGTACTTACTCGGAAAAGAAAGGAATAAGAAAGCTGTTCTTATCCTTGTTGTTCAGCATGATTCTCTGGAGGAACTTCGTGGCCTTGGCCCGTGTCGTTGATCCTTCCACCAGCAGGCTGTCACGCATGTAGTAGGGATCCACTACCTTGATGTACGGGGTATTATCTCTCCTGATCCTCATCGCTTGGTTGAGCGCGTATAGGCGGACCAAGTTATAGTCCAGCCGTCTAAAGTGAAACAGCTTGAAGACGTCCTCGTACGATATGAAAAACAGATCCGCGGGGGTTTCATGGACGAACTCGGCCAAGTCTTTTGGCACCTTGACAGTGAACACCGGGTAATTTGGATTATCTTCTTTAAGAAGGTTGCTCTCTCGCGTCAAGATAGCATTTTGCAAAGAGAGCATGCATCCGTCTGCGAGGTGGAGCAGCTCCCGAGACAGGATCGGTTGACCAGCTTCATGAACTCGGCTCAAGCCATCCGCACGGGGTGATACCATGTCTTCATACCCCCGGATAGTCGTCTTAGGAGCTGGCTTACTTCTCTTCATGTGCTTCTTCTTCTTTACCTTTGGGGATGCTGAGGGTGCATCTTCTATAGTAGGCACATTGATTGAGTACTTGTTGGAGCCGAAGCTGATCACTGGGGGAGGCCCTTTTCTCCCTCCCTCAATCCAAACCCTGATAGACTCACAGACGGTAGTAAAGATCGACGTGAACGTCGTTGTCACTGCCTGTGCGATGACCGTCTGAATCATACTATTTTCCTCTCTCGGTTCCTCGCCTCCTGTTCGAGAACCCCCGGCCTCGTTATTGTCAGCCATGTTCGTCTCACCTATAAGAAAAAAATGTCAAAGTTAGTACACCAAATATAAGAAAAAAATCACTTAATTAAGTACTAAGATACCCGGCCCATGTATTAGTCGCAATACCCCATATGTCTTGTTTTTAGCAAAGCCATGCCAAAATTCACGAAAAATTTCGGCATGACCTTTGCTAAAAAAGGGACATATGGAGTACCCGAATTTGCCGGAACGGAAGTTAATCGACGTTCCGGCAAACTCAAGGGCCTCATGGGTACCTGCAGACATTTCACAAATCATGTTGCCGGCATCTCCGGCCGGCCAACAACAAACACATATCCACATCTGCCGGCCGACAACAAACACAATACCACATCCACATCTCCACGTGTCCTATTTTTAGCAAAGTCATGCCAAAATTCACGAAAAAATTCGGCATGACCTTTGCTAAAAAAGGGACATATGGAGTACCCGAATTTGCCGGAACGGAAGTTAATCGACGTTCCGGCAAACTCAAGGGCCTCATGGTTACCTGCATAGATTTCACAAATCATGTTGCCGGTATCTACGGCCGGCAACATCCACATACACGACACGCTGGTCGAAACACAAACAACCACGACACGATGGTCGTGGTAGCACAGAACACATGGTCACCGGGTTAACCAATAGCTCACCAAAGGGGGAACTGTAGTTGAGGAGATAGTTGATGTAGTCGAAGCCGGTGGTCTGCACAAGAAAAAAAAATAAGAAAATTCACATCCATATATATCTTCATTTCCTTTAAAAAGTACCAACTTTGGAGCATTTCTAAAGCATCAAATCTTGATCCTATTTCACATTAACCCTCATGGATCTCTTGTACTAAGTTAGTACTTCATAATTAACCCCAGAAATAATTTTTTGAATACATCTAGAACCTTAATTGAAGGCATTTTTGTAGGTATGTTTAAACAGTGACCATATTTAACTTAGCAAAATTTTAAATTTTTTTGGTCTCCAAAATTTTCCTAACACCACTAGCACCAACAAGAAGCATTAGCAACTACTTGCAGCAAGCACTCAACAACCAAATGAATCAAATTCTGTAAAAATATGGGTTTGGCATTTGACCAAACACCTTGTGTGCAGGTGTGGAGGGGAGGGAGAGGGGATGGAAGGAGCAGCACCTCGGGGAGGGGATGGTGGAGGGGAGGGAGAGGGGATGTCGAGGGCGTCGGCGGCGTCGGCGTCGAGGTGGCGGGCCGGTGGCGAGGATGTCGGGCGTGTTCCAGGGGAGGCGAGGCGTCGGGCTCGGGCGCTCCAGGGGCGGCGAGGACGCGGTGGAGTGGCGGCGAGGACGCGGTGGTTGTCGAGCGCGCGGTGGAGTGGCGGCGAGGACGCGGTGGTCGTCGAGCGCGTGGGCGGGAGCTGCCGGCGGCGAGGGCGCGGTGGTCGTCGAGCGCGCGGTTAATTTGGGACTTGGCGAATTTTGGATGAAGAGGCGCAGTGTCGTGGGTTTGTCACGTCAGGTGTCATAGATGACTTCGTAGGTGTGGGATTACGCGAGTCAAGCATCTCCGAGCTTGGGATCGCAGGAACAAAGATCAACACAGATTTACCCAGGTTCGGCCCCCTCAATGTGAGGTAAAAGACCTACTTCCTGCCTACCCTAGATTGGTATTGATATGATAATCGAGGTGTTACAATGGAGGCGATCCGATCTGGTACTCGCCGTATGAGCTAGGGTTTAGGGCTTGATAGCTTGACCCGCTCTAAGTCCTGCGAGTCCTCTTTATATACACAGAGGCTCGCTAGGTTACAAAAGGAAACTTCCCCCATAAGGAATACGTCCACAGAGGCCTACTCGGAGACTACTTGGTCTTCACGTCCTCCGGGATATGTCTTCTAGATCTTTCCCCTTATGGCGGTTCAATATTGGGCTTGCTCCCAAGTGGGCCTTTGTCCGTGCGAGTAAGTTAAGTCGCACTGGGCCGCGGGTTAATCCAGAAAGTATTCCCCCGACATTAGCCCCCAAGTTTAGCTTGGATTTCGAGTGAAGGCTCCTTTGTCTTAACAAACCCCTGAGCCGCACACATGAATTATCCCAGCTGAACTCCAATTTTCTTATTTCCAATCTGCGCTTATAACTCTTCTTGGCGGCTCAAGAACGCGACTTAACCTGCCTTGACGGTTGATTTTCAGATCTAAACGTCTTCCGCATCTGGGTATTTATCTTGGCTCATCGTTTTCCCAGCGTTCTGCATCACGCATCCGCTGCTCCTTTCCGCCGCCTCCAATCTCGCTTCTCGTACTCACAATCCTTCGGTGGAGATCTCCATCATCTGAGAAAAATGTCTCGCCGCAAGTGCAACTGGGAAGGCTCGTGGGTCGACGAAGATTTCCTGGAATCCCTATCTGCACGGGGCCTTCTTCCGCCAAAAGATCAATGCGAATGGCGGGCGGCCGGTGAGGAGGTAATCCCCAATCCTCAACCAGGAGAAGTAGTGATTTTTGCGGAGCATGTTGAGCGCGGGTTCAAGCCCCCGGGCTCTCTCTTCTTCCGCTCCTTGATGCAGCGGTTAGGTCTCCGCTTCCATGATATTGGCCCTAATTCGATGTTGCAAGTGAGCAACTTCCACGTCCTCTGCGAAGATTATCTGGGTATCCCGCCTTCAATAGATTTCTGGCTTGCTCTTTTCAATTGCAATAGTCAAAGGGAAACCACAGATGGTCCTTTTCTCCAATGCGGCGCCATTTCCTTCCAACGCCGTAGGGGTAGTATCTTCCCAAAACTAACTCTTGCCAAGAAAATCAAGGAGTGGCAAAGGACATTCTTCTATTGTAAAAACACTTCTCCTGAGGGTGAAATTCCTCTTCCTCTTTGGTCTCCTCTTCCCTTCGAGGCTACCGATGCTCTGTCTTCTAAACCTGATCCTTCTTCGTTGCCCTTTATCGAATCCCTTCTAGACAAGGTGAGAGCGCTGACACTCCATGGTCTCACTGGATTAGATCTCATATCTTGCTGGACTAAATGGCGAGTTCAGCCTGTGAGTCGCCGCTCGCGGCTTATGGTGGATTTCACTTGTCATGCAAATGACGTCGATCGCACTTGCCCTGAAGATTGGGACAAAGGGGAGTGGATAAATTTCATTCGCCGAGTGACGGACGAGGATATTGACTCGTATGACAACGTCGGACTTGCTCCCTTCTGGGCTGAGCACAAGCCTTTTGTGGTAATGTTTACTTGTCACTGTTTCCTCGAAAATTCCTTTCCAAAATTGATTATTTCTGACCTGAGCTCCTTTTCAGATCGATCCCTATTTCTGGGTTCTTCCTTCAGAGGACGTCGACTTGAACCAAGGAACCGCGGCTGAGTCGTCAAGGCAAGCCGCAGCCTTTGGCGAAGATACAGTTATGCACGAGGGTAGTGCTTCTGAAGAGGAACAACAAATGGCCGACGCTCTTTGTCCTCGACTCCAAATACACCTTTCCTGGAACTTCCTGAGGTGCCTCGCAGGTCCTCGAAACGTATTTTATGCCAGAGCTCAGAAGACCCCGCGCAGCCTGAGAAACGTCGCAAAGCCTTGGCGTTACTAGCAGAAACAAGAACTGCCAAATCTTTAAAACTCGCTGATCCCAACAAGGCTACTTTTTCTTCCGAGGCTGTTGCAAAGGATTGCTTCTCAATAAGCTCGGGTAATTGTTTGCGACTCTCTCCTTTTCTTTTTGTGTTTACGTATTTTGGCAAGGAATTGCTGATCACACTTCTTTTCATACTCTGTAGGTTCAGATTTGCAAGGTTTATCTTCTCCTTCCTCTGGTTGCCTGATGAAGAGTATCCGTGTCGCCTCTGGGTATGGTTCGCCTTCTTTTCAATGTTGCGGCTCTGCTAGGTCAGCTTATTAACCCATCAATGTTTTGCAGGGCCATGTCTGAAGAGGACCAAGTCTAATTCCCATCCCACTTCTTCTCAGCAAGCTATGAGCGAGGATGATGCTGCTGATGAAAACGTGGGAAACAGTAATGGTGCGACTCATCCAAGGCCCTCCCTGGAGGAAGGTATTGCAGACGCGGCTCCTGCCGCGACTCCAGTCGCAGCTCCATCCACAACTCCTGCTGCTGGTAGGGTATCTACTGAAAATAGAATTCCAGCTCCAGGAAATAGTTCTAAGTCAATCGCAGATGCCATAATTTCTGCTGGAGACAAGCATGCTGCTCTGCTGCGCGGCTTAGTTGAGCAATTTTCTTCAAGTCGCCAGGTACATATACCGTAGCCCCCAAGGATCAAAACCTTGTGTCATCGCACGGGGTGTTGATTCTTTTCCTGGCTTCAAATCTCGAGCCCCCAAATTCCTGGATAATTTACCTATGCGTTTTGCTCTGTTTGTTTTCAGCGTGAACTGTCCTTGCTTGATGCTTCTGGCTCAATAAAGGGTAAAGGCATTTCCATAGACCATCCTGAAATGATGCAGTCTCGCCTGGAGCAGCATAATGAGGTCATTAGGGACCAAGATCAGGAAATAAAATCTCTCAAAGGTCAACTCGACTCCTGCGAAGAGCAATTTAAAGAACTTGAAGCGATATGCAGCAGCGACTCATGGAGAAAGACGAGGTCATTAGATCTTTGCGAGAAGGGCTGACTCTTAAATCTGAATTGATTGATCGCCTGAAGGGAGACCACGCAAAGGAACTCGCCGCGCGAGATGAAAAATATAACTCGCTGCTCAAAGCCTTTGAGGGTTTTGGCTCCATGGTCAAATCAGCCGTCCTGCAGCTTGCTGGTTGGTCTTTTATTCCTTTAATCATACATATTTTGGGTAACCAACGTTAGTCTCTGACTTGTTTCTTGCCTTTTCTTTCTTGACATAGGCCTGAGGCCCCAGTGTCCCGCTCCAATTTGAAGGATCAACTGGTATATCTGTCTGACCTCAGCCAGCGCTTCTTAAAGGTTACCAAGGAAGTTATGACGGTAATCTCTCCTGCGACTGATGGCCCAACATCTTGCGAGTATTGGATAAATAAACTGCTCAAGGCTCCGCATTATGTCTCTGATTGGAAACGATCCTCTGCTCGCGCCGGAGCCGCGCATGTCTTGACATTGCTTCGAGCATATTATCCAGAGATAGATGTTGGCAAGGTTGCTCGCCACGGCCTGGCGATGAGCGCGGATGATACTGAACTGCCAATAAGCGAGTACTTCGATATCTGGAAAGGGATGCGCGGATATGCCACAAAATTTGTTGATAACTTAGACTTGGGCACTTATCTCGATAAATTCAATCTTGATGGGAGCAAGGTGTCAAAGGAAAAGTCCTCAGGAGCTGAGTCATCTCGGGCTGCCACTCCAGCAACAGTATCTGGTGGCCCTTCTGCCTCGTCTGGCGGCGCCCTGATTATTAGGACACCTGCGACTGCAACTGCGAGACAAGCCGCGCCAATTCCCACTCCTGTAGCTCGGAAGAGGAAAAATAAATAATGTGGGACATGCCCGTTAGTCTGTAAGACATTCATGTATTATAAACAGTATTTTGTGACCTATAAGCAGGTTCTTTTCTTGATAATTCCATTAAGTAGACGCTCGCGCGGCTCAGTATTTCCTAGGAACATGTGTGTTCAGGGTCGAGAGCGGCCATGATAGGCAATCAAGCTCGATTGACGCCACACCCCAGTACTTTGGTCGCATAATGCAAGACGCTTCTAGCTTAAGGATTGCCACTAGTTTGGCAAAATTTGAGGTGCGATTGGTACTCGCGATGCTCGTAAGGAGCCCTCAAGGGTCAGTGATATATGAAATTCAAAAGACTCAGCGACTCAATGATAGTTGAGGCGAAACGACAAACCCTTGAATGTCAAGGGTGCCGGCTTTATTTCATAATCACTCGATGTTTTACAGGGTGTTACAGGATGATGCAGGCCCTTTAATGCGGGTTTTCTATTCCCCGCAGGCCATGCATACTTGATACTCATCGCACTTAGTTGCGAATTAATACTCCTAACGGAGTGGGTTGAACACCTGATTGGTTCAATTTTGAGTCGCTAAAGCGACTCGGGTCGAGCATGATAGCTCCGATGTATGTCTCATGTTGAAGCAGAGAGCAACTTTGTTAGGCGATTAGCCGCACTGAGCTGCGACTTATGTTGAGTTGAGTTTGCTTTGTAAGGTCTCACGATAACTGAGCCCCTTTGGCTGGGGTTGTTGATCGAGGCTGGGTCTATGCACATGCGCCATTTCTTGTCTTCTTTTTGTATCAAGGCGACCTCTGGGGCATTATCTTGCTGATGCGCGACTTCTCGGTGGGTATTTACCATCCGGTGGCTGCATCCTGTTGGCCGCTTCCGCGGTACCTCCAACGCGACTCGTTTTGAGCTGCGATTACCGATCTGCGACTGATACCCATGTGAAGAGTTGGCGATACAAGCTTCTTCTGCGAGTACTGAGCCTGCGTTCTCGCATTCTAACGCTCTCTGTCTGTCTCCATATATTGTAATAACACCGTTTGGTCCTGGTATCTTTAACTGTAGGTAGACGTAGCAGGGGCGAGCGGTAAATTTGACATAGGCTTCTCTTCCAAAGATCGCATGATATGAGCTTTTGACTGCTACAACCTCAAAGTCTAGGAGCTCTGTGCGGAAGTTCCGCTCTGTTCCAAAGCTAACTTCAAGTGTTATCTTTCCGATTGGTCGCGTAACAGCTCCTGGGATTATGCCTTGAATTTCTTTCCTGGATGGTCGCAGCCTTGTCTCGGGTATATTCATTCTTCGGAGCGTGTCTTGATATAGGATGTTTACTCTTCCTCCTCCGTCCATTAGGACCTTACTTAACTTGTATCCCGCGACTTCAGGCGTGACCACAAGAGCTGGCTGTCCTGGATCTCTTACTTCTGGGGGGTGATCGCCGCGACTCCAAATAACCGATTGCTCTGTCCAGCGACGATACCTTTCGGCGTTGAAATCTGACCGCTCTTCCGGCTTCCGTCCGTTGTTTGTACTTCCACTGTATGAAACTGTCCTATGTTTCTTCTAGGTAAAACGTCAGGCCCTTGACGAGAGCTAGATTTTCTTGTGCTGCATCGATCCGCTGCGAGCCGTGTCTGGCGTGTCGCCTTCTTTCCACCTCCGGTAATAATGACATTGCGCCTTTGTGTGACCCGCTGGCCTGCCATCTCTCCTGCGATGTAAGTCGCAAGGCACGTCGAAGATCCCCTTGCAGTTATTAGGGAGTAAGGCCTTATCACTCCTTGCTCCTGTCTGGTGTGTGCGATGTTCAATTCGCGACTTGTAATTTCCCTGTTGGGTTCTGTGATAAGCCGCCTGTCCCTTTATCTGTCTTTGCGTACTTGTCAGCTGCCAAAAGCTGGTCGAAACTATCAATCTTGTGCTCAGCGCGACTTAATTTGTGCACCAACGGCTCAAATCTACAGTTCTTTCTCATAGCTTGTATTGCAGCTTGTACTGTTAAGTTTTTGGCGGAGCCAAGGATCTCCGCGATTCTCTTGATCCAGTCGCCGCTTGATTCGTCCTCTTTTTGAATGCATTGTCTAAGGTTTTTCATATCTTCTGTTTGGAATCTGCGGATGAACTTGTCCTTCAAGTCTTCCCATGTGCTTATTGATTTTGATGGCAGCCTTAACAGCCAATCCCTAGCTTCTCCCTGTATTGCCAAGTGGAAGTATTTCGCACGTACTTCTTGAGTCACATCAGCCCCTGTTATGCTTGCCTCGTAATCTTCTATCCATAAGGCAGGGTCTTGGTCACTGCGATAGGTGGTGACTCGCTGCGACTCGTCGAAGTTCGGGGGGAAACGAGTGAGCCGTATTTCCTCTCCAAAACATGCTGGTCCTTTCAATAATGAATAGGAGTTTACTGGCGCTGAATCTTCATCTGAATCAGTTTCAATCTGGGATGGCTGAGTCGCTCCGGACGTCCGCGACTCGCCTTCTATCTTCTTTTCTTTTTCCAATGATACCTGCAAACCTGCTACTGGTTGACCACTTCTTCGACGCTGCACTTTCTCCTCCCCATGATACCTCGTTTTGCGGCTCATTGGGCGTGACTCCATACATATTTGCTTGTTGTAAAGCAGCGGTTTGCAGTAGGTCGATCGCATAGCGAGCTTCCTTATCAGCTCGCGTGTCTCCAACCGGTGCTATCTTTGACAATATCCCTATCGCGGCGTGCACGTTGCTCTCTGGGTCGCCGTGGAACTGTGATTTCATCTCTCCTCTGTCCATCTTGATCTGATGTTTTTGCTGCCAACGACGGAGTCGCCACTCTTCTTCTTGGAGTTTCTTGCGCTCAGATGTCGTCTTGGTTCGCCGCCTGGTGCTTTGGCTGGCAGCGACGGAGTCGTCGACCTTCTTCTTGGAGTTTTTCGCGCTCAGCCGCGAGTCTTTGTGCCTCTTCACAGAGTTCCGTCCTGATAGCTTCAATCTCTTCAATCTTGAGGTCTCCTTCCTGATTTGGTAGAGATCCCCAAACAGGTCTTGACGGGACGGGGATGGGCAGTCTTGCCGTAGCTTGTTGTAGCTCCTCCAACACGCGGACCCTGACCGGCCGCAGTTCCTTCACCGATTCGCTTCCTTGAGTCGCATCCAGATCTGCGACTGACGGATCCGACGAAAACTTTTACTGATCCGATGGGAACGATGTATCCAAACTCGATGCGATCTGCCTCGGGTCCCCACTCTGAGTCGTCGATGAAGGGGACCCCATTGATGTCTTCAACTTGGCCGATGGCGATGTCCTTGAAGCCTGATTTCGATCCTGCGCGGAACGTGACGCTTTTGACCGCAGGCCCCACGGTGGGCGCCAACTGTCGTGGGTTTGTCACGTCAGGTGTCATAGATGACTTCGTAGGTGTGGGATTACGCGAGTCAAGCATCTCCGAGCTTGGGATCGCAGGAACAAAGATCAACACAGATTTACCCAGGTTCGGCCCCCTCAATGTGAGGTAAAAGACCTACTTCCTGCCTACCCTAGATTGGTATTGATATGATAATCGAGGTGTTACAATGGAGGCGATCCGATCTGGTACTCGCCGTATGAGCTAGGGTTTAGGGCTTGATAGCTTGACCCGCTCTAAGTCCTGCGAGTCCTCTTTATATACACAGAGGCTCGCTAGGTTACAAAAGGAAACTTCCCCCATAAGGAATATCCACAGAGGCCTACTCGGAGACTACTTGGTCTTCACGTCCTCCGGGATATGTCTTCTAGATCTTTCCCCTTATGGCGGTTCAATATTGGGCTTGCTCCCAAGTGGGCCTTTGTCCGTGCGAGTAAGTTAAGTCGCACTGGGCCGCGGGTTAATCCAGAAAGTATTCCCCCGACACGCAGCGCGATGGCGGGCCCACATGTAAGTGGGCACAAAAGATTTCTGTGGCGCACCGTTGGATTGGTGCGCCACAGAAAGGCAGGATTCTGTGGCACACCAATCCAACGGTGCGCCACAGAATTGTCTAGTACAAAATTTAAAAAGCTGTGCTGCTGTTTGATGACACAAACAGCAACACAGCCCTGTGGTTTCCAACAGTCCGAATTAACCCTGATCATCATCATCATCGTCGTCATCACTATCGGGGGCCTGAAGTTCTCTCCTGATGCCAAGCCATTTCAGATCGTATCTTGCTTTCGTCCCATCCTTGGTCTTATCCGACATGTGGCAAAGTGTGCCAAGCAGACTCTCGGTAACATTCTTCGTAATGTGCATCATATCGAGGCTATGTGGCATCTTGAGGACCTTCCAGTACTCCAAGTCGTGGAAAACAGACCTCGCTTTCCATACACCCAGCAGTGGATCTACCTTCGGTCGCTTCTTTCCCGGCGCTGGGCACTCCTTCCAGTTTTTCAAAAGCTCGTCGATTTCTGTGCCGCTCCTCGGGCACGGGGCTCTTTCGGGCTCGTCTTTACCATTTAACAAATCACCGCGTTTTCTCCACGGGTGATCCATGCGAAGCCACCTTCGAGCCCCTGGGAACACGGTTTTCGAAGACCCGAGATCCCTTGGTAGCTGGAGATGCGGGGTCTTATCCATGCACTTGACACATGCGCAAAATCCGTGACCTACCTGGGCCGATACATATGAGCAACCAGGATAGTCCTGCACCGTCGTGAACAACGCGGCTCTCATATCAAAATAATCAGCTGTGTAGGCGTCCCACGTACGGGCTGGCGTCTCCCACAACGTGGCTAACTCCTCTTTCAACAGCCCGAGATACAGATGTATGTCGATACCTGGTTGTTTCGGCCCCTGAATGAGAATACTCATGTGTATGTACCTTTGCTTCGTGCACAACCACGGGGAAGGTTGTAAGGCCATACAAATACGGGCCAGGTGCTATGGGTGCTACTCTGGTTGCCGAACGGATTGAGTCCATCGGTGCTCATACCCAGCCTGACGTTCCTTGCGTCGCCCCCAAAATTTTCGAAGGCCATGTCCAATTCTTCCCAATGGCTAGCATCTGAAGGGTGTGTCAGGATGAGCTTTGCCCTTTCCGCATGCCATTGCATGAGCTTTGCGTCCTTAGGGTCTACGAAATACCGCTGCAGACGGGGAGTGATAGGAAAGTACCATACCACTTTTCGAGGAACTTTCTTGTCCTTCCCACTCTTGTACCGTCCTTGGCTGCACACCGGACATGTGTATCTGTCCTTGTACTCGCCCCGATAAATTGCGCAATCATTGATGCAGGCGTGGTATTTAACGTGCGGTAGGTCAAGAGGGCACACGACTTTCTTGGCATCCTCGATACTAGTTGGCAATGTGTTCCCCTCGGGAAGACGATCGTGGAAGAATTTCATGTTCTTGTTGAAGCTCGCGTCGGTCCATTTGTTTTCCGTCTTCATCTCCAGAGCATCAAGCGTTACTTGCAAGCGCGTATCCTGTGGCCGGCACCCAGGATACAACGGAGTCTTCCCGTCTATCTCCATTTGCGCCAGCTTGGCTTTCTCTCTGGCTGCAGCTCTGTCGTTGCTCGTCTCCTTGAGTAGCAGTTCTTGAACATGAGGGTCCTGCAAGGCCAAAATTAGCGAGGTCTGCGTGTTCGCGTCTTCTCCACCACCATCTACTCCTTCATCATGACCGTGTCCGCCGGCATCTCCTTTGTCACCATGATGATCTTGTTCGCCGGCATCTCCTTCGTCATGATGATCTTGTCCGCCGACATCTCCTTCGTCATGATCATGATGATCTTGTCCGCCGACATCTCCTTCGTCATGGTTGAAGCCTAACATGAAACTGCGCCTGAGCAGGTGATCCTCCAATTGTCCGGAATCAGGGTCGATCCAGCTCACGAGTTTACATTTTTGACACGGACATCTTATCTGGCGCCTGTTGCACCGAATCATGTCCGCCTTCGCTTTTTCCTTGTATCTACTGATTCGACCGGAGCTCATCCTGACGACCATGGTTGCGGCCTACGCGGTATACATAGAGCACAAACAAGAGTATGTTAATTAGAACCGCAACATGCATGCACACACATTAGTTGGCCCATGCATTAGTCGCAATACCCCATATGTCCTATTTTTAGCAAAGTCTCATGCCAAAATTCACAAAAAAATTCGGCATGACCTCTCCTAAAAGTAGGACATATGGAGTACCCGAATTTGCCGGAACAGAAGTTAATCGACGTTCCGACAAACTCAAGGGCCTCATGGGTACCTGCAGACATTTCACAAATCAAGTTGCCGGCAACATCCACATACACGACACCATGGTCGGAACACAAACAACCACGACACACATCTGGCCATACACACACCGTCGGCGCCACCAAACATGCATATGCATGTTCATCATCCATGTAGATCCATGTCTCACCTAGTAGATTCGGTGTCGAGACGTGACCGCGATCGATGAGAGAGCGTGTGATGTTGGAGAGAAACTAGTGGACAAAAAGAGATGTATTGGAGGCTCTCCTAAACCCTCACCAATAATCTATCAAACAAAATAGGTTTAACTAAAAAAATGGAGAAAACTATGGGCAAAATAGGAGGGGAGGAAAGAGAAATACGAGCTAGGTGGAGGTGGAGGAGGAAGAAGAGAAGAAGTAAATGGTGGTAGGTCGAGGGGTTGCCACCTTTTTGTAGATCTGGAGGCAACATTCTGTGGCGCATGCATCATGGTGCGCCACAGAAACATGTCTTTCTCTGGCGCACCACCATGCATGCGCCACAGAATGTTGCCCACTTAAATTATTGGTGGGGCCGCACCATGTTTTCTGTGGCGCACAATGCTGAATGCGCCACAGATAAATTACCAATGCAATCATTGGAGGGGGCCCCACCGAATTTTTGTGGCGCATCCATGCAGATGCGCCACAAAAAGGTCACCAGATATTTGTGGTGGTGGGACCCACCATTTTTCTGTGGCGCACGCATGCACGTATGCGCCACAATATTTTGTGGCGCATTAGGAGTGGTGCGCCACAGAACATTTTTTGTGGCGCATGGTAGGTTTGGTGCGCCACAGATAGGGAATCCACAGAAAGGCACTTCCCTACTAGTGTAAGGTAAAACAGCTTTTTACTCATTCCAATCATTGTGTGTTGACCTATCGCTAATAAAGGAACTTTCAGGTTTATCATCCTAATATTGACCTAGAAGGAAATGTCTGCCTGAACATTCTGCGTGAAGACTGGAAGCCTGTCTTGAATATCAACACCATAATATATGGTTTAAACCTTCTTTTCTCAGTAAGTATCATATTAGATTGAATGTGCAACAGCTGACTGTTTGTGTTTTGTTTTCTCATGTACTTGGCAATAACTAACCATCTCGCTAATGTTGTCTGCAGCAACCTAATGATGAAGATCCATTGAATCATGAAGCTGTTGCTGTTCTCCGAGACAACCCGCAGAAGTTCCAGAGAAATGTTCAAATGGCGATGCCGGGAGGCTATGTTGATAACACCCATTTCCCAAGGTGCAAGTAATGCTCGCTAAGCGGTGCTCTGATTCCTGCTTCTGCCCACCTACTACCCCCCTGTATACCGTTGCACAATCTGAACCATGTGGCATACCCAGGAAATGTATCACATTTGTGTGAGATGTGACTGTTATTGTGCTTGTTTGGTGGATGTACTGGAGTCATGTAAGTTGAAGCAAAACATGGTGACATTAAGCAGCAAAACTCGCCTGTATCAAGCTGAAAAGTCAGCTGATGTTTCAAACGCAGCAAACCGTAAGTTTAGCACTGGATTATCTTGATAAAATTATGTCTTGCTGCTACCATGCATTATCTTATTGTGTGCTAAAACTCTGAAGAAACGTTCCATACTAGCTCTGTATGATTGGATAGTTTCTAGGCTATTGAAAATGTGCATTGTCAAAAGCAATAATGGACGCCCTCACGTTGACCGGCTCTCGCGACTCTGAGTCGACTCGGATCTAGCGCTGCCGCCGGCGCCGCTGCCACCAAACCCACCGCCTCTACTGCCTCCGCCTGATTCCCCTCCCGAAGGTGTCTGGCCCGCCCATGGCTTGCCTCCTCTCAGCTCGCGACTCTGAGTCGACTCGGACCTAGCGCTGCCGCCGGCGCCGCTGCCACCAAACCCACCGCCTCTACTGCCTCCGCCTGATTCCCCTCCCGAAGGTGTCTGGCCCGCCCATGGCTTGCCTCCTCTCAGTAGTTTTTCAGCCCGCCCCCGCCTCGTTGCCACCGGTTTCGACCTCTGGATCGACATCTTCGCCTCGCCAAATCCGGTGAGTTGCAACCTTTTCCCTCGCCGGTTTTGACCAGCGGTGGCGTTACTTTCTTCTGGTGGTGATTTGAGACCCGGGTGCGGCTTCTCATACCGTTTCTGCATCTGGGTTAGGAGGAGCAAGATGGCAGAAATGCGTGGGAAAAACCTGATTGGGAAGGAGTCAGAGGGGAAAGAGGAGGGTGTGAACTCCATGATGGGGCGTCTCAACCTTCTTGCAGATGAAACTGAGGTTGTGGACATGAGCGATGATGAGGAGCAAGATGCTGCGCCGGTGAAATGGGCTTTGGTCGGGAAGGTTCTCTCCCCAATGTCGTGCAATCCATCCGGGCTGCGATGCATGCTGCGTGGGGCAATCCCAGAGTCCTCCGCATTAGGCCGGCGGGAGACAATGTTTTTGTTGTTGATTTCGAGACGAAGGCTGACAGAGACAGGGCACTTGAGGGGACGCCGTGGATGGTGGGTAGGCACGCTGTCCTTCTCCATGATTTCGACCCCCGCCTCCGCCCATCTGATATCAAGTTCGACTCAATGACAATTTGGGCCAGAATTGTTGATCTTCCTTTTGAATGGATGAATGATAAGAAGGGGCTGAAAATTGCAAGATTAATTGACAAGCACTGCACGGTGGATGTCGAGGAGTTTGGGGAGGCGTCGGGCACCTTCTTGAGAGCAAGGGTTGCGATCCCAATTGACCAACCTCTCCGGTGTTGGGTGACAATGAGGAGGACCGACACTGATGCCAGTTTCAACCTTCAATATGAGAAGCTCCCTTTCTTCTGTTTTAGCTATGGGCTGATTGGTCATGGTGAGCTAGAGTGCAAGACTCCCGCTGATAGGGACGATGCAGGGAAACTTCCTTTCGACAGGGGACCGAGGGCACCTGAAGACCGTAGAAGGAGGATGGAATCCTTTGGGCAGGCAGCTGCATCTGCATCATGGAACAGCGACTCCAAGGAGCGTGGTGGTTGTAGCAAGAAATCTGGACCAAGCTCAGCAACCAGCAGAACTTCGGAAGATGTTGCTGGTCTGAAGCGAGGAGAGCATGTGGTTAACTCCCCTCCTGTAAAGGTTTTGGGAGGGAATCAACAGTCCAAGGTCTGTGAAATTGCCTGGAAGCTTTTCCCGGAAAGCTCTAGTTCTCAAGGGCTGGCTCCGAAGAAGAGGAAGCCAAGTCAGGGGGAGCTGCCGCCGGGGAGCATGCTTCTGAAGGGGCAAAGATAAACCTCATTGACAATGATCTAACTCTGGCTTTGGTGCCAGTGGGGAAGGATGCAATGGCTGAAAAAGACGCCGACAGGGTCGGTTTTGATACCGGGCAGGGAAATGAGAAGAAACGCATGAGCGAGAGGGACCTCTCCATGCGAAAGATCCAGGGAAATGCACAACTTGACGCGGGGCTGCCATTTCAACCCTACAATGATCAATGAAGGCAATTGTAGTGAACTGTCGGGGGCTTGGGAACCAGCCGGCAATAGATGGCCTTCTGGAGTTGCAGAAGGCGGAAGGGCATGCTATTCTCTTCTTGTCAAAAACTAAGCTTGACAAGAAGGGGATGCAGAAATTCAAGGTGTTGTTGAATATGCCTCACATGGAGGTAGTGGACTGTGTTGGACGGAGTGGAGGACTAGCTCTGTTCTGGAAAAGGATGTAAAGCTGGTTGTTCATTCGGGGGCGTCGCGATTCCATATTGACGCTGACGTCACCGAGGATGATGGGTTTCTGTGGCAGCTCACGGGCATATACGGCAAAACAAAGTCAGGAGGGAAGGAGAAGACCTGGAAACTGATGCGCATCCTTCACGGCCGCTCTGACTTGACATGGATGTGTTTCGGTGACTTCAAGGAGATTCTTTTTGCTAGTGAAAAACAAGGGGGGCAGGAAAAATCGCAAGCAAGCATGGAGAACTTGATATTTTTGTAGTACTGAAATTATTTTTGTGCTTGTTTGTGCAAGCTTAACTGAACTTTTTGTATTGCTTCTACTCCATTAGGAGTATGTATCTGTACCGTTTTCTTGTACTCTTATCTGCTCTATTAGGTGAAATACAGAATCATAAACACAAATCATAAGCAATTGCACATAGAGCCTGCTTGCTTGCTTGGATACACACACAAACACAAATCATAAACACACATTATAAACATACATCAGGAGTAACATTAATTTACACACAAACTTGGATGATTCACTAACACACAAACATACAGCTTGGATGATTCACTAACACACAAACATTAACTTACACAGATAAACATACAGACTTGTTTAGGCAACATCTTGGCCTAGAATGTTTAGAGCATATTAATAAACCTCGGGAGGGCAACGAAGTCTTTTAGGTAGCTGACCCAACCTCTCAAACTTATCCTTGTTTGCATGAGTTAACTTGTACCCATTTCCTCCTGCGTTGTTCATGATCTCAACCATGCAGGTCATCAAACTTAGGAAATTCTGTTCAGCTTTGATGATTAATATGCTGCAAATTCTGCCTCAACACCTTTAATAAAATCCTTGAGAGTTTTAGTGCTGAGGCAATTAGTTAGAGATTATATCGATCTAAAAAAGCCTAGATCAAGGACGTTCAAGTCTGGACTATTTGTCGGCTGCTGCATCAGTTTGATGTTCAGTCGTGTATTGGCCACAACTTCTGCGAATGCTGGGTCATCGGGCAAAAGATGTGGCTTCGCATTGTCCTGCTGGATGAAAATAGTCTGCCCCACATCTTCTTCAGGCCAAACAGATTCTATTGTAGGCAAAAGCTTCTCAATAAAATACTCCCTCATCACTTTCCTCGTTACAACCAAGTTCTTGGTCTCCAAGGTCCCTCTCTCCCTATTTTCACTTCTTCTTTGCGCCGGTACCTCTTGCACAAATGGTCATATGCCTATTTTCCCTTCAAATGTCATTTTCCCTTCACTGTCATACCTAGGTCGAGCAACTGCATTGAGGAACATGACTTTTCCTATGCAATTGCTAGGTAGAGGCCTTATAGGATCTGGCTCATCAGGCAGCAAGTAGTAGGTCTGGTTACTTTTGGTCATATTGAACCATTTTTCATCAACATGCAAAATTCTGTACATGTCAATGAAAAGTGGGTCTGCAGTACCAATTGTAGCCTCATCAATCATTCCTAGGCAAAACTGCGCCCTGTTTTTCTTATGCTTCTCTGTTAGTGGAGGCGTCAAGGCATTTGAGTGTCTTCGAATTAGCTTCATCTCGAATTTTCTGTACAATGTCATAGGATTGACACCAAGTTGCCAAGCAAGAGATCTAATGGTTCACCTCCTGTTAAGTGGGATTGTGGGGATTCTTGATAGATCAATTTCTATTGGCTTCCTTCCACACCTTCCCTTTTTCTTGCTTGAAACGTCTACTGGCAAACCTTCTGCAATCTGCTTCATAGCCAGCTGCCAAATCCTCTGTATGGTTCGAATATTCACCTCAAAATAATTTGCTATGTTCTTCTTGTTATCGTTCTCAAATTTTCCACCTCTTCTCATACACACTGCATGCATAGCTACATAAGCAGCATATTTCTGAGTGTCACTTAGTGTTTTCCTTGTCTTCTTTGCTTGCTGTGCACCTACAAAAAGAAATAAAACCACAAATAAATTAAAACTTGCTTGCTTCTCTGAAATTAATGTGGTAGAGTACATGCTTGCTTCTCTAAACTACTGCTGATGGAAATGCAGGTAAACTATTTTGCTGAGCAATGGCTAAACCAAACTACATGCTTATACTGCTGTAATAAAGGGGTTGCTTGCACTACTGTAATTGTGTATTTAAAATTATAACGGAGTCTTTAGTCTGTTGTGACACTTTTATGTTATGTTATCTTTTGCTCTAGTTATGCATGACATGTACTGAGATTCTACATTTCTTTTAACAGGTCATGTCCTTGATGGCAATGACATCGAGCTTGTCTCTCTCTGCTGCTCTGATTAACCAGGTTTGTATCCTTGCAATTGCGTTTCTCATACTGACCTCGTTGTCGTTAGAAATATTTTGCACTATGGAACGAACCTTTAAGTCTGTCTGTGCCCATTCTGAAACATGATGCTGACATGAATCTTTTAGTATTGGATCATACTCCAACATACTTGAGTTTATGCGCCTTTCGTAATTTACATACCTCACCTAACAGCATGGTATCATAGTACTATGAAGATCACCTATGCGGGTTGAGGGCTTAACTAATTCTGAAATGGCTGAAATCACGATGTACACTTTGGAAAATTACTGTTTGCCCTTATTTTCAGAAATAAAATGTCATTTACACTGTCATCACTTCTATAAGAAAATAAAGGGAGGATACAGATTTTACATTATGCTGTGCAAGAATTCACAAGAATAATAAAAAGACCATGGTTCTATTTAAAAATTGATTCTCAACTCTAGAGTCACTACTAATCTTCAGTTTTGTGACTTGCAGGCCGAGACTAGGTTGTGGCTAGGTAATGCAGTACTCATGTGGTAAAATACAGAAAGTATGCTAGGTAAGTTTTTATGTGATGCTGGTACTGCTGGTACATGTTTCTGCGATGATCTGCTCGTGTTTATGCTTTATTGTTTGTTTCCTTGTTCTTAGGAGTTTATTGTTCGTGAGATAGGGAACTTTATTGCTAGCAAGAGCATTCGCTGCAGATGAACTGCTGTCTCTATAATTCCCAACACGTGACAGCTTAAAATTGCACTTCTTTTGCACGTTTCTTGCCTTAGTTGTGGCTGGATAGTCCCCAGGAGTCATTATTTTTGCTACTGGTATGTGGTGATGGTACTATCGTTAGTTCTTCCTGTGATGATAATCTGCTCTTGTTTATTCATTCCATTTTTATTAAACGGAAGGCTCACATTTTTATTTTTGCTACTGGTATGGGGCATGATGATCATGTGTAAATAACGGCTGGCTTATGTAGCTATGATAATTAATTATTCTTGTTTTACGATAACTGTTCCAGGTTTCAGTTTAGTTGGTTGTCATTCCATAAGATGAAGTAGTCTGGTATTTTTAAAAAGCCTGAAACATGTGACCTTCAGATCAGACCAGTATGCATGTTTCTTAACTGAAACATGTGACCTTCAGTTTCATTTTAAATGATTCATTTTAACAATGTTAGGAGAAGCACAGAGGAGTACAGAATTGTTTTAGATGCAGCAAATGGAGAACTTGTGCTCACCGTTTGCAACTTGAACCGGACCGATGCCCTCATCTTCCATTATTATATGTTTGTCAAAACAAAAATGTTACAACGTAAGAGTTGTGGGAAACGGGAAGATCCATTTACTCATGAAAGGAAAATTCAAACGGTCGACTAGGTGCAACGAATTTGACAAAATTAGTCAAATTATTTTGCGAATTTCAATCCAAAATTAAGGAGTTAGAGTCGACCAAACTCAAAACCGGTCATGGGAATGGAACCTCGTCGATACGCATATCTTTCATATATATATTTTATCACGAATAATGATACAATTGAGCAACTTTTATTTTAATAAAAAATTAAATAGGAAAAGGAGGAACATACCTTCCTTCAGTACTTTCGGCACCACCAGCCATGCAGAAACCTGTTGGTTTCGTCATGGGCCATGACGAACCACTGGTTTCGTCACGGCCAATGACGACACCGCGCTATTTTCCAATTTTTTTGAAAAAGCGTGCTACTTTTCAAATAAATGTTTAAAATAATATTATTATAAAAAAAAATCTAGAACATGACATGGAATTACTCATGCACATGCTTTGAGAATTCATAATTCAAAACCATTATATGCAATATGATTGGATTTTTTACATGCTTTGCTAACTGTTGTCCTTTTTTTTAAGTTTCTGTTATCGCTTCCTTTTGTGCTGCCCCAGTTCAAAGATAATTTAATAGTTGTGGGAGTACATTTGTTGCTAATTTATTGTGTTTGACAATGTGTTTCTTGGTTGAAATATGATACACAAACAATTTTTAGCCAAATTGTTTTTAAAATCTAGTACATATTTTACCTTGTAGATTACCGTCTTCTGTCCACGCTTGATTTCTAACACATATATTTCACTTGGCCGCACGCAGCGGCATTGAGCTCAATGCTCTTCACACACTACATCCCAGGCCACGCCCCATTGTTTTGTGATCTCTTGAAGACCATGCAGATATTCTCCATCAGAGTCACAGAATTAGAAGGCTTCGAGTAGCCGTTGGAGGTATACGGTGTGGTTGCTGCCAGAGATGCTGTGGACTATCGTCGCAACCTTCTCTTCCTTCGCACTAGGGATGACTGCCAATTCCTCACGGAACAGGTACACATGCATGGGTATTTTCCTGTTCTTTTTTTTCTCTTAGTGTTTTTTTTTATAGATAAAAGGGTTCTACCCCGATTTCTTATTGAAACCATCGAACACAGTTTTACATCTCCAGGCCACACAAAAGCATGTGTACCAGGTACGGGAAGGCGAAAGCCAAAAACATACTACAAAGTTTTCTAACACCACCAGGACAAGGATCTACTAAAAACGGAACACGACCAGAGCCACCAACGACTCTAAACCCCAGCGAGATTCATGATCAGCATCTTGCATAACTCCACTTGTTGGGCATCCAAGGCAGCGCGTTCCTCAGCAGATTCCTCGTAATCATCGACCCTGGGGAGCTTGGAGATCATCTCCAAGCGATGCGCAGAAGCTCCCCTCGTTTCTTGTTCAGCTCGAGCGCATTTCTTGCCAATAGTTCTGAAACTGCATCCTTGGAGAGAATCCGCCAGAGGCTTAAGTCTCCTGCCACCCTTCTCCAGATGTCCTGCACGCCCGGCCACGTTTTTCCCTGAAAGCACATATCATTACGAAGTTTCCAAAGTGCCCACATAACAGCAGTACAAACTACGTTAATGGCAGCATTTTTATTATTACTCAACCACCATCTTGCCACAGATTCAAAGTCCTCACCTACCTGTACTCCAACCAAGTCAGAGATAACAGGCCATACAAGCTTTGCAACAAAGCAACCAAAGAACAAGTGATGGCAAGATTCAGGTTCAGAGCAAAACAAGCAAGAAGGATCATCAACAGTTCTTCGTTTCGCTAGATTATCACGAGTCAAGATTTTATTGTTAGCTAGCAACCACAAGAACACGTGGATCCTGGGGGTATGTTCAATTTCCACACAGCAGGGGTATGAACAGGCACCACCCCACGATTGTTGATGATCGCATAAAAAGAACTTACACTATACGTACCAGAAGATTCATATGCCCATAAAGGCATATCATCTTCCTGATTCAAAACAATTGTACTGATGAGTTGACTAAGTTCCATCCACCTATTAAACAGCTCCGGAGATACACATCTCCTGAAGGTAAATTTAAGGTCAACGCCATCCCATACTTGAGCGACAGTACAATCTTGCTCATTGACAATGCTAAAGAGATCATAGTAGAGGATGGCTAAGCTGCAATTACCCAACCAAACATCACTCCAAAACCTTACTTTCGTACCAGACCCCACACGCCACCTATACCCCATTTTTGCTGCACTCGCAGCCCAAACCACCCCCTTCCAAAAAGGAGAGCAATTGGCAGGTTGAGCACAAAGGATATTAGGTGCCAGATCATATTTATGATCAACAATCAACCTCCAAATTTTGTTGCCATCCAAGTGGTAACGTTTAATCCAGGAAGCTAAAAGACATAAATTAAAATCCCTAAGATTTTGCACACCCAGACCACCAAACTCTTGTTTAAGACAAACCATTTCCCAATTAATTAGGTGATATTTCTTCATCCCCTCAAAGTCATTCCACAAGAAATTGGCCATTTGAGAGGTGATGGCTTTAATAGCCCACTTAGGGAATTTTATAATAGAAAGAAGATACATCGGAATGCTAGCAATACAAGCTTTAAGAAGGATCAACCTACTTTTGTGACTAAGGAGTTTACCTCTCCAACCACCGTACCTTTTAATCGTTTTATCTATAACAGGTTGGAGATCTTCCTTTTTTAGTTTAGAAAAGTGTATCGGCACTCCCAGGTATTTACAGGGGAAGGAAGCAAGCTTACAACAGAAAACCTGCGCAAGACTGGCTGCCTGGACTGAATCAACATTAATTGTCATGAGATCAGTCTTATGATAATTAATTCTCATGCCAGACATACCTTCAAAGCAAGAAAGAAACCATTTGAGATTCCTAGCGAACTCAATATTATTCTCAAGAAACAAAATGGTATCGTCAGCGTACTGAAGGCTGACAATACCACCTGGGACCACCTGAGGAAGCAACCCTCTAATTAGTCCCATTCTCGAGGCTTTAGAAAGCATTTTGGTAAAACCGTCAACCACTAAATTAAAGAGGATAGGGGACGACGGATCACCTTGTTTTAAACCTTTACCCGCTTTAAAAAAAGCACTGTTTAGGTCATTTATCCTCACACAAAAGTACCCACCTATTAAAAGTTTTTTAATCCAGCTCCGAATTATGGGACCAAACCCTCGAGAGCACAACATATCATCCAAAAAGGACCAATCAACACGGTCGTAAGCTTTTTCATAATCTAGCTTTAAGACCATAGCACTACATCCTCGAGAATGTGCAGCATGTATCAATTCCTGCGCTGCAACCACACTCTCCAGAATAAATCTACCTTTAATAAAAGCAGTTTGATTTTTAGCAATAATCCGATCACCAATAGGAGAAATCCTATTAGTGATGTCCTTCGAAATTATTTTGAGACTGCAGTTACCAAGGCTAATCGGCCTGAATTTTTTCATATCTCTAGCGTCAGGTTCCTTAGGAATAAGAGTAATAATTGCATAATTGAGTCGTGAAACATTCAAAGTACCAGTCTCAAAATCTTTCACCAAGGCCATAAAGTCATTCTTAATAAGCTCCCAAAACCTCTGGTAAAAAAGGAAAGAGAACCCGTCAGGCCCAGGTGCTCCACTAGCATATGATTCAAAAACCGCTTTCCTAATCTCCTCTTCCGAAAACGGTTTCTGTAAGAAATCATTTTCCTCAGAAGTGATCAGATCCTCAGGGTCCCAAAAATGTTCCCCTAAAGACACGTTGCTCTTATCTTCTTGAGCAAACAATTTTTTATAAAAATCAGAAGCAACTTCCAGCATTTCTTTATTCGACTCTACCGGGCCCATAGGACCATCAAGAACAGAAATGTTCTTTTTTCTCCTTCGTTGACTAGCTACTGCATGAAAATAGGAAGTATTACGGTCACCCTCAAGGATGAACCGATCCCTAGACCGTTGCCAAGCTTTAATTTCATCTTGTTTTAAAATGTTATCCAACACCCCTTAATTTGAGACATGCGATTTTTCTCCATATCATTCAGAAGGTTAGACTCAGCAAACGTATCCAAGATATCATACTCTTGAAGGAGATCATTTTTTAGTTTCTTTTTAGCAGCTTCCACATTAATACTCCACCCTTTACTTTTCTTCCTAAGCAACCTGAATTTAAATTGCCAGATATCTATAGCTGAGGTAAAAGCACATGGAGTATTCCACACCTCATGGACTAACTTAATATAGTCCTCATGTTCCAACCACCACTTCTCGAACCGAAACAATTTCGGGGGAGGAGTATGGTTAGAGCCAGTGTCCAAGAGAAGCGGTGCATGATCACTTACTGGTCTCGGCAAGGCTTTAACAGTAGTTAATGGGAAGTAATTCCCCCAGTCAGTACTAGCAAAAACCTATCCAGAGTGGCCATGATAGGAGTACTCTGATTATTCGACCAAGTATAAGATCTATTTGACAACTTAAGATCAATCAAAGACCACTTGTTAATCCAATCATTAAACAGAAAAGCCCAATTATTATTAATAACTCCATTACTTTTATCAGTGGCTGTTCTGACCAAGTTAAAATCGCCCCCAATGAGAGAAGGAACCACATTTTATCCATGACCTCATGAAGTTCAGCAATAAACTCCATCTTAAACTCATAATAAGCAGTCCCGTACACAATAACTAATTGCCACACCAGATTTTCTCTCTTATCAAGAACTACTACCGAAAGGCAGTACTTATGACACTCATGACTAATAACCTCAAACAAATCATCCCTGAACCCTACTAAAATACCACCAGCAGTATTATTAGCAGGAAGTTCCAGCCAAGAGAAATCCCAACGACCGGAAATATAATTCAGAAAAGAAACCGAAAAATTCTTACATTTTGTTTCCTGAAGACCAATAAACTCAAGTTTATACTTGGAAATCAGGTCAGCAATAGATTGCTTGCGGCCAGTTTTACCTGTGCCTCTAACATTCCAAATTCCTCCTATCATGATAAGATTTATTGTTTTTCCTACTCCTAACAATCGTCCCTGGAGTGATGTGAGCACCCGATTCAGGATCAGGCAACTGATCTGAACTGAGCGTAACATCCACGGGACAAGAGGAAGATGAAAATAAAACATGCCGATCAAGCAATTGATCATTGGCATCAACATCCAAGTCTACTGGTAAAACAGTTTCAGGATTATCCATGGCAAAGTTGTGATTAAGCATAATTTCTTTATCAATTAGAATTTGAGCAGTAGCCATTTTATCCGAAACAGACTTACCTAAACACAAATCAACGGATTCAGCCATATCAACCAGGGAGGTAGCTCCAAGAATGGCAAAGGAATTACCTTTAAACACAGCCGGAACCTCAAGGTTCCTCTTCATCTGGTATTCCTTAGCTTTCTCCAAGACATTCACCTCGCGATTAAGACGAGAGCTTCTTCTAGCCGCCACCACAGGGCCCCATTTGTTCTTCTTTACACGAGCAGCAACTGGAGGTGCCACAGAGTTCGAAACCTCATCAAGAAATGGAAGCAAAGACTTCTTCACACTGCCAAACTGTTCACAAACCACAGGATCCAAGCATTCCATTTGATTGTCTTCATCTATCACTTGCTCTTCATCAGCATTTTCTTGGTATTCGTCCAGCAGTTGAGAACAATAATCCATAGCAACTGACCTCTCACCTAACTGAGCTAGAGCAAATTCATCAAGATCATCAACATTGATGTGGAAGGGAGGTTCCCATTCCCACACATTTTCATCCATCTTGCTATACTCAAGCCGATCAGGTAAAGACTTCACAGGGCTTGCAACAAGGCACTTCTCAGCAGAAAACCCATTCCAGCTCTTACACGGACTCAGGCCAGCAGTTACCATTGAAGAGAACCCAGCATTACTCACATTTCCTCCGGCAGCAGGCGGGGGAGGCGCACTGCTGGTTGGAGCACCACCAGTATTATCAGTATCCATGTTAGACCGTGGGTGATCAACGACACCAGATCTGTCCGGCCTAGGACCATTCCCATCAGACGGAACAACTTGCTGGGCTTCCACTTTCAAGTAAAGCATGTACAGTTGTTGATTCAATTCTACAATGCGCTGAGGAGGAATCTTCGAGGAGTCCTTACACGAAATCAACAATCTGACTTCAGCATAGAAACTCTTAAAAAATGCAGCCCAATCCACATCCATCAGAACTCCAAATAACGACGCCAGCTGGCCCAGTGTCTTCCACGCACACCATTTTGGAGGCATGCCCTGCACAGTAACCCAAGTATCTTGCAGAGAGCCATAAGGCTTGACATTACCATCCCAACTAGAAATCTTGACAGTAACACCTTCTTTCTCAAGATCAAACGCAGGAAATTCACTAAGTTCCTGAACACTTTTCCAAGGAGGGAACCGCACCAAGAAGGACCCCGGCTCCAACTCCCTCAATTGCCATGGCCATTTCCTTGTCTTACAGAAGATTGCTGTCAAATTCTTCTCAAGCTCGCCAACATTGATAGATCCTTTTTTAACCACAACCAGACCACAGTTGCTGAAATCCAACCATTTGGTTTCTTCTTCAATAGGAACATCAAGATGATAGAAACCACCCCCAGAAATGGCGCTACCAAAGTAAGCTGCAGAGGGGTGCTGCTTCCCCCAATCAGGACAAGCATACACCGGATGACCAGCCATACCACAAATGAAACAGAGTTTCTCCTTGATGCAATTACCCACAAAATGACCAGGAATGCCACAATTGAAACATATCATCTTGCTGTACCTTGGATCGAGTTCCTGTTCAGGTATAACTGCGGAAGAAGGAGTACCAGCCGCACTGCCTGATTGAGAAGAACCAGCTCCAGAGGAAACCTGCTGCTGGGGAACCTGAGCCACCATAGGAGGCATTTGCTGCTGAAACCCTTGGTTCATCTGATTGTTGATTTGCGGCTGCATCGGTTGATTAAACGGAGGCAAAACTGCACAGGATATTGGAAATTCTGCGCACCCATATTCTGGAACCCAAAACCTGGCTGCGAATTCATCGATTGTTGCGGAGCAAGATTGGGGTTATTGTACCTTGGCTGATTTCTCGGTTGATACTTCTGCTGTCGTTGCGGAATAGGGCGGCGCGGAGGCACCGCTGCAACCGGAGTAGGAGGAATTGGTTGAGCAGGAGCGGGCGGCGGCGGCGGCGCCACCCCAACATGCGGAGGGCCACCTCTGCCCTGCCCACGCCCAAGCTGCGGCGGAGCACCACCCGCCATCGGTCGCTTCAGCGCGTCGGCGTAGCTCACGGCCGACGGGCGGATCGAGAGCCGTCGAGGACGATGGTGGAGAAGAGAGGATCGCGTAGCAGGTATGCAATCCGCTAGGGTTAGGTTATCCAACCCTTTGCGAACCCAGCAGAGAACTCCGTTCCCCTCGCCGTGAGTTCTAGACGGCCGCGGGGGAGAAGACGGAATTGCCCATAACTGCCCGTAAAATTCCTCCACCATTTCCACCGAAACTTCACCAACACCATGACTCTGAGCTGCGGGGCCGAGCAACGACCGAAACATGGGCCCCAAATTTGAATTCAGGGGTCCGCCATTGAGAAGCGGAGGAAACTCTGCAAAATCCCCCGGCCATGGAGGAGCGGGAGGAGACGAGATGCCCGCTCGCGCACCGAGCGCTAGCCTCGCAGGCGCGGACCCGTGCGCACTCCCGCTTCGGGGGATCCTTCGCTGAGGAAACGAGAACTCGATCCTGCGCGCCACCGGAGAAGGGGAATCTCCACCCACCGACGCCGTCGAAGCACAGGAACGTGGGGAGCTCACCTCCTCCGCCTCCGCAGAAATCCGATCTCCAAAATTCGCTCGCTCAACCTCCACCACAAGGGGAAAGCGGGCAGAGCGAAGCACGTCTGCATCCGATCGAGGGAGGTAGGCATGGGGGGAGGGAGGCCACGGCGGGGGTGGCGCGCCGGCGGCGGAGCCGCGGCTCGGCGAGGCGAGCGTCGTAGTCATCGCCTTATCTCTCGGGTGACTGTAATTCTCTTAGTGCTTTTTTTCATTGTTAACCAGGCAAATCAACGGCGACGGTGATGCTTGCAGGATTCTTTTTTGCACTTGACTGGCCCATCTCGTGCAATTATGGCTTCGGACGACGTTTATATTGAAATCCAACTAAAAGTAAAGGGCACAACGAAGTCAGAAGACAGAGCATTGATCACCGAAGCCTTCCGTTGTAATGGTGGTGATGGTGATAATTTTTTTACGCGAACCATCGACGGCCGCTTTTGCAGAATAGACTTAATATGTGAGCATATTATGGAGTCGATCCAAGCCACTGTCATTAGTGTCCGTGTTATAGAGGGCTCATTACCTTCTGAAAATGGCGTCCAAGTTGTTTGCTCCTCACTACCTAGAGAGGATGCCATTCTTTGGAAATTGCCTGAAGAGGATGTTGAAGGCGAAGCTGAGCGCACATCTAAGCATGTTGTTCTGCTTGATCGTCAGGATGGAACAGTGCCCGTGGACAAAGACGGTTATCTGGATCTGTCAAGGCAAGTGGTGTCTGTAAAACTGAAGGGAAGCCTGGAAATTCTCATACAGACCTTCCCACAATCCGGTGACATCAGTGACTGTGTCGTCTTCGCGCCTGAACCCAGCAACATAAGTCAAAAATCATGTGTCCTTGGTGAGTGTGAATTGGAGATAACCGTTGCTTGGTCCCTCCTCGATGAGGATGAGCAGGATATATTGATGATGAGCTATACAAAGCCTTTTATGGTAAGTTCTTCACCTTCGCCGTTCATGAAGCTGGTTAAAGACGCTAAAGACAGGACTCGTTGAAGATGGGTTAGCAATCGCTAAAATGAATTCAAGCATGTTTTATAATGATGTACTACTACTATGAACTACTACTCTGACAGGCCTGGTTGCCAAAATGCATGCGAAGTGCATGCAGTTAACCAAACACCTCTTATTTCTGAATCTTCAGGCCGGGGTTTACTCGAGTGCATCGACCGACCTTCGGTGGGCGTTTGGCCGGCTGCTCACGCTTGGACGTTCAGAGCCGCTCATGCATTGCGCGCAGCCATGGATGATCACAGCAGATCGATTCGCAATGATGAACACGCAGATCACAAACCAAACGCTTCTGCTACCATGCATGCATACTTGTCGGTCTGCGCCCCATTTCCTCGATCTAGACTCTCCTAGTTGACATGTCTATCTATTTAGAGGCATAATTAACGTTTCAACGTGCAAAACAGCCATCAGCTCCGACCTGACCACGAGACTGCCATGTTCTCCCGACCCATAACATGAATTAACTACTAGCGTGCAGATCATGCGTTTGTTTTGAAGACCTTATCCGCTGATTGTTTAGGACGAGCAGATCCTTCCTTAGATGATTTATCCGGTCGTTTTTTGTTGTTTGTTGCTGAGGAAGTACCAAAGCCAGTGCCGGTCGGAATTAATAAACTCTTCTTGCAAAAACAAAACAAGATCGGAACTAAATCTGAAACTGTATGGATCTTGCAGCAACGCAAGTGCACGTACCAATCTGAATTCAGAACCGGAGGAGTCGTTGGGAGTAGGCATGAACAGAAGCTGAGCCCTCCTTAATTTGGCGATTGCAACGAAGCTGACAGAGACCAGAGTTTGTTGCGTGCCCCACATGTGAACCACGCCGACCTATTTTCAGACCACGGCTCCAAGCAGGGGAGACGCTCACACGGCGCAAGCAACCCAGCTACGAGGCTCACATCACATGGAAGTAGCGCTCCCTTGTAGGCTTCAAACTCCTCCTATTGTTGGGACAAAAAGGCATCGCGGATCAGAAAAGGGAATCTGCCAAAACGCGGCGATCGCCTCATTGGCTAGCCGTCGGGTGTATAAATAGGGGAGCAGTACCTGCAGAAGGTAGATGAGACAACAAGGACAGCAACACATCAACAACAACCAAAAACACGGCGGAGAGAAGCAGTTAAGCTCGAGGTAGTAAGCTAGGATGGGGTTGCTCCTGCTGCTTCACGTCGTCGTGCTAGGCGCGGCGGCGGCGCGGGCTCCGGCAGCAGAGGCCTGGGGCAAGGAGGGACACTACATGACCTGCAAGATCGCCGATGTAAGCAAGCAACCCACCGCACAAACACCATCATCACTGCCGCCCGCGAGAGAGGGAGTCTCTGTTTTCTGATCGGGCCGGCTGGAATTTTTCTTGTGCAGGGTTTCCTGACGGACGAGGCGGCGGCGGCGGTGAAGGACCTGCTTCCGGCGTGGGCGAACGGCGAGCTCGCGGAGGCGTGCTCGTGGGCGGACAGCCAGCGGTTCCGGTACAAGTGGTCGAGCCCGCTGCACTTCGCCGACACCCCCGGGGACTGCGAGTTCAGCTACGCCAGTACGTGCTCGATCGCGCTCCTCTCGATCCTGCTTCTCAAGCTTAGCTAGCCGTGCAGGCGTGCTTGCTGTCATATGCCATGTCAACCTTCCTTCCATGCATGATCCAATTTTAGTTGTTTTTTAATACGAGTGACAAATTTAGATGTTGTTTAATTACTCTCACAGAAACCCTCACATGAGTTTTTTTTTTTTTGTGAAAACTTAGTCGTGTTGGACTTCTTTAGATAATCTTAGTACTAGTAGTAACAGCATGTCGCGATCGGACGTTGAGGGGTGCTTTGACTTTGAGCCCGTGCTTAATTAGATACATCCACCAGCGACTGAAGCAACCCAACCATGCATCTGTCTGGTCAGTGGCGCTAACTGCCTCAGAGAAATAGGCATACATACAGTTTCCTTCTTCGATGGATCTCTAGGGGAATATACTTTTATTGGCCGAAAATATATCAGTTTGCTAAGATAATAATCGCACGAGTCCTAGAGTTTCACAAGCGAGGGCAAGCGAAAGGCCAACCAACACGAACCGCGTCAGAAATTCAGAATCACAGGAGTTGGAGAACTTGCCTGTGGCAAGATGGTTAGGTGGGTGGTTGTACCCCCTGCCCACCAGAGTTCAAACCCCAGGTTTGACGCTGGTGTTTCTCATTTAAGGCGGAATATTCTTCAGTGGGAGGCGACGTTCCCGTCGACAGCGAGGCGCCCGTGGTGACTTCGTCAATCTCAAGACTCGACCCGCCGACTCAGTCTCTCGGAGGTGCTCATAGGGGTAGGGTGTGCGTGCGTGCGTTCATAGGGGTGAGTGTGTGCGCGTGTATATGAGCGCTTGCGTTGTACTGTGTTTCGCAAAAAAAAGAATCACAGGAGTTGTATTGTCTTGTATTACTCTTGTGCTGTGACGCTACTTACTGATGACTGCTTGTTTTTCTGGACAGGGGATTGCCACGACACCAAGGGGGAGAAGGACCGGTGCGTGGTGGGAGCGATCAACAACTACACCGCCGCGCTCAAGGACTCATCAAGCCCATGTACGTAAGCTTCTCTCCTCGATCAACTTCAGCGTCGAGCGCCATGGTTCTTAATTAAACCAAACTGATCGAGCACGAACACAACATCTTACACATCATATGCTGATATATGCCTCAGTTGACCCGACGGAGAGCCTGATGTTCCTGGCCCACTTCGTCGGCGACGTGCACCAGCCGCTGCACTGCGGCCACGCCGACGACCTCGGCGGCAACACCATCATCGTCCACTGGTACACCAGGAAGGGCAACCTGCACCACGTATGGGACGTGAGCGTCATCGAGACGGCCATGAAGGACTTCTACGACAACGACATTGTTAAGTATAGATGCTACATTGTCATGTTCAGTTAGTGTATGATTTAGTCAAGCTCCATTAGCAAGCCCACGTCGCACGATTAGTGCACGATGGCAAACTGTAACCTCCCTGTACTGACCCTATATGTACTCGACACTCTGAAGAAATGAAAGCAAGTATTCCAATTCTATTCAGTTTACAAATTATCATGGTATCAGACACCAGCTAGTTCCTCCCCTTCCCGATGCGCAGAAACAACGAGTCCTCCGCCGCCGGCGGCGGCGACGAAACCCAATTAGGCCCTCTTGGCCATCTACCTCCCCCAATTTTTTCCTCCTCCTCCCCCGCTAGCTTCAGCACACCCTCCTCCACTACTCTCCTTGCTCCTGCATCCCTCAGTGACACCATCGTTGATGTGACCCCTTTCATACCCATGGTTCTTGATCTCCAGCAGCACAACTACTATCACTGGCGGCATCTATTCGTCGTCCACCTCGGGCGTTGCGGCCTCCGCCGCCACATCGACGCCGGCGCATCTCCCGCGTTCGAGGACCCGCAATGGGTCAAGGACGATTTCGCCGTGCTCCAATGGATCTACACCAGGATCTCCACCGAGCTCTTCGGGCTTCTGCCCAAGGATGGCGCCACGGCGGCCGTCGTCTGGTCGGAGTTGCAGCAGCTTTTTCAGGACAACCGCGACGCCCGCGTTCAGTTCCTGGAGACGGAGATGCGGACGCTTCGGCAACGCGACGAACCGGTGGGCCAGTACGCGCAACGCCTCAAGGCCATGGCGGACGAGCTGCGCGAGTTGGGAACCACCGTCGACGACCGCACCATGATCGGCTGCCTCCTCGCCGGCATCAGCGACAAATTCGACCGCGTCACGTCCCTGATTCCTCTACTTCGCCCGGCGCCGCCCTTCTCCGAGGTTCGATCCATGCTCCAGCGCGAGGAGCAGAAGCTGAACCGCAAGGGCCAGGAGCACTCCGCGTTCTACACCGCCAATCGCCAACCAGACGCACCACAACCGCCGTCTCGACCACCTGCACCACCACGACCGCCGGGGGTCAGTCCCAATTACAGAGGGAAGAACCCCATCCCCGGTTTCCAGCATCCGCGGCAACAGGCGCAGGCAACCGGCTCCACCAGCACTCAGGGCAGCGGCGCCACTTCGTCACCAATCGTCGCACCACGCCCACAAGCCGATCCATGGACAGGCCTCGTTCAGGCCTGGCCTGTCCCGTGGACAACCGGCGCCCCTCCATGGCAACCACCACCAACGTGGCAACCAGTGGCCCCTGCTCCGCGCCCGATTGGCAGTCCCGGCCTTCTCAGCCGGCCACCGTCTCAGGCGTACACCATGTATGCTCCGATGTACCAGCCAACTGCACCGTACATGGCTCCTGCTCCTGCTACTGCGCCGTACATGGCCCTGCTCCTGCTACTGCACAATACATGGCTCCTGCTTCTGCTTCTACACCAGCAGCATCTTCGACACCTCCCAGCTGGGATCAGGCGGCATTTCTTCACGCGATGAACGCCTACACCAACACAAACGACAGCGGCTGGATCATGGATTCCGGGGCAACTGCACACATGTCGGGCTCATCTGGTATGCTGTCCCAATCAAACCGATCTCTTCTCTTCCTCCTATCATTGTTGGAAATGGCTCTACTATCTCTGTTTCACATCTTGGCAACTCTGTTTTTCATAATTCTCATAGACCTTTGTATCTTCATAACATTCTAGTCGCCCCTTCTCTTATCAAGAACTTAATCTCTGTGCGACAATTCACTACTGACAACTCTGTATCTGTTGAATTTGACCCTCTTGGCCTCTCTGTGAAGGACCTGGCCACTCAAGTACTGATCGCGCGGCATAACAGCGTTGGTGACCTGTATCCATTCCCAAGCTTCGCCTCGGCTTCGTCTCGCGACTCCGCCACCCGAGCCTTCGTCGCATCTGTCAACCTTTGGCATCGTCGATTAGGACATCCTAATAGTCAACTTGTATCGCATTTACTTCAGCAATTTAGCATTCCCAGTAGCAAAGATCCTCATGAGCCAGCGCTCTGCGAAGCCTGCCAAAGAGGAAAGCATGTTAGGCTCCCGTATTCCCCTTCCCTCACTTGTACTTCTGCTCCTTTCGAGCTTTTACATTGTGACATATGGACATCGCCTCTATTAAGCATCTCTGGTTTCAAGTATTACCTCGTGATTGTTGATGACTTCACACACTTCATGTGGACTTTTCCTCTGCGGCCAAGTCTGACGTGCACACCATTTTTGTGAACTTTCAGCGTTATGTGACCACCCAACACTCCACTCCCATAAAGCTTATCCAATGCGATAATGGCGGCGAATTTGATAACAGCCGCACCAGAGAATTCTACTTAACCCATGGCATCGCCCTTCGCTTCTCCTGTCCTTACAGCTCGCCGCAGAACGGTAAAGCTGAGCGAGCCCTCCGAACTTTAAATGATATCGTCAGGACTCTACTCATTCAAGCCTCCATGCCCGGCGACTATTGGGTCGAAGCGCTTCGCACTGCGACTCTGCTTCTTAACATCCGACCTCACAAATCCGCCCCAAACACCACCCCATACTCCCTACTCCACAATTCACCACCACCATTTGACACCCTCAGAGTTTTTGGGTGCCTTTGTTATCCCATATCACAGCCACAGCCAAACATAAACTTGCTCCCCGATCGCTTCCATGTGTCTTCCTCGGTTACCCTGACGAGCATCGTGGATATCGGTGCTTAGACCTGCACTCTGGCCGTGTTCTTATTTCCCGTCATGTCGTTTTCGACGAAACCTCTTTTCCATTTGTCAACCATCCTCACAAACTCACGCTTCCGCCACCATCTGCTCCTCTACTTTCCCATCGCCCAACCTTTGTGCCCTCCTCATCCTCTTCTCTGACTACAACATCCCAACCCATTGCCCAGCCTTCTCCTGCTCCAGAACCCAGCCCACACACAACCTCTGCTACACCGTCCCCTGCAACTTCTTCATCCACTGCTGCCTCCCCTGAAACCCCTGTCCTGCCATCACACGCTGTTCCTGTTCCTATTCCTGCTAACCCTCATAAGATGACCACACGTGCTAAACTGGGACTTGGTTTTCCTAAACGTCGTCTGAACCTCATGGCCACTACCAGCACAATCTCTCCCATCCCAAAAACCTATCGCTCTGCTCTTAATGATCCACATTGGCGTGATGCCATGTGCTCTGAGTACGACGCTTTCATCCAAAACGACACCTGGGATCTCGTACCTCGACCACCCACAGCCAACATTGTATCTGGCAAATGGATATTCAGACACAAGTTTCATGCGGATGGCTCTCTTGCCCGCTACAAGGCTAGATGGGTCTGTCGCGGCTTTTCACAGCAACCTGGCATAGATTATGACGAAACCTTCTCCCCAGTTGTCAAACCCAGCACCATACGCACTGTGCTCTCCATTGCCGTTTCTTCCTCATGGCCAATTCACCAACTCGACGTAAAGAATGCTTTTCTCCATGGATCCCTAACTGAAACAGTTTACTGCCATCAACCCCAGGCTTCGAAAATCCCTCTCTTCCTGACCATGTTTGTCTTCTCAAGAAGTCCTTGTATGGCCTTAAACAGGCCCCCGAGCTTGGTTTCATCGCTTTACCACTTTTATAAACTCCATTGGCTTCACTTCCTCCAAATCTGACAATTCACTCTTTGTGTACCATTCTGCTCATGTCACTGCCTATCTTCTCTTATATGTAGATGATATTGTTCTCACCGCCTCCTCTGATTCATTTCTCACCTCCATCATTGCCTCTCTCAATTCTGAATTTGCCATGACCGATCTAGGTGACCTCCATCATTTTCTAGGTATTTCCGTTAGCCGGTCTTCTTCTGGCCTCTTTCTTTCTCAGCAACAATACATCATTGAGCTTCTTGACCGGGCAGGCATGACCAATTGCCAATCTGCACGCACCCCTGTCGACACTGGACCAAAGCTAGACTCCACAGGACCTCCTGTTTCTGATCCCACCATGTATCGCAGTCTCGCCGGTGCGTTACAATATGCAACTCTTACACGTCCTGACATTGCTTATTCTGTCCAGCAGGCTTGCCTATATATGCATGACCCGCGTGAACCTCACCTCAATCTTGTCAAGCGCATCCTGCGCTATCTTAAAGGAACTCTTCCCCTTGGCCTCAACCTCAACAAATCCTCCCCAACTACATTGACAGCATACTCAGACGCCGACTGGGCTGGTTGCCCCGAAACCCGGCGTTCGACCTCTGGTTTTTGTGTGTACTTAGGTGACAACCTGATCTCTTGGTCTTCAAAACAGCAGCACACTGTCTCGCGCTCATCAGCTGAAGCAGAATATCGCGCAGTTGCCCATGTTGTTGCAGAGACGGTCTGGTTAAAGCAGCTATTACAGGAACTTCATCGCCCTGTCACCACTGCAACCATTGTGTATTGCGACAACGTTTCTGCCATGTACCTTTCTGCTAACCCTGTGCAGCACAGACGGACAAAACACATCGAGATTGACCTGCATTTTGTCAGAGAACGAGTTCAGCTCGGTGAAGTTCGAGTGTTACATGTGCCAACCAGCTCGCAGTTTGCTGACATTTTCACAAAGGGTCTTCCTACTGCAGTGTTTCAAGACTTTCGTACCAGTCTCAGCATATCTGAAGATGTAGCTGACACTGCGGGGGGATGTTAAGTATAGATGCTACATTGTCATGTTCAGTTAGTGTATGATTTAGTCAAGCTCCATTAGCAAGCCCACGTCGCACGATTAGTGCACGATGGCAAACTGTAACCTCCCTGTACTGACCCTATATGTACTCGACACTCTGAAGAAATGAAAGCAAGTATTCCAATTCTATTCAGTTTACAAATTATCAGACATGGGCACCATGATCGAGGCCATCCAGCGCAACATCACCGTAATAAGCTACCCAGTACCTCTGCACTGCACTGTCCTGCTCTTGCATTCCCTGAAGCAAAACTCTTCCATGCATGAATAACTTCAGATTAGTTTCACCTTGAGAATAGTTTTTTTGATCGAGTTGATCTGTTGCAGGACGTTTGGTCCGATGAGGAGAAGCAGTGGGAGGCGTGCCGTCTCCGAACAAAGACCTGCGCCGAAACGTAATGGAGATCACCATGATAATTAATCTGCATAGATAGATCCAGTGGATCAGCAAACGTAGTTAATCTGCAGAGACTGAGGGACGACTGAAACTGAACTGCAGGTACGCCAAGGAGAGCGCGCTGCTGGCGTGCGACGCCTACGAGGGAGTGGAGCAGGACATCACCTTGGGAGGTACGTAATGGTAGACTAATTACCAAATCAGAACTGCAGATCCATCGGCGGGAAGTATATATGATGATATTTAATTTCTTGGGGCTAAACTCAATGCAGATGACTACTTCTTCAAGGCGTTGCCGGTTGTACAGAAGAGGATCGCGCAGGGAGGCGTGAGGCTGGCGGCCATCCTCAACAGGATCTTCACTGAGAAGAACAGCAGGCTGCAGAGCAGCTGATACAGTTTCACCGTATCAAAGGATTCACGATTAGATGTGTCTCCATTCATCAAAGCGGCTTAGAGTTGCTGCAGCAAATCATCACACATGTACTACAATTATACATACATGATTATGTATTGACACCACCATTATATCCTTGTACTACAGGATGATGTATTGACAGACACCATCGTGTCCTCGTATTCCTGCTGTATCATTCAATGAAGTATTTTACCATCATCACCCATGAGAGCATACATGGTTTCGTGGTTACACGCAATAACTAATCTTGCAAAAGGAGCTAAGCATGACACTAAATATGAGCCAAGAAATGAGGAAACAATAAAACAAGCACAAAATTTGCTCTACACAAAAAGAGAATTATTGGGGGAGGCACGGGCGAAGCAGTCGGATAGGCTGGCATATATTTCCAGCAAAAGACAGGAAAAATACCCAGCCAACCTTATAGTGAGCCCGCAAATTAGTAAACTGTGGCCAAATCAGTGTACCATAATTGTTCAGATTGTTGATTGAACCGAAATGCTTCATTTAACTTTTTCATATCTATATTCTACAGATCCATTGGATTTACTGAAATCAGATTTCAAAACACGAGTTGATACATAACAATACAAGTAAAAAGTGGACGCAACCTCCTTCCAAACAAATCCTGGAGAAACGATATCAAGTTAAGCAATGAAGCCAAGGTTCATTCTTCAGCAGGAGATCAGTGGAAGTGGAGAACTGCCGCAGATTGCAAAGTTCCAGCATTGCTCTTCAAACTCCCGAGTTTGAGAATGCTGAGGTGCTGTTACAAGAGCTTCAGACCACCAGTGACATCGTCAACCATGTCAGCCGGCCCTGCTCAAATGAAACAGTAGAATCAGCAAAGGAATGTCAGTTCCCTAGAAGTCCACAAGTGCTGAAAAACATGGTACGCTATGAAATGCATGCATGTAATTTACCAAGAATAGCCATGACTGTTCTTGAATCTGCAGAATTGCAAGACAAGAAAATCAATCCAAAACATAAGCAGACAGAACTAAACTGGATATAGACAATTGTACAAATGAAGATTACAAGAACTCACTTGGTGCAATCTGTGTTCTTCCAGCATCAATGGTAATGTGAGTTGGCAGATTCATAGATTTTGCTCTACCCTGCACCACAAAGTGAATTTAAATGTGATGCATAAGGAAGCATTAAGCGACACACTAAGGAAATTATGCCAAATAATAAGAATGTTTTAGGAAAATTATAGCTTGCTTTCCTTTTGTTTGTAACTGCAGTAAGGGGTAAAATATGGGAAAATAGAGGATATAAGGCCAAGTAAGAATAAAATGATTCATTTCTAAAGATGGGACAGGAATGACTGAATGAGATTACTGGAGCTGTTCTGGAACCAGATATTCTTCTACAAAATCGCCAGTTTTTTTCCTAATTGTAATTTCATTGGTAGAGAAAGTCTTAATGGTTGTTTCCGTAAATGCACTTTTTTTGTGCTACTATCCGATGATATGCCCAAAGTAGTTTCAAGATTAACTAGCCAGCACGATACAATGCAGAATATTTACCTGTAAAACAAGCATATCTTCCTCGCTTTCTACTTTCACGACCACCTTAACTTGCCCACACCTCTCCCACCTGTAAGTATGAAAACTGTTAAATAAAGGAATTTTGATTTGCATTTAATTATATCTGACATGTAGGACATTTTATGATGCATTAAATAAAAAACACCATCAAAGTGACTATTGGTGATTTAACATACCTTCGTAATGACTTTGGTGCTCTCTGTTGGAGTTTTTTAAACAAGCCCAGTGTAGCATGGCTGAAATAATTCCAGCAAAAAAATAAAATAACATAATTAGCCCACTGCTCCCTTAGAAAAAGATAACAAGAACATGATAGCTGATCCACTTTTGACACGACAATTTAAGCACTCAGAGGCACACATAACCATGACTTTGTAATTGAAATGTTCCACATGTTTCTCCGTCAAAATAGATGTAACATTGTGATGAACCTAATACGGTTTCTACAGCATGCCTATCATTGTTTCAAAGTTGTTGAATAATCTTGCTGAGTTCAATCGACGACCTAACCACCTTGTGTTAGCCAGTTAAGTTGTCTGCTTCTAGTTCTACCATCACAGGAGTGTATAACGCATTTGGCTAGGTCACTAAGTTTCCCCTTGCTGTCTGGCCAAGAAATTCCATTGAAGATATATTGGCTGGTTGACATGAGAACAAAGAGAAACATTTGGACAATGCAGAAGTTCTACCACAATAAGCATTTATGCAGCCATAATAAATTTTGCCTCAGTTTTATGAGAACCAAATACGGATGATGAGAAAGCTTGTCCTGGATGAAGCTAGCTGGTGTAAGTGTTATGGAATACTACCCTTTTCAAAACAATATAAAATCACCAATTTGAAATTAGGTGAGGCATCCATCTGGTTTGGGCATTACACTGGACCAAATAGTCTTCCACTCTCTAACCAAATAGATCTAAGAAGGACATGACGCCTGTCATTAGCAGACACTTGTTCATAGAAAACTAGCAGGAAGAAACATAATAGGCTGGGGTAACATGGCATTGGCATGACCAATTCGTCCGTGCAATTGAACTCTATTCTAATTCCATACAGCCACATGTATGAATAGATATTCAAAGTTATCTAAGTAATAATCCTTGATCGGCTCATATGAAGCTTGTAAAAATACATCATAATACGAGCTAACAACAATCCAGATTCTCAAACAGTTACCACATACGGAATATCTCCTAATGCGACTCGCCATGATGAACATACTCGTTTCAATATTAACTAGAGGTCAACTTTTTTTAACCACACAATACTCACTATTTCATGAATTCAATTCTCTATGTGAATGAATAATCGGCATTGATTCATCATTTCAGTTCCTATAGGTAACAATCCTGATGACTGAAAATATGTTACCTGCATTGTGCAGCAATTTTTCCCTTTCCCATCTTCAGATCATTTCTCACCACCAGCACCTACACCACCCAAACAAAATCATCGGAATCAATCTCCCGTTCTCTAAACCCACATCAGAACACTAACAAACCGAGTCAAACAGAGCCAGAGGAGCTCTTCACCCCAACTGCAGTACCATTTTGAAATCTTCTATTATCTTGGCGAGGTTCTCGATCTCCAGTGGGGCGGAGGCGGTCTGGACATGCGCCCTCTCCGCTTCCTTGGCAGAGTCGGACTTGGTGACCACGTTCCTGGACCAGAACAGCAGCCGGAGCCCGGTCCGCTTCCGCGCGGGAGCTCGCTTGGCCGTCTTGCTGCGGCCGGAATTTTCGTCATCATCTTCTTCCGATTCGTCCTCGGAATCGTCGTCCCCGGAAGCGGGGCGGCGGCGTGGAGAGGGAGGCGGGCGAGGGCGAGGAGGTAGCCGAGCGCGAAGCAGCCGGCGGCGCCCGCGATGGCGGTGGCGGAGCCGGGGAAGGAGGCAGACACGGGGAGGGAGAGGACGGAGGTGGTGGCGCCCATCGGGGTCGCCGTCGCCGGTGGCGGCGGCGGCGGCGGCGGCGGCGATGGGGGAGGGGAAGGGGAAGGGAGGAGAGGAGTGGGACTGTGGGAGGTGGTTTGGGTGTGTTACGGTTCCGTGGGCGTGGGGTTTGGGAATTGGTAGTTTACTAGTTGAATTTTGGCGTGGCGTGCCTTGGTGATTTTTTTTGTACAATTTTTTTTTTGTTGACCAAAATGTTGGCTAAATTGGAGTGTTGAAACATTTGTTTGTTTTCTTATGAATAGGTAGCATTTTTGTGTACATTTCTGATATATTGTGTACAATATTCAAATGTTTGAAGGTTTGAAGTGCTCAGACATGTTTGTATTTCAGCGTCAATATTTAATTGAAATCAGAACAATCCATTTGAATTTGATTCCACATTTGGGGAAAGTTTGTTCGTGTGGTGTCGAAATGTTGGCCAAATTGAAATGTTTAAATAAATTTGTATTTGTTATGAGTATACTGCAGTTATGTTTGGTGAGCATTTTGGTTTTATTTTGTGGAATATCGGAGTATTCGCTCAAATGTTGGATAAATTGCAACTTGCAAATATGTTTTTTATTTTGTTATTATAAAGTGGAACAGTACTCGTAGTTTTTAGATAAATGACGTCATTATTAATTGAGATGTGAAGCATTTGGAGTATTGTAAAAAAATGGCTCTATTATCATTTGTTTAAGGAATTGGAACATTGCATAAACAGTACTTCTTTTTTATCTTTTTCTATTGTTTGAACAAAACATGGAATATTTTATATTTCTTTTATCTTTTGTAGATCATAAAAAAATATTCGTTGAAATTAAATATAAATAGATCTTATATTCCATCATTTAGTAGACCCCATCCGGAACGTTGTGATTTGAAACGTTAAAATTCGTCGTAATTTATTGTCCGGAGTAACTCCATTTTTTTTAGCGAATTTAAATGTTCAAGTGTGTTTGTAGTTTGACATAGATATTTAATTAATCTACTTAATCAGGAGAAATACACTATATAAGTATTTTGGAAATTCAAATCCATTTTTAGAAGGAATGCATTTAGGTTTTGTCGAAATGTTTGGTAAGTTGAGATGTTGAAAAATGTTTGTATATTGTCGCAAGTAGGTAGCATATATTTTGTGGTCATTTCGATAATTTTTTCATATTTTTTTGATGGCTATTTTTTTTAAACTACTGATTGTGCGATTTTTTTTTGGGAATTAGTTAATCTATATTTTGAAGAACCGCACCTGAATTTCATATGTTGAGGAAGTTAATTTTGGTTATTTCTAAAATATTTTCTAAATTGAAATATTCAAATTGAGTCCATAATTAGAGGGCATGTACTGTGTGAGCATTTGTTAAATTCAGCTCCACATACTTAGGGGAAGTTCATTTGGAATTTTTGTAAATGTTCACCAGTTCAAAATATTCGAATTTTTTTTTGTCCAGAAATCATGTTTGCATTTTAGCATAAATAGTTGGCAGTTATTTTTCCTGAACATGTTTGTATATTTTGAAGTATCTAATTTTGAAGCATATTCTAATATTCGAATATGTTTTTCTTTTTTTTTCCTTTAACATTTAATTTAAGTCCTTAATGCGTAGGAATGCGCATTTGTTCAGCTAGATTTCATATTAGGTAATGTTCATTTGCATTACATCCAATTATTTATGTATTTGAAATGTTCATTTTGAGGCCTTTATTAGAGGGAATGATGATATGAACATTTATTAAAAATTCAACTTCACATAATTAGAGCATTTGCTTCACATAATTAAAGCATGTGCATTTGGATTTTCTCCCAATATCCACCAATTTTAAAAGTTCAAATTTATTAGTTCTGTGGCGTTCAAGTAAAATTGACAACATAAATTGGAGACAACCCCATAAGTTCATAAGTTAGTTGTTTAGTGCTTTTATATAAACATGATTCAAAGTTATTGGAACATGCATGAATTTGACATAATCAAATAGGCCGCGGCGATCTGGGTTCGCGCGGAGAAGAAGAAGAGGGAGGGGGGGGGGGGATTTTGTGGTTGTTTTTCAAGAAGGCTCCTTTTGTTTTTTGTAATTGCAAAGCAGTCCTTCTTCTCGGTATGTTGTGGACTTTGAGGCAATTTCTGGCGTTGCGAGTACTTTTTTGCAAAATGGTGCGAGCGGGACCGCGTGGGCCGTTGGATGAGGAACCGACGGCGCGGATTGAATCACTGTTCAACACTGTTCATTAAGAAGTCACACTGAAGAATTGTTGCAAGAATATTAGCCATTGCAGGGAAGGATGGACTGAGATCCTACACACTCAACTATAAATTTATATTCTTACACACATCAATTCTTAAATACTAAAAGCAAAAGTAATTAAGAACATAAAATGTTTTGCACTTTTTATATTCAGTGTATATAGTGGCTTATCACATCACTAACCATCATAGATTTAGGCGATGCAGATTCAAATCTAGGCCAAGGTTCGTGAAAAATAATTGTGGTCCATTCAAACGTCTACAAAGTTATTATCTGGCTGCATCACTTATGAGGATGGACGGGAGCAACACCTCTAATGGGAAGGAAGTTACATAACATTAATAGCTCGATTACAAAGCCTGCATCTTTATTTTATCTCAGCAGCAAAGAAAAAAAAAATAGCAAAGAAGAAGACAACACATAACTGCATGATGGACAAACACTATTTCCATTTTATTCTCACGACAGTGGTTAGGATTCAGGATGGATAGCTCGTATGGTTTCCCGATGATGCTGGCTGCCATCTATATGAGCTGCCATTGCTACATCTTCTCGTCCGCTGCATCAGCCATCTTTGGATTTGATTGTCCTAAAAAGAGATTTGAACCGTAAGCAAAATCTGACATCTCTCATGTTCAATTGCAACATATTATTTCTCCATCAAAAAGCACTTATAGTGTTATATCATATATTTAAACATGCTTTCTTCGAGTACACATGAAACTTTTTGAGCTGAGAAAAATAATGTTGTTGAGAAAGATGAGATACTGAAATTGGAAAGAATTGCACTGGCTAGTGTATAGATGTTTGAGATAGCACACAGATGTTTGAAAAAGCTTCCAGGAAATTCTAACAAAAGAAAATCTTCATGAGCCTGTAGGAAATAGTGACTCAAAATTTAACAAAGTTAACTGAGCACCTACTGAACATTGTAAACAATTTTGCATTTTTGCACTGCGAGAACAAAGAAAACAGAACTTGAGCATTGACTTGATTACACTTCAGATCAAAAGGAAATTCTAACAATTTGGAATATTTTCTCCTTAAGATAATATATGCATATGTTCTATGTATTGGATTATATTTCGACAAAACATAGAAGTAAAAAAATACATACCTGAAGTGGCCTTGAAACTTATTGACATATTAAGTTATCCTCTTTGCATAAAGAATCTGAACGTTTCCTTTATGTACACCTTTTAAAGAACATGCAGAGATTACATGTCATCACATTCAGAAATTTTCCTTTATATAGACGCCTACCACGGCGCTCTGCAAAATTTACGTGTACCATGGTAACCTGCAAAACTTATATTACAGTTTGACCAAAAAAAAGTATAGTACAATGGGAGTATTTATTGATGTTTTTTAGGATAAGTTGCTATTTTCGCTGCTTGGTTTAGTAGTTCTATTTTTTATTTCATTCAGTGAGGCAGGAAAGAGAACTCTATCTTTAGTGTCCTGTGGTTGTAAAGTGATGCTTGGAAGCTTGATGGAAAGGTGTTTCCGCTGACATGATCAGAGCAACCAAAGCACTTGGAAAAAGCTTTATATTCAAGATCTAGTCTCTAGAGGCAGGTCTTGGTTTATCTGCCAATGGAGGCAGGTCTTTGTTTATCTGCCAATGAAATTATAAAGTTAAGGGGTGATCATTTTACTTATATATAGTATATATTCGCCGTTTTCTTAGAACTGAAATTCTGTCAAAGTACATTCCCATCTTTACCTCTTCCAATATCATACCTTGGCATCCATGTGAGAATAAGCAGATTTTGGCTGAAACACACAGAAGCTGCAAAAGCTATTAAATTAAGTCATCTGACACTAAATAAACGTACAATAACACCAATAACAGATGTTCTCATAAAACTCACGTAGTTCACCAATACTGTAGAAGAATAAAATCATAAATCATGATCTTGAAAGTGAACCTGACAGATACTTCCGGTGATAGTTGCACAAGTGATGAATAAGTGAAAACCAAGAAGCAGACACAAACTAAGTGTTGCTTGTTTCAAAAAGCAAGTATTTTGCAATCACTGCTAGCCTAAAGGAGCATGTCACTTTCTAATCTACAACGTGTATTTTTCTGTATACGAAAAAAAGGACACCAAGTCATGCTACCTGCTGTGGTGAATTGGGATGTCCGTGGTAACACCCACATGATATAGACAGTACTTGAATTTGCTGGATTATAAGCAAGAGCTGAAGGTACAGCAAAATAATTAGTAGAGGAAGATACCTGTGAATCATTAATAGATGGACATCTAATAAATTTCAGAGAGGCCAGAAACAGCTGGAGACTACGGAAAAACCATGGGATAAGTATCTCCCTAAGATACCATTAAACTAAATAGCATATTGGGTACCAAACATCCATCTGTCGTAGCTACCACATTTTTCTTGAAAGAGCAGTACACCATATCTGCCGGCTTCCATTATGCTTGTAACAAAAAATGCTGAAATAAGCAGTAAGTCCACTGTCCGCTTCTTGTAGAATCGTCATACTTGGCCATAATCAATTAAATCAGTTCAATCATAACTCACTTTTGAAGAAAACAACCATCAGCAAGGCCAGCCGTTTGTTGTACTGGAGTGAAAATAGTGAGGGAGATAGTACAAATAAGGATCAATATATATCAGCAAATAGCACCATTACAAAAGCACTTTGATGATGCCATAGCAGGCTTGGCAGCGACTGACAGCTCAAATCAAGAAAGCTCAGGCTGGCCTTGGCGGGCCCTCTAGGTCTCTTGTCCAGCCTGCACTTCACCAGAGAAAACACATTAGCTCATCTGGAAAACTCGTCGAATACCTAGCGAGCATGAACACCATGAACTCGGAGGTGGCATATCAATGAGGTATCTGAGTAAGCAGATATCTATTGTTGAAGACGCAAAGAAGATCAAGCACGAGAGATAGCACATCTAAGAGAAAAGGAGAACCAGGAGAGAGCAGCACATCACCTCGCCTGAGAGGAAGTCATGAGGATGACCGGAAATTTAGGCTGGAGGCTTGCTGCAGGCGGATGCCGTTCGGAGGCGCTTCAACACGCGGTCGCTCGCGGCCAGACACCGCGCTGCCGGCACCTCTGCGTGCCTCTGCGTCGTCGCCTCCGGCTGGTAAGGACGTCAAGTTCCTCACGTGTTGCACCTCTGCGTCGTCGCCTCCGGCTACTAAGGAAGAGAGGATGTGAGACGGGGGAGAGAGCAGAAACGGGGAGGGAGAGGGCACAAGGCGTTGGGCATGGTGAGGTCAACGAACTTGGGCACCTCGATATGTCCAGATCCTCCTCCTCCTCCTCCGTGGTGCCGAGCCTGACGGGGATTTCCATCTGACGGAGACGGCGCCCGCGCCCGCGTCCAGCTCCCGCTGCTGGAGGGGACCGGCGACCAAAACGGTGGCGGCGGCGATTCCGGTGCGCCCATCGCGTCCCGGCAGGCGGCGCTCAGCGAGGACGTGAAGGACGCGACGGGCGTGCTCGCGGCGAGCTTTGATTGGAGCGGGGAGGCGCAGAACGGCGGCGATGCGCGGCGCCGGTGGCGGCGACTTCGCGGGCGCGTGCGGGAGAGAGAGAAGGGGAAGGAGAGGTTCTGCGGAAGTTTTGCAGAAAAGTCCGTGACGTTTTCTCTAATCGCAAATTGGTCTGTCGCCTCGCGATTTACTGTATTGCGGGTTGATATCTGTTTTTGGGAGGGGCTTTTATGCAAAAGCGTCACGGGCGTGTCCTGCGCACCGTCCGATCGCCGGCTGATGGTGCGGATCGTGTGTACTGTAGTACTGTAGCAATCTACAGTACTACTGTAGCTAGCTACAGTCGCCGATCGCTGAGGGAGCGAGAAAGGGTCCGTCTTTGATATAGTTAGAGATTAGGGGGGTGATTATGACATGTAGGGCCGACGGTTCAGTGGGTCACTAGGTTGCTAAGGGTGTGTTTGGGAGAGCTCCACTCCACTTAGCTTCACTCCACACCCAAACTCCACTCCACGTAAAAACTCTGAAGCTGTTAAAAGTGTTTGGGTACCACGTTAGCTCCAGATCCACATTACGGGCCTGTTCGGATCCTCTCCGCTCCGCAACTCAGCTCCTGGAGCGGACGGAGCGGTGCCGAACGCGTCGACTCCGCGGAGTCAGAAGAGCGGAGCGGCACGGGCTGCTGCTCATTTTCGCGGAGCTACAAAACCCGAGCTCCCCGCCGCTCCGTGGATACCGCTTCGACTCTTTTCTCCCCCGTCCGCCTCCTTCTGTCCCACCCCACCGCCACCGTTCCCCAGCACTCTCGCGCGACACCGACCGCGGCGCCAAGGTCATCGGCGAGGACTCCCTCCGCCGCCTCTCACGCCCCTCCACCTCGTCATCCACCTCCAACGGAATCCACCACCACAAGCCCCTCGGCGAAATCCACCTCAAGTTCTATTCGATCCGCTCTGCTCCCGTGATCGATCCGGCGAAATCCATGGACGACAGGAGGTTCTCGGTCTTCTCGGGGACCAAGCGGCTGCACCTGCGCGTGGAGATGCGGGAGGACAGGGCCGTCTGGCTCGAGGCGCTGCGTGCCACCAAGGAGATGTTCCCCAGGCCGTCTGGCTCGACTGCGGCCGAGCAAGATTGCCGCCGCATTCGATCTGCGCCGGGACCAGATTTGATTGGCATGGCGTGTTCTTGACGTCTTCTTCGTCCATCGCTGCGGCCGCCTCTGTCTGCTCGGAGACGCGGACGCCGGCCCACCGCGTCCAGCTCGATCTGCATCTTCGCCTGGGGGCAGCGCGCTTCCCCTTTCGCATGATTACAGAGGCAGGCGGCCTTCCGTGATCTCTTCCCGCTGTGGCTCAGATCTCCCCAAGTCCAAGGATGCATCTGCGGGCGGCGCGCTCTCTCATCCGCGGCGCCCTGCCGTAGGGAGGTGAATTCTTCACGGGCGGAGTGGAGCTAGTTGCCGAACTAGTTTTGCGCTCCTATTTTGTCACGCGGAGTCAGAAATGGAAAGAGTGGAGCGGAGTCAACGGAATTGCTGGAGTGGAGAGCTTCCGAACAGGCCCTACATATTGTATTTTTATTCATCTGTCCAAACGCTTCTAAGAAATATTCATCAGTTAGGAATATATCAAAAATTAATATTTCGGGATAACTGTTACAAGGATTAGATAAAACCAGCGGATATTAAAGATCATTCATATCATTTTCAGTTTTCTTTTCAAACATCAATTATTAAATGTTCATCATCTATCAACGGATTGGTTTTGTACTACACAGTGGATTGCTGGAACTTCTGAACAAGCACTAGAATGGCCTTAACGAGAACCAATTTCTTTAACCAATTACACTGCAGTTCATGCAGTTCATGTGACCTGAACTTTGAAAAAACTGTAGCCTGAACTTAAGAAAGAGCACGTAATTCCCCATTCATTCATCGAGATCATCCAACAAAAATCATCAATGGAATTCAACCTGGACACCGAAGGAACAACACAATAATCATAGAAAGAAAAGACCGTGGGGATAAAACAAGATAAGAACTGGATACACACATGAGGAGAGAGGCAGATCTGGGCACAAAACAAAACCAGATCGCTGGGCTCAAATCTGAGAACGGGTCGTCGGGTTTGGGTAGAGTATGAAAAGGGGCGTCCATCAAAGAGGACATGACGGGGATGCGGAGGTGCCGATGGGCAGGGGCATGCCCTCATGCTAGGGATTCAGCGGCGCCATGGGGAAGACGAGCGGGCTCGCCGAATCTGCTTGCGGCGACGAACTCTAGTCACCTCCAGTGTCCTGCTGGAGGAGAAGGGGAGATTTTGGCGGGACTGCCATAGTCGCCGACTCGCCGGAGGCTGGTGGTGGCCGTGGCGTACCAACTTGCATCGCCATGGGCGGAGAAAGGAGAAAGAAGAAAGAAAAAAGAAGAAAACGTTTCGGGCTCAGGGGCGCGCGACGTGAAGTGGAGCAGGTGAAGCACCTCTTTCGACGCTCCGGTAAAATGAACTAGCGGGATCACAGCTCCACTCCGCCTGGCATGTGGAGTTTGTGCGTTTGGCGCAGCTTCACCCGCTCCACCCGTGGATTGCTGGAGTGAAGCTGTCCTAAACACAGCCTAATATTCTGTTTGGGTAGCACTTTTTTGGCGAACCCGCCGTGTTGATCAGGGTCGAGCCTGCTTCTCTGACTGAGTTGGGACTTTTTTTTAATATAGGTGAATTTGGAGTAAAAATAAAAATCAAAGTACAAGGCATGTAAACACCGATCTTACAGAATCTTAAGAAAAAATAGTAATGGTTATTCCTCTCCTTCGACACCACCCTAGCAGCTACCAAATGGAAAAATGAATTGAAAAGATAGGAGGATCCTAAACAAAATACCAACTACTGAGTTGAGACTTTGGGATCACCACTCTTGAAGAGGTTGGTTATAGCTATACAAAACTGTTCTCATCGTGTTTATAATACAAGGACGATTTCTCATCACGATGGCGAGTCTAACGAGCAAGTTGCTCATTTATTTACCAACAATTTGACTTTATTTATTATAAGCATAAACGGCATACGGATATAAGATCTAACAAAGCTCATTTACAAACTCTAAATTACAATCTGGTATTACTTTTATTGTGGCTAATTATTACTCATTGGCTGAGTAATAAGTTCTTGCGCTTCCGGTATTTGTTTTTGTTATGATTAAAGTGTTAATCTACTTCATGACACATTTTACACATGATCGACAAAAACATTAATTGACCCAAAAGTAAAAAAAATGAGCCAAACTCATTTTTAACGAACCAAATCAAGTTCGTCAAGACTACCGAGCTTTGCTAGCTCGACTATGACGATGAGTTAGAGTTGGCGTTTTTTTCCATTTCAAACAGAAAAAACAAGTTCAACATGGGTCCTTATCGAGCCCAACAGCTACCTACCATTGGCCGCCCGTGCGACATGGAACTAGGTTTTTATCTACGTACGCCCAATGCAAGGCCCAATCTGAGTGGTCGATGTCCAGTGCAGTTTTATCATCGAGCCACTAGTATTCACGTTTATCATCGCAAGTCGAAAGGTGACATGACACTACGTCAGATTCTTCTATGGAGTTGGGGTTGGGTCAGCCCGCTTAAACCATTGCTTTCTACTCCCTTCCACGCGGTAATAAACACCTCGAGACAGGCCTCGTGGATCGACCAGGGACGACGCGACGAAAAGCGGGTGTCGTCATCGGCGCCACTAATGCTGGCATTCTCCCCGGTACACCGCCCCCGCTATGAGCGAGATTGAATTCATTCTTTATTCAAGCCGTGTATTGCTTCTGTGTTGGTAGATGCTTAAGAAAAATATATTTTTATAGATCACTAGAGTTAGGCCTGGGCAAAAGCAATGTTCAGTCTGCGGTATCTTTAGATAAATAATCCTTATACCAAACTTTTATAGCTGATATTTTTTATTAATGTGCAATCAAATTTGTACATTGTTTGCACTTAACTAAAGCAAAAAACAAATGCCAATATGTTAGTTACATGTTCTTTTGATATACACTTCTAATGTCAAATATTGAAAAAGTCATTAGCATAGTAGTAATTTAAGCCATGTAAAATTATTTGAATTTTCTTTTCAAAATATTGCACCATAAAAAGATCTTAAGTCATATCACCTTAAATGTGAAAAAAGTAAAGAAGAAAACCGCATAGGATTATCTTATGACACTACAATGAGCTATAGCGTTTATACGTGTTTCTATCTGCTATCAGTCTATCACACATGCATATTCTAGTATCTATAAATATCTTCCTAGCGATCAATAAAGTGTACGGTCTGTCTAATATTTTAACGGTGTTCCTAGCGTAAGATTTGGTATAACCAAGTTACCAAATCTGAACAGTGAATGTCAAATAAGAGATTTCACTCCAATACACGTTTCAGTTAAGTTGACCCATGAAAGATTAGGCTTTGCTTGTTGTTTTGTCAAAGTACTTGTGCGACAGATTTGCCAGTTGACGCCCTGGCTTGTGGCTGATTTACAATAGTATTAGTGCCCTGTTTTGAACAGAAGAAATACGTAGGGATTTTGAACATTGCATTTCTATAGAAATTGTTCTCTTGTGCTGTTTGGAATAATGGAATTATCATGTTTGGAATGTAGGATTCTAATAACACACTATAAGAAAACCACAAGATTCAAGTGACATGGTCTATCAGATCCTATAGGAAGCAAACCATAGGAATTATAGAGAATACTGGGATCATACTCTCACTTATATTATAGTATCAACTTGTTTCAGAAACGGATGCTTATCTAATGAAGAATGTTCAAGATATGAAGTATTTGCGTGAATAATAAAGTCAAGCATTTTGTGATAATTCGTGGGCATGTGTTTTTCAGATGGAAGTATTTCATTACCCTTGGCCTTTACACCAATGATGCATGCATTCTTATAACTAACACGTAGTTTGCAACTCATAAAAATGTTCTCAGTCACTTAGAAGACTAAACAAAAAGTGTGTCCCAAGCCGGGACAAGAACAAAATGATAAGCCACTCCAACTTTTCAATGACCTCCTCAATTTGCTTCTGGTGTTGTGAATATTGTAGGGCAGTTTACGGACGCAGTCGGCTGGTATAAGAGAATAACACCTGCATGAAAGATGCGACTTTCTCTTTTTCAAAAGCGATCTCATTTCGATAAAGGCAGGTCGAATAAAAACTCTATTGTTATTTCAAAAAAACTTATCAACGGTTATAGTAACTAAGAAACCAATTGAATCGACATCTTACGAGGAGGAGTGATGTTGAAAGTACAAAACATGGCACACCTCGTCACCCAAGGCGTTGGGCATTCATGAAACGTGTGGTGTATTTGCCAATTGTATATTAATCGTACGGCTCAAAGTTAATGAACTCCATATCAAGTCACACCAAAACTTGGCTATATTATCGGAGTAATAGGGAACCCAACAAGGTTTAAAGATTCTTTAGCTGACCATAGCAAAACCGCATTCGCTAACCATGGTAAAACCGGAGTTAGCACCGCGTGTTGGTTACATGATTTACACACTTGGTACGACTTTTGGTGTTAGGTGATTGTAACCCATTGAGTCACAAGTTTCACCCACACAGGTACCAGACCCGCTCCCGCGACCGCGACCCCCCCCCCCCCCAAACCCTAGCCGCCGGCCGGGCCGCCGCCGGCGCGCGCCGCGCCCCCGCGCCCTCCTCTCCCCCGCTCCTCCGTCCCCAGCCTCGCCCCCCGCGCGGGTGAGCAGGGGATCCCGTCGCCCCGGCCGTCTCGAGCTCCCTCCTCCGGCCCCTCTCCTCGCCGCCGCCGGACGGCGTCGCCGGCCGTTGGCCGGGCGCTGGCGGCGGCGAGGCCCCTCTTCTCCCCCGCTCGTGGATCCCGGCGCGGGTCGGGCAAGACGGCGGGGGCGCCGCGTTGACCTTGGGCGCGGCGGCGTGGCAGCTCCGGCGGCAGCGTGGATTCAAGCTGGATCCAGGGCGGCGGCCCTCAAGCGAGGCAGCGGCGTCCTCGGCAGGCTCCGCTGCGGGTGCCTCCAGCCGCCATTCTCGACCTCGCGGGAGGTGGGGTGGCGGCGGATGCGACTGTGATGCGGAGCTCCTCTCCCGTGATCTGAGGTGCGCTCCCCTCCGTCTCTCTCGTGACCCCGGCTCCGGCCGCTGTGTCCGATAGGCAGCTCGAGACCAGGGGAAACCCAAGGCTGGCTGGCCCAGCCCAGCGACGTCGACGCCTTCGGGCGCCGGTTTCCTCCATGGAGGCGTTGCTGAGGCCCCTGCTGCCCACCCCCGACCCATCTCCCGGGTGAAAGCCCAAAATCTTGCTGATTGGGCAGCGTTGACGTGCTGCGAGCCGTCGTCTTCTTGGAGGCGCTGCCTGGGGAGACTGGGTTCGGGTGAGAGCAGATGAAGGTGCGAGTTTTGGGCGGCTCTTGCTGCCCCTCCTCCGCGGTTCGTGTTCGGCGGCTTTCCTGTCGCTCCCGGTGGGTCAAGTTCTTCGATGAGGTGGCCGGCGTGGTGTGCTCTCCCTCCCTTGGTGGTCGTGTTCTTGGGCTGCTTCCAGGCTCCCGGCACCTCTTCAGCTCCCGGTGAGCTTCTTCCATGTCCGATGGTGCGACGCCTTCGAGCCAGGCGAGAGGGATTGGTCCCCCCTCTTCGGCATGAGATCAAGATGGTGCCCTGGTGTCTTCAGCCTGTGTGTATGCCCCGATCAAGACCCCACCCTGCTTCTAGGCAGTGCCCGCCGTGCCTCACCTGCTCCTGGCCCTTGCCCCCCCGAGTGTGGCGGTCTTCACCTTTGCAAGCCTGTGCTTGCTTGTGCTGAGTTGTAAGCTGTTTGGTGTGACCCTTGTATCTGCCGGTGTGTGTGGTGTGTGTGGTTGTAAGTGTGGCCTTGTGTGATTCCCTGGCCGGTTGATGGCTTTGTTAATTCAAAGCAGGGCTCGTCTTGAGCCTGCAGTCTTATTGTAACCCATTGGCCGAGTAATAAGATATTACGCTTTAATGAACCCATGGGCCTTTTATTTCTTTTGTTATGCTATTGAATTGTTAATCTACTTCATCACAATTCACACATCTTACCCATGATGAACAAAAACATTAATCAACCAAATAAGCTAAGCGAGCCAAATTCACTTTTTTTTTTAACGAACGAGTCGGCGTTTTTCTTCATTTCATCAATGAAAAAAAAGGTTCAACCTGGGTCCTTTTCGAGCCCAACGGCTACGTGCCATCGTCAGCCCGCCTGAAACGGGCCAGGCCTTTCTCTACATAGGCTCAATGCAACCTCGGCTGTGTCATCGAGTCTTTCTGGAATATTCGTATGCCATAGGAATGATCGATTTCGTGTCGACGAACGCGCGAGCGAGGTGAGCTTTCGGTGTAGTTGGTCGTACTGCCGTAGCTCCGTAGCTAGCTAGTGCTGCTAGTGTTGGAAAAGTAGGCAATAATTTCATGATTAATTCCAGAATATTAAACATGACTACAGCAGCTACTAACATGTGAAATACGAACATACTAGATGTACTAATCAACATGAACAGCAGCAACACATACGCCAACATATCCATAGCAAAACAGTTCAGAATACGCCGCACGTACCGAACGGTTGTAGAGGAAGCAGCGGTCGATGCAGACAGGTTCACCGCGTCGAGAGCAGCGGTGATGTTGTTGACGATGACGCTGGTGATGACGGGTCGGAGAAGACGACGCCTGCGGAGACGATCCGCCGCAGCAGCTTGAAGACGACCCGTGGTGGAAGCAGCGAGCAGTCGCGCAGAGCGCTTCCCAAAAATCTAATTCGCCCTCTCCCGTACAGGATCACAAAGACGACTGTTTCCGGAGACCTGCTCTCCCAAACGCCAGTGCACGCCGGCGCTCGGGATGAAGTAGACGCCGGCGCTCGGGATGAAGTAGACTACGGTGGCAGCGCAAGGCGTGAGATTGGCAAAATCTAGATTGGTTCGGTTGTTACGGCGCACGATAGTGCAACGCAATATATAGTGCGGTTCAGGAAACCCTAACGGGTAGAACGTGGGCCGGCCACGTCGCACACGTTCGAGTCAGTTACAGCAGCCCACGATCCGGTAGCGATCCGAATTGGCTAAGCTGTACACGTACGCTAACACGACTCGATTTTCCTAAACAGCAAAAATATAGGCATCGGCTCGGCTCATTCCCGCAACCCGCGGCGTGTCGTGACGAGACGGACGGACGGCGGCGGAGGAGGAGTGCGCACGAGAGCCTTCTATTCTCAACTAGCACACCAAGTGGTACAACACTCCACTATATAAGGTGGTGTTTGTCTCCTCCAACTAGCAATGTGGGACTAAACTTTAGCACCACTTTGCACCTCCAAAATTCTGCCATGCACATGGGCCAATTTGAGATTTTCAGGAATTTTTATTGGGCTGCCCAATGGGCCCAAATCTAACAATCCCCCACCAGATCTCAAATTCCCATTTAGAGATTTTGCCAAACCTCGTTTCTTGTTTATATACCAGTGTTTCAGCAGAGACTGTTAAGTTGAACTTCCGCCTAGAGCTTCAAGCTACATCTACCAGCAACTTGAACAATGGACGAACCTTGAATTGCAAGTTTGGTGCCAATAGACTTCACTCAAAGTCATAACCAGTACGTGGCTGCCAGTAGCCTACCCCGCGGGTGGAGCATATGCGTCATACTCCCTGGTCTCTTCATGAGCTTACTAGAGATCACCCAAATCTCATAGACTGCGACGTTTAACAGTCGGACTCATATAGGTGTGTTCTTTCAAGGTCGCTCTGTAGGATAGCACCTTTGCTACGAATAGCCAACAGAAACACATTAAGGCATATTGCCAACCTGCCTTACAGAATGTGAGAGTTATGCATCTTCCCACGGAGAGGGTTATAAAATAACTCTCCTCTGTTAAACCACTAGCTTGTTCTTCCCAGGTCCTAATTCACGGGATCTCCGATCACATAGGTTGGGTTACCACTATGGTGTAACGCTCACGGGTCTCAACCCCATCTCCTCGATGCACTATCTATCACATTACGTGATAGTCCCTTCGTAAAGGGATCTGCCAGGTTTTTGTCTGTTTGAATATAACTAACAGTTATTACTCCGGAGTTTCTCATTTTCCTGACAGACTTCAAGCGTCTTTTGACGTGTCTTGATGACTTCGCGTTATCCTTAGCACTGTTCACTTTCATGATAACCGTTTGGTTGTCACAGTTCATAAGGATGGCCGGTAATGGTTTCTCAACCACCGGCAAGTCCATCAAGAGCTCACGCAGCCATTCTGCCTCAACAGAAGCTGTATCTAAAGCAGCAAGTTCTGCTTCCATGGTTGACCTCGTCAAAATGGTCTGTTTGCAAGACCTCCATGACACTGCGCCACCTCCAAGAATAAATGCATATCCACTTGTGGCGTAGAGCTCATCAACATCTGAGATCCAGTTCGCATCACAGTATCCCTCAAGCACCGCAGGGTGCCCTGAATAGTGAATCCCATAACTCATTGTACCGTTCAGATAGCGCATGACCCTTTCAAGTGCATGCCAATGATCAATACCCGGGTTAGACATGAACCTGCTCAACTTGCTCACAGCAAAAGAGATATCAGGTCTCGTCGCGCTCGCAAGGTACATGAGTGAACCGATCACTTGAGAATATCTTAATTGATCTCTCGTTTCCTTTTTGTTCTTTCTGAGTGTCACACTGGGATCATAGGGTGTTGGAGAAGGCTTGCTGTCTATATAACCAAAGCGGCTCAAGACCTTCTCAACATAGTGTGATTGCGTTAACGTAATCCCACTCTCATCCCTAATCAACTTAATGTTCAGGATCACATCAGCTTGTCCCAGATCTTTCATATCAAAGCTCTTTGACAGAAAAGACTTGACCTCATTTATCACTATCATGCTTGTACCGAAAATAAGTATGTCATCAACATACAAGCATAATATAACACTATCGCCCCCACCATGGCGATAATACACACACCTGTCAGCCTCATTAATGGCAAAGCCTGCAGACGTAAGAGTGCTGTCAAACTTCTCATGCCATTGCTTAGGTGCTTGCTTCAGCCCATACAAAGATTTTAACAATTTGCACACCTTTCTCTCTTCACCTTTTACAACAAACCCATCAGGCTGATCCATATAGATTTCCTCTTCCAACTCTCCGTTAAGGAAAGCTGTCTTTACGTCCATTTGATGAACGATAAGACCATAGGAGGCAGCCAGGGAAAGTAGTACTCGAATGGTGGTGAGTCTAGCAACAGGTGAATAGGTGTCAAAGTAATCTTCGCCTTCGCGCTGGGTGTAGCCCTTGGCTACAAGCCGTGCCTTGTACTTCTCAATAGTACCATCAGGCCTTAGCTTCTTCTTGAACACCCACTTACAACCCACAGGTTTGCAGCCGTAGGGTCGTTCAGATAATTCCCAAGTTCCATTAGAAAGAATCGAGTCCATCTCATTATGGACAGCTTCTTTCCAGTCATCAGCATCAGGAGATGCAAATGCCTCTGCAATGGACGTGGGAGTATTGTCCACAAGGTACACAATGAAATCATCACCAAAGGATTTTTCAGTCCTCTGTCTCTTGCTCCTCTTGGGAGCTGATTCATTGTCATCCTTCTCAAGGACTTCCTCAACATGTGGTTGTTCAGAATGATCAACAGATGTACTAGGTTCAGCAAATATCTCAGAAGAAATTCTAGCAATGCTATGCATATCCTTCATAGGAAACGTGTTCTCAAAAAATGTTGCATCACGAGATTCCAAAATAGTATCAACATGCATATCAGGTATCTCAGATTTAACCACTAAAAATCTATAGCAAATGCTCCGCTGAGCATAACCTAGAAAGACACAATCCACTGTCTTCGGTCCAAGTTTTCGTTTCTTAGGAATTGGAACATTGACTTTCGCCAAACATCCCCAAGTACGAAAATAAGAAAGTGATGGTTTTCTCCCAGACCACTCCTCGTAAGGTGTCTTCTCTTTATCCTTGTTAGGAACTCTATTCAGGACATGACACGAAGTCAACAAAGCCTCCCCCCACCATGCCTTAGATAAACCAGCAGTGTCCAACATGGCGTTCACCAAGTCGGTCAGCGTGCGGTTTTTCCTCTCGGCAACCCCGTTTGATTGGGGCGAATAGGGAGGCGTCCTCTCATGAATAATACCATGTTCCTCACAGAATTCATCAAATACATTGGAGAAATACTCGCCACCACGATCTGACCTAAGACGTTTGATCTTTCTCTCTAATTGATTTTCCTTCAGCTTTATAGATTTTAAAGTAGTCTAAAGCTTCATCTTTAGTGTGCAACAAATAACATAACAGAACCTAGTAGCATCATCGATTAAAGTCATGAAATATCTCTTATCACCTTTTGTCAACACGCCATTCATCTCACATAGATCCGAATGTACGAGTTCTAGAGGTGCCAAGTTTCTCTCCTCGGCTGCCTTGTGAGGCTTTCGAGGTTGCTTAGATTGCACACAGCTATGGCACTTAGAACCTTTGGCAATGGTGAAAGTAGGAATTAAACTCAAGCTGGAAAGTCTACTCATTAAACCAAAATTAACATGACATAAACGAGAGTGCCAAACATTAGCATCCGAATCCACACTGCCACAAATATGGTTTACTGACTTATTACAAAAATCCGATAATGAAAAGCGGAACAAGCCTCCGCACTCATACCCTTTACCAATAAATTGTCCAAACTTTGACACAACTACTTTATTGGACTCCAAGACTAATTTAAACCCATCTCTGCATAGAAGGGAGCCGCTAACGAGATTCTTGTTCATAGTAGGGACATGATGCATGTTCCTCAGCTGCACGATCTTCCCCGAAGTAAACTTCAGATCTACCGTGCCAACCCACGAACAGAAGCATGTGATCCATTCCCCATTAAGACGCTTGAATCTGCGACCTGATAAGTAGTCTTGGTAGGCATGTTGAAGGAAGGCTTGCTCTTTGCCTTGCTCTTGCCGTAGTGAAAGTCCTTCTGCACCATGTTGGCGCTAGATTGACTTTCACCTCTCTCACTAGTGTTCTTAGCCCGAGACTTCTCCTCAACATCAAGAGACGCTATCAGGTTTTCAACCGATATCTTCTGTCTCTTGTGTTTGAGAGCTGTGGCAAAATTCCTCCACGAGGAAGGCAGCTTTGCAATAATGCAACCAGCCACAAACTTGTCAGGTAGGGAACACTTGAGGAGCTCGAGCTCTCTCGCAGTGCACTGTATCTCATGAGCTTGTTCGACCACGCTACAGGTTATTCACCATTTTGTAGCCGTGAAAACTCTCCATGATATACAGCTCACTGCCTGCATCGGTTGCACCGAACTTAGCGTTCAGTGCATCCCAGAGCTCTTTGCCGTCTTTTATGTGCCTAAACACATCACACAGACGAGCATCAAGAACACTCAGAACGCATCCACGGAAGATAGTAGTGACTTTCTTGAACTTATTCTGAACATCCTCAGATATAGTTCCTTCAGGAAGACCATTACTAACTTCCCACACATTCATGGCCTCGAGCCAGAGTTGGCACTTAATCTGCCACCTCTTAAAGCCCATACCTCCGGTGAACTTCTCCGGTTTCATTGCATCGGTATAACCAGCCATATTTAAATCACGAAATTGCCGACAATTAGTTTTTTGGATTGTTGGAAAAGTAGGCAATAATTCCATGATTAATTCCAGAATATTAAACATGACTACAGCAGCTACTAACATGTGAAATACGAACATACTAGATGTACTAATCAACATGAACAGCAGCAGCACATACGCCAACATATCCATAGCAAAACAGTTCAGAATACGCCGCACGTACCGAACGGTTGTAGAGGAAGCAGCGGTCGATGCAGACAGGTTCACCGCGTCGAGAGCAATGGTGATGTTGTTGACGATGACGCTGGTGATGACGGGTCGGAGAAGACGATGCATGCGGAGACAATCCGCCGCAGCAGCTTGAAGACGACCCGTGGTGGAAGCAGCGAGCAGTCGCGCAGAGCGCTTCCCAAAAACCTAATTCGCCCTCTCCCGTACAGGATCACAAAGACGACTGGTTCCGGAGACCTGCTCTACCAAACGCCAGTGCACGCCGGCGCTCGGGATGAAGTAGACTACGGTGGCAGCGCAAGGCGTGAGATTGGCAAAACCTAGATTGGTTCGGTTGTTACGACGCACGATAGTGCAAGGCAATGTATAGTGCGGTTCAGGAAACCCTAACGGGTAGAACTTGGGCCGGCCACGTCGCACACGTTCGAGTCGGTTACAGCAGCCCACGATCCGGTAGCGATCCAAATTGGCTAAGCTGTACACGTACGCTAACACGACTCGATTTTCCTGAACAGCAAAAATATAGGCATCGGCTCATTCCCGCAACCCGCGGCGTGTCGTGACGAGACGGACGGACGGCGGAGGAGGAGGAGTGCGCACGAGAGAGCCTTCTATTCTCAACTAGCACACCAAGTGGTACAACACTTCACTATATAAGGCGGTGTTTGTCTCCTCCAACTAGCAATGTGGGACTAAACTTTAGCACCACTTTGCATCTCCAAAATTCTGCCATGCACATGGACCAATTTGAGATTTTCAGGAATTTTTATTGGGCTGCCCAAATGGGCCCAAAATCTAACAGCTAGCTCCTACACCAGCTCGATGGGTAGCAGTAGTACGTGCGGCGGCGTTGATGTTTCATCGGCGTGCTCATGTTTCAGATAGGAAACGTCAGAGAGCGAAATAAAACTCCATACCTACGGTTCACTTTAATTCCAAGCATGGATCCAAGTTTGAGGTTCCGAGCTACTTCCGCGGCTATTATGGATTGTACACTTGTATTTGTACAGTACAGTTGCAGTGGCGGCGATTCTAGAACGAAATTGGAGTGTGGGCTCAAATGTAACAACGCTCAACAAAAAAAAAATACTTAAACCAAGCAATACGATCTTGTGCACCTTAAATTCATTTACAAATCTACTGACGAAATGTGTTCAAAAGAAAATTTACTGACGAAAATAGAAAGCCGTACGTGAGTGATCAATTCATAATTCACCCTGTTCAAATAATCAACTCTTTTAGTAGATCTAAAGTTGGTAAATACCTTGTTTGCGTCCAAGTACTAAAAGCCGATGAAGAAATTGGAGAGTCACCGCCCGGCGAGGCCGTCGCCGTGAGCGTTGGCCGCTCTTCTCCCTGCGTGCAGTTTGGCAATCGCCGTGGTTTTTGTATGCGATCTGTGCCGCGCCGCAGTCCGTGCGTCAATCTCTTCCTGGCGGGATAAGTTTGTTTTTTTAGACTATCCTGCCGGAATAAGTACTGTGGAACTGCTATATGCGGCTGGGATCTATGCCTTTTCCTCCTGGGCCACTATTGGGCCAACATTAATTAGCGCACCATAAGCAGCATAAAGCCCATTCGGGAAGGTTCGTTCGTTACTTCTATTCGTTTAGCGCACCATAAGCAGCATAAAGCCCATTCGGGAAGGTTCCTTCGTTACTTCTATTCGTTTTTCTTCTTCCTGGCCAAACGTAGGAACAGAAGAAGCTCTCATCCATGGCTATAAACATCTGTAGCACATATATTCGATATTTTTTTTGGCAAAATTGGAGGGTAGACTTGAGCCATACGAAGGCTACCTGGTAAAATCGCCCCTGTACAGTTGTACAAGTACACATGTATGTCCCATGTTCAGCTCCACACGTACGTGCAGCGACGGAGAACTTATCCATGGGCAGCCAATCGCGAGAGCACAGAGCAAAACGTTCACGGAATAGAGAGCGGGGTTGCGGAGCCATTGTCAGGAGTTAAGGGCATGTCCAGTTCGTTCCGCCGCTGCCTTTTTCGGCTTTGCGCCGGTGCTCATTTCGGTCTGGAGGTGGCAAAGTTCCCAGTCACGGCACAATTTTCGGCCCCTCAACACACCACAAAACAAGCAAATTTAAAAGTTCATTTTCCCGCTCCCGAAATATGTCCGAGTTCGGCAATCAAAGCAGTCACAGTTGGGCGATCATACAAAAAAGTCATAGTTCGACGATCGAATCAAGCCACACAGTTTGGCAATCGAATGAAAACAGCCACATTCGGCATGCTGGTGTGCAGATCAGATGGTCGCTGGCGACTCCTCGGCGGGATCCTCCAAGTCGATCGGCGTGGTCGTCGAGGTTGGGGCGGAACTCGAAGTGGCCGTAGGCGCAGTGCTTGGAGGCGGTGTGGCCATAGAGGTGGGGCTCGGCGTGGCCGTAGAGGTGGGGCTCGGATCGGCCGGAGCGGTGAAGCTTGGAGCAGCGTCCGTCGGGGCAGAGCTCGGCGGTGGTGTTGGGATCGCCGACGCAATCTGGCTCAGGATCACGCGCCTCTCTGCCATGAACCATGTCCTGACCTCCGGATCCATGGTGGCCGGATCGCCTCCTATCAGGAACGCCAGGTCTGTGTTCCTCTTCTTGGCCGTGGTGTTGGTCTTGAGGAGGTCGAGCTTTACGTCCTGCTTGGCCATGATGTCCTTCCACCTCGCGTCCGCCTTCTCCTCTCTCTTGACGGCGTGGCTTTGGGCGTCGGCGATGCACGTCTCAATCGACGCCTGAAGCCGCGCGGTCGCTGGCGCCGCGTCTCTCAGCTCCTTGGTTTTCTTGTGGCCGAGGCCAGGGCGTCCATCAGCCGCTCCTGCTGCCGGCGCGTCCGGGACGTACTCCTTCCCCTTGCCGAGAGAAAGCCGAACTTGCGTCCACTTCTCACACCCCTCAATCCTTGTGAAGACATGAAGATACTTGAACTCGGCTTGGTCGTTGTCGTTGCGATATGCCTCGAACATCCGAACCACCTACATGAGCAAATCGGGGCCGAAGTAAGCAAACCGGCAAAGAATAGGAAACCAAGGCGAATGAAGCTCACCTCCATCTCAAAGTTGGAGCCACTCTTCGGCCGATTTTGCACTTCCTCTTGAATGTCATGCCACTTGTTGCAAGCTTGTTAGATGATCGCCCAATGCATGGTTGGCCATGGCCTTCTCGCCGCGCTCGGTGGTGATCATGGCGTACTCGGGATCAACGATCCGGCGCTCATCGTATGAGGTTTTGATCTTCTTCCAATAGTTATCCATGTTTTGGTTGGCGCCGGTGATCGGGTCCATGCTCACCGTCTTCCGTGCTTCGGCGAGGAGCACATCTTCCTTGGCGCTCCATTTCATGCGAGGCTCAGCGGGAGGCTTTGACACCTTTGGCACCCTTTTCTTCCTCTTGCCATTGGACGACGGTGCTCCTTCTTCTTCCACGGCCGCCTCCCCGAGCTCGGCATCGCCATCTCCTTCCTCAGCCCCCTCCTCGGTCTGCTGTGTCCCAATCCCGCTGCCCGCGCCGTCGGTCTGCTGCGAATCTATGCCGCCCGCGCTGTTGGTCGCCCGCTGTTGGAAGTACTTGTATATAATACAGTAGGAGGTCAAGGGTGTCTATGTAATATTACATGTACTGTAAAGATAAAGAGTGAAGAGTCGAGAGATGAGTTGAGTAGCTGTTGAAAGAAAGGAACCCTAGAAAAAATCCCCTGTTCGTCCCTCTTTGTCCAGTTCAATAAATCTGTGGATTCATTCCCGTTTTACTACATGGTATCAGAGCATCAGGTCAATTCAAGTGTCGTCGGTCGCCAGTGAGCTCCCGGAGTCGGCGCCGTGAGTGGCGGAAGCAGGTGCGGTGGTGTGTCGGTGGCTTGGGCCGTCCACGAGTGGAGCAGGGTGGAAGACGTATAACCTGCAGATTCAAGTCACCCGGCGAATCAGGAATCAAGGGAATCGCCTTCAAGCTCGTGTGGTGAATCAGCCTGCAGTAGTGGTGAGTTCACTGTATCTTGGCTCACGTGAAAGGCTGATTGTAGTCAGAAGCAGCGATAGAGTTTAAATTGTTCTGGGAAAGGAAAGAGTCTGCTAGACTTTGTGTGGAGGATGACTGGAACAGAGAGCAGTCAGTCCATGGTCACAGCGAGTGAACTTGCATCTGTCCTGCAAGCCATGGATGAAAAATACAAATCATTGTTTGATGCACTTAGCAAACAGGGGGAGAGCTCAAAGTCTGAAGGTGAAAATAAAGAGGAAATACACCCATTACAAATGCCCCATGTTAAATTGGATGGGTCTGATAGTTATGGAAGCTGGGCCGAGCATGCAGAAACTATACTTGTGTCCAGAAAGCTTGAGGGATATGTGCTTGGAACGATTGAGAAGCCAGCTGAGGAAAACACCAAGGAAGGACAGAAGTGGAAGACAACCAATGCTCTTATACGAGCCTGGTTGCTAAGTTCAGTTTCACCTCAAATAGCGAAGCAAGTAGAGAGAATCAAAGATGTCTCAGAGATTTGGAGGTTACTGAAAGGTACGTTCTCAGGTGTTGGGAATGAGATGCTTGCATGCAAGTTACAAAAGGAACTGCAAGAGGTGAGACAAGGTGACAAATCGGTGGTTGATTATGTGTCTCAGCTGAAGCGTCTGTGGAGCGACATGGATTATTACGACCCTCTCAATCTGGACTGCAGCAAGTGTGCAGAAGCATACAACAAATGGATGGAGAAGAGGCGTGTAAGGGATTTTTTGAACAGTCTGAACCCCAAGTTTGAAAATCGTAGAGCGGCAATTTATGGCAGTGATAAATCACCAAGCTTGGAGCAGGCAATCTCAGCCATCGTTAGTGAGGAAACGAGACTGAAGTTGGAAGCAGGGGAAACTTCAACACATACCATAGCACAAGGAAGATCTGTGATGTTTGCTGCTGGTATAGGGAATCAACAGAGGGCGGTAGTACCTATAAGTGATAGAACTTGCTTTGAATGTGGTCTGGTGGGACACATGCGTTCATCATGTCCTCAACTAATTGGGACTGGTCGAGGACGTGCACAAGACTGGTCAGGAAAGGGCCGTGGTCGTGGTAATTTTGTTCGAGGAGGAGGACGTGGACGAGGCGGCAGATTTATGGGTCGAGCGAACAGCTCAATGTTGAGTGAAGATACATCTCATACTGTTAACATACAAATGAGTACCGAGGAGCTGGAAAAGTGGCACAAGTTTAGAGAAACTGTAGCGAAGGAAAAAGTAGAGCTTGTTGAAGCCTCGACAACATCTGCAACTCCAAGTGGTAATAATTCTAATCCAGAAATGTTGAAATATACTGGTGCAGCCTGGTTAATCGATTCAGGTGCCTCCACTCACATGGCTGGTTCACACAAACCCTTTATAAACTATGATCCTCGTCCTAATAAACTCTGTGTTAAATTAGCTGATGGGTCAACACAAGAGATCAGAGGATCTGGCACGGTTTCATGTGGCCCTAACATGATTCTATCATCAGTGTTGCACGTCCCATCTTTTCCAATTAATTTATTGTCTGTGAGCAAGATTACCAATGAACTTAATTGTGTTGCTATATTCTTCCCAACATGGTGTTTCTTTCAGGATCTTGGGATTGGAAGAAGGATTGGGAAGGGGACAATGCGTGATGGCCTATATTACCTAGATGAAGAAGCATCACGGTTGGTAGCAGCCAGTGTATCATACTCTTCCTTGGATGAAGTCATGATGCTACACCGACGTTTGGGGCATATTCCTTTTGGAAGTTTAAGTAAACTCTATCCAGACTTGTGTAACAAGGTTAGTAAGGAGGGATTATCGTGTGATGCTTGCGAGTATGGGAAACATACTAGGAGTACATATGTACCACGTAATATTAGAAGTGAAAATCCTTTCTGGATCATACACTCTGATGTATGGGGTCCTAGTGGAGTCAGTTCCTTTCTGGGGTACCGTTACTTTGTGACTTTTATAGACTGCTGCACTAGGACCACATGGGTATATGTATTGAAGAACAAAAATGATGTTTATGAATGTTTTAAGGATTTCTATAATCTGGTCAGAAATCAGTATAATGCTTGTGTCAAAATTCTCCGCACGGATAATGGCACTGAATATGTGAATAATGAGTTTGATGGGTATTTATCTAGCTTGGGTATTATCCATCAGACCACATGTCCTGGTACTTCAGAGCAAAATGGGCTTACAGAGCGGAAAAACAGGCATCTGCTTGAGGTAACAAGATGTTTAATGATGACTATGAAGGTGCCCAAATTCTTGTGGAGTGAGGCTCTCTTAACAGCAGCGTACCTAATAAACCGAATGCCAATGAGGGTGCTTGGTTATAAAACTCCAATTGAGTGTTTAACAGGTCAAAATACATATGTTGTCCCTCCAAAGGTATTTGGGTGTGTATGTTTCGTGCGGGATCATAGACCTTCCGTGGGGAAGCTTGATCCAAGGGCTTTAAAATGTGTATTTGTTGGGTACTCAGGGAAGCAAAAGGGGTACAAGTGTTGGTGCCCATATGAAAGAAAATTCTTTGTGAGCATGGATGTGACATTTAGAGAACATGAATCGTATTATGGTGAAGCTCCAGATCTAACTGATGTTTTTCCTGAGTTATTTGATACCAGTGACTCAGGTTCGCCCAACGACTTAGGGGAGGAAGAGCATGATGGTGAAGAAAGAATGGTGACTGGAATACTTCAATCAAATGGCCAAGATGACATGGAGGAAAGGAACTCTAGGGAAGGAGAGCAACATTCGGAGCAGGGGGAGGAGAATGCCAGACATGACGTTGATCAAGATACTCACGAGACTGAAGAAGAGCAACAGCCTAACAAGGCTTCAGATTCCTCATCAGGAGTTGCTGAATCTACATCACCTCCAAAGTCACCAAATATCGGTAATCCTCCTCCTACTTATGATGACCTTGATATTCCCATTGCTCTTAGAAGATCAGTACGCACTACAGCTGGAGAGTTACCCTCAAAATTTAAGGAATTTGATATTTCCGGCTACGTGTCTTATTCACAAATTGGGCCGGGCTATAAATCTTTTATTGATACAATGGAATCTGCTATTCCTATACCCAAAGATTGGGAAGAGGCAAAGTTATACCCTGAGTGGAGGGCAGCAATGATAGAGGAGATGGAAGCACTTGATAAAAATGGAACCTGGGAACTAGCTGTACTTCCTGATAACAAAAAGGTAGTGGGGTGCAAGTGGGTTTTTACTATTAAACATACACCAAATGGCAAAGTGCAGAGATATAAAGCGAGGCTAGTTGCTAAGGGTTACAGCCAGACTTATGGTGTAGACTACGATGAGACTTTTACACCGGTTGCAAAAATGAACACCATAAGAACGTTGATTTCTGTATCCACAAATTTAAAGTGGGAACTATTTCAGTTAGACGTAAAAAATGCTTTTCTTCATGGTGATTTGGAAGAGGAAGTCTATATGGAGATACCTCCGGGATTCCATACTCAGGATACTAAAGGAAAAGTATGTAAGCTGAGAAAATCCTTATATGGCTTAAAACAGTCACCTAGGGCCTGGTTTGGGCGGTTTAGGACAGAAATCTGCTCTAGGGGTTATCTCCAAAGCAATGCAGACCACACCTTGTTCTATAAGCATGTTCAAGGAAAGATTGCCATACTTGTTGTATATGTTGATGATATAATAATTACAGGAAATGCCAAGGAAGAGATACAACAACTAAAGAAGAATTTGGCGAAGTCATTCGAGGTGAAAGACCTGGGACACTTACACTACTTTCTCGGCATTGAAGTAGCATACGGTGTGCAAGGTACCTTTCTATCACAAAGGAAGTACGTGCTAGATTTACTTGCAGAAACAAGGATGTTAAATTGTAAACCTGCATCCACACCTATTGAGCAAAATCATCACATACAAGCTGATTCAGGCGAATCAGTTGATAAATATAAATATCAAAGGCTAGTTGGGCGCCTGATTTATTTATCCCACACAAGACCTGACATTGCCTATGCTGTAAATGTGGTTAGTAGGTACATGCACAATCCTTGCACTAGTCATATGGATGCAGTATGGAGAATACTCAAATATTTGAAAGGGTGTCCTGGCAAGGGTTTACTATTCTCTAGATGTGGTAATCTGGAAGTAGAAGGCTACTCAGATGCTGATTGGGGTGGTGACATAGATGATAGGAAATCCACATCCGGATATTGTGTGTTTGTTGGTGGAAACATTGTGAGTTGGAGGAGTAAGAAACAAAGTGTGGTTGCAAGGTCAACGGCGGAAGCTGAATTTAGAGCAATGGCATCTGGTCTATGTGAATTGATGTGGGTAAAAATATTATTGTCTGAACTTCGCCTTTTTAATGGCGTGCCTCTTCGGTTATACTGCGATAATCGGGCTACTATCAACATTGTTCACAATCCAGTGCATCATGATAGAACCAAACATATTGAAATAGATAGGCACTTCATAAAAGAGAATCTAGATAAAGGGATGCTACATATATTATATGTAAGATCTGGCGATCAACTTGCTGATGTTCTAACCAAGGGTGTCAATGTTGTAGCCTTTCAGAATGTATGTGACAAGATGAGCCTTGTTGACATTTTCAGCTCATCTTGAGGGGGAGTGTTGAAAGTACTTGTATATAATACAGTAGGAGGTCAAGGGTGTCTATGTAATATTACATGTACTGTAAAGATAAAGAGTGAAGAGTCGAGAGATGAGTTGAGTAGCTGTTGAAAGAAAGGAACCCTAGAAAAAATCCCCTGTTCGTCCCTCTTGTCCAGTTCAATAAATCTGTGGATTCATTCCCGTTTTACTACACCCGCCGGTTGTTAGTGTGACAAACCACTCCGGAATTCGACCGTCCATACTGCTCGTACTCATCACCTAACCCTATTTAAAATGGTTCATTTTTTCGTTAGTTTTGTCCATTCGACATCTTGACGGAGCAGAGCCCGTTTTCAAATCAGAGGACGCGCGAGCGTGAGATTTGGCAATCACGTTAGGTTTATCGATGACAATTGCTATGTCGCCTACACTATATTATCAAGATATTCTGTTTCTGTATAATACAACCATGTCCTCTACAGTTTATCTACTCTCCCAGCAACGTGTGGTCGCTCTCCGCCCATGCCGGGAACAGGAACGCCGCTCACGCAACGAACAGAGAATTCTTGTGTATCTGAACTTCTGAAGAAGTGGTTCCGTTACGATTAATTCTGCCTAGACCAGAGGGTTTATTCGCCAAAACATGGGGATGTAGAGGAGGAACCCGGGGAAGGTACGTACAACGACCAGACACAGACCGGGAGAAATAGCTCAGTTTTCAAGCAATACTAGTAGTGCGAAAGTAGATTATGAGGACAGGTATTTGGCACGTGCGTATAATAGTAAGGACACCTTCATGGTTGGCTGATTGCCCTGTTCTGGTCGTGGCATGACCGTCTCACTTTCACGTGGGCCCACCCTTGTCCCTTAAATCTTTTTTCTGACGGTCTATATCCAAATGTTTTATCGCCACTTGGCTGCCGAAATTTAGTAAGTTCATCCGGAGGTTTTGTGTATCTGAACTCTGAAGGGTATTTTTTAGTGATGCGAGAGGGCAGGTCCGGAACAGTACAAGCCTGACCGAGTAACTAAAAATTAACGAAAAACAAAAACCCTTCTCCACAAGCAACGAAATCCCGCACTGTTTGGCTAGATGCTTCAGAAGCTCGATCAGATATTCTATGGGCAACAGTTTGGCATGCGGACTTGATTAATTACTTGGAGATCTCGATCGCATCATTAGACCGCGTGCGTGTCCAGACAGCCATGAGCCCATGACCTTGCCAGCTTTTGGGGCATCAAACACATGCATTTGTCTAAGGATTAATCAGCTAGCTATCTGCTTTAGTTAGACAAACAATTTTCGGCGTGGACGGCAGTACTAGCTGTGGCAAGCTAATAATCTCCAGTGTTCCTAGCTAGCTAAGCTATGGAACCTTTTGACCTAGAACGGCGGAGATGATGAAGAAGAAAAATATATCGACAAATTACGAAGAAGTATAGTCGTTGCTAAAGATAATACGCAGATAGTTCGCTTGTCCTTGATGAATTAAAACAAATCAGCAAAGTACATCACGTAAGGAAATAATGCGCGCACTAAGTATAAAAACTGCATAGACAAGAGTTCACCTAGAAAGCAATAGAGTCAGAGACAAGTCATAGAGTTCGTTGAGTAAAATAAACATCTAGTGACAAGTAGAGTAAAACGATACATGTGGAGTACTCCTTTTTAGACTTTATAGTACTGTTGGTCTTCTAGATCACTACATATATAGTCTCGAGTATTATATTGAGTATGTTACACGCACTTACTTTGCTCGTGGTGAGGTGATTACATGCGTCTAGCCCACTAATCTCCCACTCCCGTACGCCTTGACAAATAGACTGCAATAAAGTCGCTCAAGAAGACAAGTACTAAAGTTGGCTTAAACCACAGTTCAGAATTCTATCATTTTCTGGCAGCCTCCCAGTGACAACTAGTCCAAACTGAAGAAAAAAACTGAGAAAACCGATAGAAAACGAGAGCGTGACACACGCTTCAGACTCACACGACACATGGTGTCAAACTTGTGCCCAATTGACAATAGTGCTCGCTAACTTTTTTTTTGACAATTAATACCATATAATAGCAGCAAATAGTACATGGTAGAGAGATGTACCTCCATCGTGTCCGTCCCCCCACCGCGATCAATGCGTGCGGCAGGACATCACGCCGTCCATTGTCTTGTACCAGTCGTCAGCGGCCGTGCATGAGGTTGTCCCCGCGCGCATACAGCACTGGCCTGCCACGCGAACGGTATGTACAGACGAAAAACAACAGCTGGCCGAAACCGGCGAGCCGGCCGGCCGGTGGTTGCCCGACGGGAAATAATCTCGCATTCTCTGGACGCGTCCCGATTTCTCCATATCATCCGGCGATCTCCAGATCTTTGGAACTCCGAATTAGGCACCTGCCCTTCTCCATGCAGTTTGCTCTATCCATCAGAGCACGTGGTTCATGTGAACTTGCGCAGCGTTCAGAGCTCTGTTTCTTCCTCCAACAAGCATCCTCCCACGGCGGTTCAAATTAAATGCCCGACGGAAATGGCCGTACAGTCGGTTTCGCCTGGCCACACCGTGTGGGCGTGTGGCGTCTACACAGAGACGGCCATAATCTCCATTGCCGGAACTGGCTAAGCAAGCGCCACGTCGAGCTCGACCGGCTGCCGCTCAGCGAGGAAAAACGGGACTCAGAAACATATGGCCTCCCACCCGAAAAAAAATGGTCAAATGTAGACCGTATCATATAACCGCCACCCGAAAAATCGGAAAGGCTTCCCAACATATCACATTGGAAGTCTTGGCGTTTCTACGTGTATCAATGTATCATATATAGTTCACATTTCCATCAGCTCCCAAAAGAATGGTGTATGGATTACCTAAAAAATGTTGCTTGATTAGATCAACATGGTTAGGTTGTTGTCATGTTTTATCCATCCATACAATTGTGCTTCTTAAAGATTTCAGTCTCCCAAAAATGTAGCACGGTTGATATGTCGTCTCTCAACCACCAGCTTCACACATCGGCTGGTATGATAAAATGTGCGAAGGGGGAGAGCGACGGCCACTCCGGCTATGTGCCCAGCCCACCCAATCCTATTGACCAGTGTTGTCTGGCCCTGGAAATACGCATAGTCCAATTAAATCTCCTGGCGCCCTTTACCGGGGCTTCCATTTTAAAGCTTATCACACTTCTCATTCCGACCTTCCAGCGGGTGACGATCCACGACTAATCAAACAGAGCAACATAATTGACCCACAACTAGCATTATGCTGAAAACGTGAAAGTATGGTGGGGTACAATTGAGAGAGGTCACGGCGAGGTGCCAACTGTCGGGAAGGAAGGAGAATGCTTGATTACATAATTAACAATGAAAAGATAAAAAAACAAAAGAAAATGAAGATCAAACTGGCAAAACAAAAACAACCAATCGAAAATATTTTGGCTGCTTTGCACTCAAAATAGCACAATTTGATTTATGAAGCGCAATTCAACCCTTACCTTTTTTGATAATTTTTTGCAACGTAAATGTTTTATCGAAATTCTAGCAGCCTACTATGTTTTGCGCCTAGGCTGCTACCGATTTCACTATCCCATCTCTCGCGACTGCCGCAGCTTACCCGGTCCCATCTCCCGCGAGTGTGTGGACGGCGGCATCGGCACGAGAATTTGGAGGCAACGACGCCAACTTGCAAGTTCGACAGCTAACTCTCCGCCTCTTCACAATGGCGTTTTAGGGACGACATGGTTGGTGCAGCGATCTAACCGAGTGTGGCAGCTGTCGGCCAGATCCACGTGAGATATTTAAAATAAAAAATATTTATACTAATATTTATACTCCTCAATAATTTATTATAATTACACTACAAACTTATTTGCTACACTAACGATATAACAATGTTGTTAATAGTAATTATGTTACATGTCTTATACAATTCCAATCTCAATTGGAAAACACATTAGCGTCATGGTAATTTAAACGGTGTTGTGTAAAATAATTGTTAGCCTTGCCCCGTAAAAAGATTTTAAAGTCAAATCATCGTAAATGTAAAAACTAAAAATGGCATGAGATAATTTTGTCGCAGTACAATGACTTAGTGTATATATGTTTCTATGTGTATCCACAAATATATTAGAATCGTGAAATATCTTGGTAGAGATCTCGAAAATAGGTGATCTAACTAAGATCTTAATACGATCTCTCTTGTGAGACATGGTATAAGCAAGTTATCAAATCAAACCAAGTCGAGAGTTTTCACTCCAATATAAATCTCGGGAGTGTCTAATGGTCAGTCAACTGATTTTGATTTCGTCGTCAGTCGATTTTTTGTCCAACCGGACGTCGACACGTCGGCCACTCAAACCCCGCTTCCCCAGCGCGTAAAAACACTCAAACGGAAAAAGGCAACGACAGCTCCCACCTTAACGGGTTTGTGCTCGGTTCTTGGGCCCGAACCCAACAACATCCTGCCTACCACCACCAGCCCAACTAACAAACTACACACAAAGGCCCGATAACAGAAAAAGAAAAGAAACAAACGCATCTTCTTCTTCCTCAAGAAAACTCCATTCCCCAACGCCTCCACCCCCAGACCCAAAGAACAGCAGAAAAAGAAGATCTAGAGCTCTCCAATTCTGACATGTAAGAGAGAAAATACACAACAAACTGAGAGAAATGGAGAGTGTCGACAAACCCCCAGGCAAAGGAGCTGACCTGCGCAGTCTTCCATCTTCATCGATCCAGGTTTGTTCTCTGAATAAAACTGATAGCATTGATCGTGAAAGCAGAACTTCCCCACAATCCTCCATCTGATGTTACAATCATCTTCACCAAAATAACATTCCCAGGGACAGCTGAGCTTCGCCACCCAATCTGGAACAATAGAGAAGAAAAGGGGTCCCCCACTCCAAACCCAGCAATCCTCCCTCACACAAGTATAGTTTCAGAAACCAGATCATTATTGCCACAAAAATCTTGGTGCAAAACGCTTGAAGAAACACAAATCCCACAAAAAAGAAAGAAAGCCTCTCTGATTTAAAAAGTTGTAGCAGAAGAAAAGTAATGGAGCCAATAAAAGGTAGGACAAACTTATCTGAAAAGATTGTTTCGACTACATAACTTGCAGAAATTCATAACAAAGCTGAGTTCACATAATAGAAAACACAAACACGGGATATATATATGCTTTGTCTTGCACTAGGAAGGTTCAAAAGCATTAGGACAGATAAACACAGCAGTAGCAACCAACATGAACTAGACTAAAAAAAGAGCAAACCACGACATATAAGTGGTTCTCTTGCATAAGGGCTGCCATAGAACTCCATAGGCTGCGCTCTAGAGACGATCGAAAGAGACACAAAGACGATCTGCATTGTCTTTGTCGAATAGAATGAGCACAATAGAGCCAGCACCTAACTTGTGCTCAGATGCAAACTGCAGCCAACCAGCCCTGAAACAAATCCTCTCATCTTTGCAGGTGTAGTATGAAGCTTCGTAATTGTTCCCATCATATCCATAAATTAGATTAGCTTTGCCTTTTCCAGTCTCGGATAGGTTGAGAACAGATGAAATCTCCTTCGGGATCCGCTGTAAAAACAACATGGGAAAACATCAAAATCCAAAAAGCAATCTATTTTCCTGAACAAATCAAATAGAGACACTAGAAGAATGTGAGACTAACTGTGACACTAGAAAAAATATATTGTCTGAATAAATGCAACAAAATAGACAGCCAAACATAGACATCGGCGTCCACTGAACCGTAAATGAGACACTAAAACATTATGAGAGATATAGTGAATGAAAAATACAGACAAACAATTAACATGATAGAAACAGAGAGAGAGAGTGAGAGAGATAGAGCTAAATCGAGAGAGATAGATATAGATACATGCATGTTCTTCAGATAGATATAGAGATAAAAATAGAGCTCAAAATGAGAAATAGAAAGAGAGAACCCTAGAAACTAATTATAGACACACTATTAATAGAGAAAGTCTTCGGCGCCCACTAAATAAACTGAGACATACCAACACAAATAGAGACAGAGAGAGTCGAAATAGATAATAGACTCAGATTCAGAAAGAGAGAGAGAAAGAGAGATAGAGAATCAAAGTCAAATATCAACAAAAATAGAGACAACCTGCCAGTAAAAATAGAGAATCAAAGTAAAATAGAGACTCAAAGTCACTATATAGACTGAGATTCAGAAAGAGAGAGAGAGAGAATCAAAGTCAAATACCAACACAAATAGAGACAACCTGCCAGTAAAAATAGAGAATCAAAATCACTATACAGAGAGAGAGAAAACACTTAATCACTGAAACATAACTGAGACAATAAAACAAGACTGAGACACTAAATCACTGAAACTAAACTGAGACAATAAATCAAGACTGAGACACTAAATCACTGAAACTACACTGAGACAATAAATCACTGAAACTACACTGAGACAATAAATCAAAACTGAGACACTGAATCTAGACTGAAACACTAAGAGAGAAAGAGACAATAAATCAAGACTAAGACAATAAATCAAGACTAAGACAATAAGATAGAGATAGAGATAGTTTCTTCAGTCTCTTTCATTAGTTTCTTCGGAATTTTAGATGCTATAACAAAAAAACAAAAGAGATATATGTGCAGACTTCATACATAACTGCAGGACAACTGACATATCCATATAGTAGGTTCTTTGCAAAAAAAAAGATAGCAGTAGAAACTAATACATAACTGCAGGACAACCTTTTGACTGACTTCATCTTCACTCAGACTTTAGCATGGACCGTATAGACTGAAGAAACGATAGAGAAATAGACACTGATACACTGATATAACGGACTGAAACATAAATTAACTGAGACACTGACAAAACTGAAAACAAGAATGATATATTGAAACAATGAAACTAAACTGAGACACTGATGGATAGAGGAAAATATGTTTCAAGGACTGAAAATAAAAGATAGAGAGAGAGAATAAGAAATAGAGAGAGACGGATTAAAGAGAAAATTAAATTGAGAAGAACTGAAAATAAGAAATAGAGATAGAGAATAAGAAATAGAGAGAGACGGATTAATGAGAAAATTAAATTGAGAAGAACTGAAAATAAGAAATAGAGATAGAGAATAAGAAATAGAGAGAGAGACGGAAAACAGAGAAAATAGAAATAGAGAAGGACTGAAGACTGAGATAGATATAAATAGAGATAAAGAGAGATAGAGAAGACTGAGATAGAGATAAATAGAGAGAAAGTCTTCGGCGCCCACTAAATAAACTGAGACATACCAACACAAATAGAGACAGAGAGAGTCGAAATAGATAATAGACTCAGATTCAGAAAGAGAGAGAGATAGAGAATCAAAGTCAAATATATTTACTATTAAATGGGAGTTGGACGTACATTGGTAGTCCCTCTTGTTTTCTGCCAAAATTTTCTGCCATCCCACGGCCGCACGATCTCGATCGATCGCCTCTCCTCTCGCGTCCGGCCGCCAGCCCCTACCCTCATCTCCTCTCTCTTTCCTGTCACATCGCGCCGCCGCCGCCTTGCCCAAGCACCTCGCGCCGCCCCCCAGCGCCCGTCTGGCGCCGCCACGCGAGTGACCACTGGCGCCAGCTCCCGCGCCCTCCTTGACATTCTGCAAGGCCGCCCAGCGCCGCCACGCGAGTGACCACCGGCGCCAGCATCCGCGCCCTCCAGCACCTGGGACCTCCTCGCCCGGATCCCATCTCGATCTGGAGCTCCACCCCGCTGCCACCCGGAGCCTTCACGACCCAGCACCGCCGGCCTCCCGCAGCCCACCCTGCAACTCACCGGCCTCCCGCACCCAACCCATCATTTCGCTCGCCGGCCTGGAGGCAGCTCACTCACCAGATCGACTGCAGCCGCCGCTTCAAGCGGACGATGACGCCGTCGACCTCATCATCTTCTCTGCTACAAGGGGGGACGCCGCCGTCCTCTACACACTACCTAAAGGTCCTGCTCGACCCCGCCCTCCACGCCGGCCGGATCGATCTGCAACCAATAATCAAGATGCAAATCACCCCGAGGCTGCTCCTCAACTCGCGCCCAAGCACCTACACACGGAAGTAGCCACGGTAAGATCCACAGTCCGAACCCACACCCTCCATTCGATTCTTTCCCCTGTTGGTGATTGTGAGCAAGCGTACTTTGTTTAGATCGATTGGAAACGGCAGATGCCTACCAAGCTTTCTTATCTTTAGTTGTTTGCTGCTGCTAATCATGCAACATTTTCAGCTTGTGCAAGGCAATGTAGTCCTTCTCAGATGTGGTGCATGCTAGCACAAGGCTTCGACGACGACGACTGCCTCCTTCCGCTTGCACCTCCGCTACTACAAACCCCTCCACTGGTGAGCTCCCTTCTTCCCCGTTAAACATGTAAACAAAGCATGCGTGTTTGGATGGATGGAAATCCATGAAAAAGTTTAGGTACTTGTTGTTGCTGCTGCATGCGTTCTTAGCCAGCAGATTATTGATTCAGTCTTACGAAGTGCATTATATAAATTCTGCGGAGGAGTAGATTATTGTCATTATTTTGGAGGTCCAAAGCAGCGACAATTTTATTTCATCTTCCAGGCATTGTGATTATCTATATGGAACTGACATAGTAATTTGACCCCTTCACAAAATGGTACTATTTTGAATTCAGGAAGCATATGATTTCTAACACTGCTCTTTTAGGGTAATAGATGCAATAAGGCTTACCTAGCAAAGATTAGTTGGCATAATCTGCAAGAGTTTCGGGGGCAGTTGATATCTTTGGTACTTTTTCTTTGGCCACACCTGCTTAAATTTTCAAGGTTCTGTTGTTGCTCATGTATTTAGTGGTTAAGAACAATAAATTGTTTCTCGAACAATTTGAATAGGCTGATACTACTTCTGGAATTTCGTCAATCAGATTGTTATATGGAGCTTGTGTTCATAAAACTGAAAGGCGTTTTGATAGCACCTTTTAGTGCCTCCACTTCCTGCCCATCGCCTCCCAAACGCCGGGGTATTCTACATCTTTATGTTCTACATGTTCTAGCCGGCTCCTAATTGCTTGTGGTGCATGTTAGGGAGAGTTGATACCATGTATTGGCCGCTTCACCAAGGAGCCGAGGCAACCTCAACTTTAGCGATTCAAGAAAGGGAGAGATGCAGGAGCTCTGGCATAGATGCAGTTACAAGATAATGCAACTACAACTCGCAGGCAGGCTGGATGCTGCAATGGCACTCACTAGCAGGTTTTTATCTTCCCTTCTGGCCTTTTAACTCATGGATGATCGTTGTTCCTTTACACCAAAGGTGTTTGGTGGAAGTCTCACGTTAAAACAAATCAATGAAATCTGCATCCACACCACTCAAAGAAATTATCTGAAACCAACAAGTCGGGTTCACTTGCAGTTAGCTCGTGAGGTCCAAGCACGCTTGTCGTGAACAAATGGGCTAAACCTACGGTTCATTGAAGAGCTATGTACCAGGGTTGGTTGAACACTTTATAATGGGATGTCAAAGAACTTTTCAGTAAAACGTACAAACTGAATTCTGCATTTTACTAATTATGTGCTGTTTTTTCTTCTCTTACAGCTCAAGAAGATAAAGCTTGGAATATCTGAAATTTCTGGTAATGCACAACGTCTACTTTTGGAGGCGCTTCATTCGGGTGCACTTACAAAACCTCTGATGGCTACAAAATCCTCTATAAACAGATTGGATATTAGTACCCTACAGGAATTCATTTATGTAAGATTCAGTAATTTATCTCCCTAGCATTATTTAGTGAGAAAATGACTCCCTTTGACGGTTTACTCATGTTAAGAAAATGTAGGAAATTATACTTCTCCTAGGGTCGTTCTTGTAACATCCAGTGTTGAGCATGATTGGTTTGTTTCAATTGCAGAGCCCCCTCTTTCAGATCTTGATGTCAAACGTCATGAGTGTTCTTGGGAGGGGATAATTGATGCCAAGCAGATTCTCCAGTAAGACATTGCACTTCTCCTAGCATTATTCTTGAGGATGTATGCATATGTACGTACTTCTGTTATGCTTAACGTTGAACTTCCTGTGATCAGAATACACACATTGCACTTGCTTTCGAGGTGCTAGGCGGGTGGCGCCAAGGCAAAACTACAATGAGTGCGACTATGCTTCAGGTCTGTCTAACATACATTAAAGTGATATATTAATTTTGGATATACCCTATGTTGTTAACTCGTTGTTGTGTTTGTTTTACATAGTATGAGATGTACAACCTGTTTATTGAAATATATGGCCACTGGAAGGTAAGATAAATAAAACTTGCTGCTTTGTAAATGCTAATGGGAGGAGGGGTCCTTCTCTATTGATGTCATTGTATATTTTCTTTTTCTAATTTTCATGGTTCAAGTACAACTATTTCTTGGCTTCACTTCAGAAATAAATGACTGCTAAAATTTAGTTGAGATGGATGGGCGGGCTCCTGTGTTGCGCAGTGAATGCTGCAGGCGGGAATGTGCGCGCTCACATATTCCTCATTCGGTTTCAAACGTAGACCTTGGCTTCACTTCAGAAATATTCAATTTATGTAGAAGCTAATGAACTTAGTTCCAGTGCTACAATGCCTCTTTCGGTGATATATTACTATCCAACAGCTGGTGGATTTGTTTGTTTTAGGGAAGACCGGTATTGTGGGTAATTTCGGGGTATGGGCATGGTTTCTGATAATGACGTTTGGGGTATGTGCATAGTTTCTGATAAAACTGTCTGACTCTTGAGATTTCAACTTACGTGCATACCAAAGGAATTATTTTGCCATTTAGACAAATGATCATACTTTCCGTTCTGTGGCCAAAACTAAATAAAATTGTTTGTATTCCTAAAGTTTGCTGGATGACATGCGTATCTTTTAGTTTAGGATTCTGAATTAATTGAGCCTCTTCCCAAATTAGCCACTTCTGAGATACATTTGTTGCGATCAAGTCATGTTTTTAAGAGGCGGCAAACATTGTAACTTTTCGGCATTTGCCTTTATTGTTATTTGGAATCAATTGGGTGCGACTTATCAATGCTCACAAGTATTTGCCACATATTTCTTTTGCAGATTGCACACTCGCTCATTTGGTCAAGAGCTTCTATGGTTTCCTGCTCATCTCTATCTGTAAAATAAGATGTGTTGAAATAGTACGTTGTAATGAACCGATTATAGGGAAAAAGCATGCATTCCGCTGCTAATTATTCTTGTGTGAAACAACTTATATGATAGGGGATTGTACTCATTACAAAGTACTATTTGATTTGTGAGTGATTCATTTGACTGCCTATGATTCTCCGAATGACCTTGGAAGTTGTTTCTGGCAGCGTCTATATGGTTTTCATTGTGTTAAAAGTAACTTATATTGAAATCTGACTCGTGAATGATTGTTCTAAGCTGTGATGTGTTTGTTTACTATAAATATTCGCACTTCCAGGTTTTTACCTTTAGTTCCGTGTCAAATTTTGTCCATCTATCTGGCTATCAAGGATTGTTTCGTCAAATTGATTCAAGGATAAAGACCAGACTTGGAATGATCAACTGAGGTGTAATCACCAAATAAAACCAAGAGCAGAAAATGAATCTATTGATATTGGGTTGCACAGTACCGGTTAGGAAGCGTCCATGGAGTGCCCCAGCCTCTATGGTTAAGAAAGCACACGCATAATGAAATTTTTGATGAATGTTGCTTCCATATTTATTTACGTTTTCTCGTAACACCTCTTGTGTCATGTACTAGGGGAAACTACAACAACATTTTGATAGAGTTTAATAAAACTCAGCGACTGAGATATTATTTGAGTAGGGGACTACATAGTGGTGCAGTCGTTGGAGTGGGATGGCTACAAAGTACGATAACAACAAGGAAAAAACTAGAAGTCCGTAGCAACGCACGGGCATTCAACTAGTCAACACAAATAGAGACAACCTACCAGTAAAAATAGAGAATCAAAGTAAAATAGAGACTCAAAGTCACTATATAGACTGAGATTCAGAGAGAGAGAGAGAGAGAGAGAGAGAGAGAGAGAGAGAGAGAGAGAGAGTCAAAGTCAAATACCAACACAAATAGAGACAACCTGCCAGTAAAAATAGAGAATCAAAATCACTATACAGAGAGAGAGAAAACACTTAATCACTGAAACATAATTGAGACAATAAAACAAGACTGAGACACTAAATCACTGAAACTAAACTGAGACAATAAATCAAGACCGAGACACTAAATCACTGAAACTACACTGAGACAATAAATCACTGAAACTACACTGAGACAATAAATCAAAACTGAGACACTGAATCTAGACTGAAACACTAAGAGAGAAAGAGACAATAAATCAAGATTAAGACAATAAATCATGACTGAGACACTGAATCACGGAAACAAGACTGAGAAACTAAATCAAAACTGAATCAATGAGACACTGAATGAATGAGACAATTAAAAACTGAGCAAAAAATCAAGACTGGGATAACGAATCACTGAAACAGAGAGAGACACTAAATCAAGACTGAAAATTTGAAAGCACAACTGTTAACAAATAAAATATATGCACTGGAGGAAAAATGCTTAGATGAAGACACTAATGGTGCTGGCAGAAGCTAGGCAGGAGGACACCACAAGAAACTGAACATAGAGAAATACGAGTAGATACTTACTAGGTGAGCAATAACTCACAATCACTGCCGGTTTGGAATTTATGAGATTTCAGCTTAGCTTTCAGTTCTTCGTGATTATAGATCTCTCCATTCACCTGGAAATGACAACCAACGGACAACATGTGGGTAAAAACACAAAGAAGATGGACGGAAACAGTGCAATTCCATTGTCAATACAGATACAGACCGTCACGACAACTGTTTTGTCCTCGTTGTACAACGGCTGGTCTCCAGAAGTGGGACAAAAATAGCTAGCCGCTGGTGCGCAAGGTAGCAATCCTCATAGCTGTGTAAACCGCTCCAGTCAGGCACTCTGTGCCGTAACCTGTGAAAAACGGCAGATTCAGTTCAGCGGGCGCATAATATTTCACATGTCCCCTAAGAGCATTTTTAAATAACAAGCAGAACACAGAAATGCCAGTGAACTACAGTACACAGCATCTCCGATTCAAGTTTACTCTAATGCAGCTTCCTGTCAAAAATCGACTCACTCTAATCTAAGTTGACCCCTGAACACCGTTTCCTCCATGAGCATGCAGCGGTTCCTAGAGATGGAGAAGCTGCCCAGACTAAGTCACAAGACACAGAACTAGTTTTTTTGCAAACATTTTGGAAAATCAGTGTCCACTTCACAAATTTTTGTGTCTAAGTGCATATGGAAGTGGAGTGTATCAAATTCGTCTGACGCAGACTCCACTTCGCGAAATATCTCCACACCAAATAGTCACCAAATGACTAACTAGAAACCAAAAAGTGCATCATCTAGGGCAGGGTCTCTTCTTTCATGGTCTATCACCTGAAAAACGACAACAAAACAGATGATAACTTACGCCAATTAGAACATAGCCACGAGGTGTCTAGCACATAAATACGAAATGGCCAAATTTGACAAACTCACATCATGATCGCTGGATAGACTGAACCCTTCACCGAAGCTGTCAGTTGGTGCGCGTTGGGATCTACACACCATGAAAATTCAGACATTCAAACACCATATACAAATTTACACTGGGAAAACTTAGATAGACTTCAGAACTACCAATACAACAACAAAAACTACATGGCAACACCTACTTCAAACGGGTGACACATAGGGTCTCCATATAATTTGTCCAGATAACAATGAGGGACAGCTACACATGCTCAAAAGCTACCTATAGATCCTCTAAAAATCAGCGCCAGGGCAAACACAGCCACGAGATCAACAAACACACCCCACGGGCCACGGCATACAAGCATCAGCAGCAAAAACTGAGCCTAGCACTAGTAAATCGAACAGAAATCAGACACAGATCCTTCACTGCCCCTCTGATGAACACAAAGACACACGCTCGCCACTGCGAGGAGGAGCTCCGTGAGGTCAGAACGCCGCTGACAACAGCCGTTGCATTCTCCCCCACCCCCTATACCACCAAAACGCATGACACGGAGAACCTTTCCGTCGGCGGCGACGCCTCCTACCAACGCGAATCTCCCTCCTCTGTTCCACCTCCACCTTCCCCTTCTCTCCTCACACCGGCAGAAATAGCCTAGCGAAAAAACACACAAGGACGCACAGATCCTCCACAGCCCCCCTCATGCGGACAGAGATTCACGCTCTCCGCCGCGATGGAGAGTTCCGCGAGGTTAGAAATCCGCTGACGACGGCAGCTGGATATCCCCCAACCTCTACCACATCGCCGCATGCATCCGCCTCCCACGGGGAAAAAATGAGCACAGAAACAACAAGCTCAAGGATAGAGTACCTGTCCCGCCAGTGGCGACGACTCGAACGACGGCCGATCCGCCATGGCGAGGCAGCGGCCTCCTCTGTTCCACCGCCCCTTCCCTCTCTTTCTCCCTCAGACAGAGCTCAGCAAAAAGAGACGGCCGAAAATGACACGGCCGCCGAATGAGAAACCGGGTATGGGCCAGAAACCCGCAGAGCCAGCCCGTCACGAGACTCTACCCGCGAACGCAGCGCACAGCAGGACAAAAGACAGCACGAATCTTGACACGGAACGGACGGCCAGAAAAACAACTGACGGGGAAAAGAGAAACAGTCGACTGGAATAGAGCAAATCCCTAAATCTCAGTTAAGTTGATCCGAGAAAAACCAAGACTTAGCCTTTTAATTTGGAAAAGTACATCTGTACATGGGTGATATATTTGCTAGTTGAGGCCCTGTTTGTGGCTGATTTATATGTGACCGTGTATCTTTAAATAATTAATGGACAGCCGGCGTATATACTAATTTTGAAGTACAATATTTCACATGTTTATTCTTTCTGGGTGCATAAATAGCGTGCAATGCAAGACGGTCCGAGGGATGAGTGGACGTAGAATTGGTGATTCGGTTAGATTTATCGACCACAACTGTTCGACTGGTTGTTGTGTGAGAGGCCACTCCAAACATTACCAACCGTGATGCGTTCATGCGTGGGTCTTACAGCAGTGACACACCGCCCCCATAATCATCACCCGAACATATTTAAAATACTCGCTACTACATATACCATGTCCAACACTGTGTTAAATGGACATGGTATATGCAGTAGTTGCATGACTGCATGTCATTTCTCAAATAAGAGGACGCGTGTAAGTCTGAGATTTGGGCGATCGGTTTAGGTTTATCGGTGATTACTGTTATGTCTCATACGCAATATTATCAAGATCTTCTACATAATACAACCAATATCCTTCTATAGTTTATCCACTCGATCGCTGTGCTGTTCGAGTGATCCGGGAGCAGCTGAGCAACGTGCGGTCGCTCTCCGCCTGTTGCCTGGAACAGGAACGCAGCTCACCGCAACGAACAGAGAACGATGCCTAGCTCGTCATATTGCGTCCAAATTCTTGTGTATCGGAACTTCTGAAGAAGTGCTTCCGTTATGATTAATTCTACCTAGACTAGAGGGTTTATTTGCAAAAACAGGGGGATATAGGAGAAAACTGGGGAAGATACGAACAGTGACCAGACGGGTAGCACAGCTCAGAATACTGTACTAAATTAGATTATGAGGACAGGTATTTGGCACGTGCATATAATATAATTCATGTAATAAGGAAACCTTCCTAATTGGCTGATTGCCCTGTTTTGGTCGTCGCATGACGCTCTCACTTTCACATGGGCCCGCCCTTGTCCCTTAATTAGGCTGCCGAAATTTCGTGGTTTTGTCTATCTGAAGGCTGTTTCTTAGTGTGCGAGAGGGCAGGTCCGGAACACGTACTGCCCTGATCGAGTAACTAAAAATAACCAAAAATGAAACCCCGATATTGTATAGGCTACAATTTGGCATGCGCATTCGATTACTTGGAGATCCCGTGATCGGATGCATCATTAGACCGCGTGCGCGTCGAAACAGACATGATCCCATGAGGCCATGACCTTGCCAGCGGCATCAAATGCCTTGTTTATTCCAAGTGTGTTGTAAACGGATAGCAAAGAAAACGACAAAGAGCGGAACGATCAAACCAAAGGGGACACGAGATTTAACGTGGAAAACCTCTCCAAACAAAGGAGAGGAAAAAACCACGGGCGCCAGCCAGCAATACTTCACTATATCGGGTGAGTTTACAAACGCCGTGGGTTTACAATGTGTGGCTTACCCAAAACGGCGGCTTACAAGAGGAATAAATAGAAGCATCAAACCCTAGGTCGGCTGCAGTCCAACCCGAAATCAATCCCACCTCGGCGGTAGTACCGCTTAACCCAGCGGTACTACCGCTGGGGTGGGCTGGTTCGTCTCTTCCCACCTCAGCGGTACCGGCGGCGGTACCGCCAGCGGTACCAGTCGGTACCGGACAAGCGCGTCAGATGGCCATTTCAGCGGTAGCGGTGACGGTAGCTCTCAGCGGTAGTACCGCTTAACCCAGCGGTACTACCGCTGGAATTTGGAACACCAGAAAATAACACTCCACCTTGAGACAAATTCCATCTTGTAGCATAAAAAGAACTTCATCCTGAAAACAACAAAGAAACACCTTCGGCGCCAAATAGCCTCTTGGGTTAGACAGTGATACCAACTAAGCCCGAGCAAAGCTCGAACTTAGTAACAGGAACTGGCTTTGTCATCATATCAGCAGGATTATCATGAGTACTTATCTTGCATACCTTAAGTTTACCTTTTGCAACAACATCACGCACATAATGGTATTTGACGTCAATGTGCTTTGTTCTCTCATGGAACATCTGATACTTGGTAAGGTAAATAGCACTCTGACTATCACAAAACAGGTTAATGCAAGTATCATCTCCACAAAGCTCAGCAAACAAACCTTTCAGTCAAACCGATTCTTTACATGCTTCAGTAATAGCCATGTACTCTGCTTCAGTGGTAGACTGGGCAACAACAGATTGTAACGTTGCCCTCCAACTCACGGCACAACCACCAAGCGTGAACACATAACCTGTGAGGGATCTCCTCTTATCCAAATCGGCAGCAAAATCTGAATCCACATAGCCTACGAGTCCCTCATCAGTCTTGCCGAACTTGAGGCAAGCATTGGATGTGCCACGAAGGTACCTGAAAATCCACTGAACAGCCTTCCAATGTTCTTTACCAGGATTAGCCATATATCTACTAACCAAACTCATAGCATATGATAAATCTGGACGTGAGCAAACCATGGCATACATTAAAGAACCAACAGCACTAGAATATGGAACTCTAGACATGTACTCAAAATCCTCATCCGTACTAGGACATTGTTCAGCTGACAATTTAAAGTGAGGAGCAATAGGAGTACTAACAGACTTTGCATCATGCATGTTAAAACGATGAAGAACTTTCTTAATGTAATTTTGCTGACTAAGAAACAACAAACCAGAATTTCTGTCACGGGTAATCTCCATACCTAGAATTTTCTTAGCAGCACCAAGATCCTTCATCTCAAACTCGCTACTCAACTGTGACTTGAGAGCAGCGATATCTTTCTTGCTCTTGGCAGCAATCAACATATCATCAACATATAATAACAGGTATATAGGTGATCCATTAACAAACTTAATGTACACACAGCTATCAAATTCAGACCTCTTAAAGCCATGTGACAACATAAAAGAATCAAACCTTTTATACCACTGACGAGGAGATTGTTTCAAACCGTATAAGGACCTTTTCAACTTACACAAGATCCTCCTTACCAGGCACTATGAACCCTTCTGGCTGGTCCATGTATATCTCCTCCTCCAACTCTCCATGCAGAAACGCAGTCTTTACATCTAACTGCTCAAGCTCAAGATCACGCATAGCAACAATACCAAAGAATGTACGAATTGAACTATGCTTAACAACTGGAGAGAAAACATCATTATAATCCACACCTGGAATTTGACTGAAGCCTTTTGCAACTAACCTTGCCTTAAACCTCGGAGCTCGCTAGGAGATAAACCCTCCTTTCTCTTGAAGATCCACTTACAGCGGACTGCCTTCTTTTTCTTAGGCAAGCGCACAACTTCCCATGTGCCATTCTTATCGAGTGACTGCATTTCTTCTTGCATAGCAGCAAGCCACTTCTCGCGGTCACCGGAACCAATAGCTTCAGTATAGGTGGACGGCTCATGTCCGTGCTCCACCTGTTCTGCACAACTCAGAGCATAATCAACAATGTTACACTCTTCAATTAAACGTGGTCGAGGACCACAATTCCTCCTGTTCCTACGAGCAGCAATAGACTGTTGTGGCTGCAAAACAGGGGGTGAGTTCTGAACATTATCATTATCAGAATCAGAAGAAACAGAATCATCAGAACCAGCAGAATCAGGATCAGAATCATCTGAAGTAGCAGCACCATCATTGTCAACAGTGACATTTTCATTTTCAACAGAGTGCTCCACCTCGACACGAACCTGCTCCTCAGAAAAATCTGGCAAAACATCTGAGGACAACTTATCAAAGTACATAACAGATTCATTGAAAACAACACTCCTGCTCATAAATGCCTTGCTAGTTTCGGGATTCCATAACTTGTATCCTTTTACACCCGAACCATAACCAATGAACACACACTTAATAGCTCTCGGCTCTAACTTTCCATTATCAACATGAGCATAAGCAGTGCAGCCGAAAACTTTAAGCTGTGAATAATCAGCAGGAGAATCTGACCATACCTCAATGGGAGTTTTCTTGTCGAGGGGAATAGATGGTGACCTGTTTATCAAGTAGCAGGCGGTGGCAGCCGCCTCAGCCCAAAAACGCTTACTCATGCGAGCGTTGGAGATCATGCAGCGAGCCTTGGAGATGATGGTCCTGTTCATCCGCTCCGCTACACCATTCTGCTGAGGCGTGTACGGGATGGTGAGGTGCCTGACAATGCCTTCTTTCCTGCAATAATCATTAAAGGCATTCGAACAAAATTCGCCACCATTGTCAGTACGAAGTAATTTCACCTTCCTTTCTGTTTGCCTTTCAATCATAGCTTTCCACTCTTTAAAAGCAGCAAACGCATCATCCTTATTTTTCATGAAATAAGGCCAAACTCTTCTAGAGTAATCATCAATAATGGTAAGCATATAACGAGCACCACCATAAGAGGGCTTACGAGATGGCCCCCAAACATCAGCATGTACATAATCAAGTGTACCTTTGGTGGTGTGAACAGAAGCATTAAACTTAACTCTTGTGTGCTTACCGAAAATGCAGTGTTCACAGAACTGCATCTTACCCAAACTGCATCCTTGCAGCAAGTCTCTCTTGATCAATTCTGCCATACCAAGTTCACTCATATGTCCAAGACGCTTATGCCAAAGGTTAGTTTTACTAGCGTCATCATGAGAAACAGCAGCAACAGTACCAGATAACGTGCTACCTCTAAGAACATATAACTTAGCAGAATTCATATCACCAACCATAACTATGAGAGAACCTTTTGATACCTTTAGGAGTTTATTTCCTCCTTTGTACTTGTACCCGTCACAGTCAAGGGTACTGAGTGAGATCAAATTTCTTGCCATGGTTGGTATGTGTTTCACTCCCGTCAACGTGCGTGTCATACCGTCATGTGTCTTGACCTGAACGGAACCAACGCCAACAATGTTGCATTGCTGGTCGTTCCCCACACGCACGAAATCTCCAGTCTGCACTAACTCATAAGAACTGAACCAATCTTTGTTACAGCAAATATGAAAAGAACATGCAGTATCTAGAATCCATTCATCCTGACGAGAAACACATGCAGCTAAAACAGCTAGGCATTCGCCATCAGAACTACCATCAACAACAGAGCCTCACCGGTATCTTTACCTTCATTATTTTTCGGTTGGTAAGTACCTTTTCTTTTCTCCTTGTTCTGCAACTTCCAACAATCATCAATGACATGATTAGATTTCTTACAATACCTGCAGAACTTGTCACGGCCTTTAGACTTTGAGCGACTTCTGTCACCTTGCTCTTGTCTCTGTTGTTGTTGTGGTAGTGGTTATCTCGCTGCTCAGGCCTCCCTCGGACCTGTAAAGCATCGCCCTTGGAGGACGACGACTCCTCTTTCTGTACCATACCTTTCATCTTTTCCCTGGCAAGCAGGGCCTCATATACTTCCGTGGTGGTTAGTTCATCACGGCTTAACAGTATTGTCGTGGGGTAGATAACACGGCAGATGCTACTTTGGGGTAGCTTGAGTTTTTGGGCAAGGCGACACTGGCGTCTGGGAGATTGTTTAGCATTGCAGGGGACACAGGTTTACCCAGGTTCGGCCTCTCCATTGGAGATAAAGACCTACTTCCTGCTATCTTATTATTAATCTTGGTCTCGATCTCGATAACCCGGCTACGACAACAGAGCCGGATCTCGATCTAGGTTACAAAGCTTGTGTGTCTCTCTCGATGGTTCTCTCGCCTAAAGCTTGGGGATTATCAAAGTCTTGCTAGCTATGGCTCAGGGGCCGGTTTATATAGATACCGGGCCCTCTGACCGCGTACACAATAGAGCCGGGTTCTACCCGAACTCCAAGTCCTATCCTAGCTCCTTTATTCTTCGTGCATTCCAAGTCTTGAACCGCCTCTCGAACCGCCTCTTGTACCTTCCAGAATATCACCTTCCTTAGCCGGGTCACCGCCAAGATGCCGGCCCAGAAACATAACCCGGCCCGTGCTGAGGGCTAACTGGCCTGACCGGGCCTCCTTCCTGGCGGGTCACGTTTCCCTCTTCATGGGCCTACCGGGTTATTATCCCTCCATCAGTAGCCCCCAGGTTAACCAGGTAACCAGGTTGCCATGCTTTGCTTCCAACTTTGTGTCGCTTCCTTGATCAATGCTGGTACCCTGGCTTGCCGGGTTAACCACCTGAAATACAAAAACAACAAATACATATAATGCACTATTTTATCTTTCTGCTTAACTGGGCCAGCTCTTCTTGGCGGGTCATACCGTAACCCGGCTTTCTCATACTAGGTCAGATGTCTCCGGGTCTCTCACCCAACACTTAACGAAAATCTCAACTCAACTGGGCCACTTGCTAGTCATAACTGGAGTCAAAGAATATTCCTTTTGTCCTGTCTGTTTGTCGCTGGCTTCCCGGAGAAGATACTTATATCCGCTCACTTTTACCGCAATACCCCTAGGGTTTTCACCGTGGCTATAAGTATCTGGCCACGACCCCCAGAGTAAGTTTCCCCATTCTCACGTTCATCCCCTACCTCACGCTCGCGTCACTGCCACCGCAGCCGCCGGAACTCCGATCTTCAATCGCGCCCTTCAATCTCGTTCAATCTCCAAGGTAACCTCGATTCTTACTTTTATCCATTCCGCGCATCCGATTCCAACCTTTATTTCTTCTAGATTGGCTCCGTATTTCATTATTCACATCCGCACCTAAAGCTAGGGTTCATAACGCCATTGTTGCGCTCTGTCCTCCAGAGCTGAAATCCATGACGAAAGAGAAGATAAAATCTGGAGGGCCCCGTGCGGCCAAAAAGCTCGCAAAGAAACCCTCTGGTACTGCTGCTGGTGCATCTGGATCCGCGGCTCCCGCAGCCGCTCCAGTGAACTGGACGAGGTCCAGCGCTACAAAAACGACCCTCCAATCCTTCGTGAACCGGGGCGAACTCCCGGCTCAGAACGAGATCCAGTGGCGCGCACCTGGGGAGGAGACCCGGCCCACACCAGAAAAAGGTGAGGTCGTTGTGCTCTTAGATCATGTGACCCGGGGTCTCCGCCCCCCGGGTTCCCTCTTTTTCCGCCAAGTCTTTCAATACTACGGGCTCACTCCCATGGATGTGGCGCCCAATTCCATTTTGAACATTAGCAACTACGTCGTTTTCTGTGAGGATTATCTCCAAATACCTCCGTCTCTCGACTTTTTCCTTGAAATCTTCTATTGCAACCCATCTCGAAAAAATCAACCTCTTGGTCCGTACGGGGGCGTGTCTATTCAACGCCGCAAAGAATGCACTTTCCCGGCTCTTGCTTTGGCCAGCCACCCTAAGGGGTGGCAGAACACTTACTTCTACTGCAAGGATACCTCTCCTGAAGCTGATGAGGCCAAATTCCCGGCCTTCAGAAATTCCCCTCTTGTGTACAATTCAAAGATGAACAGCTATGCTAGCCCGGAGAAGCGGGAAGCACTTGAAGGCATCCACTGCCGGGCCAGAGCCCTACTAGCCCACGGCCTTCGTGGAACTGATCTGGTGAAATGCTGGGTTGGTTGGTTCATCCAACCTCTCAGCATCAGGACCCGGCTCTTCCATGAATACACAGAAGAGACCACTGATGACATGCGTTACTCAGAAATCACACTGTTAGAGGATCAGATCGTGAAGAACGCCAAGAGGCTCCTTGGCGAAAAGAAGACTGATATTGCTATGAACGGGCTCGCCCCTTTCAGCACCAAGAACAAACCTCCTACGGTACAACTTGTCATCTACTCACTTCTTTAACTGTAACCCGGTATTTCTTGCAAACTATCTTACTGATACCTTCTTCTTTTTGTCAGGACCCCAAGTGGTGGAGTGCAGATTACACCCCTACGTCCTCTGCTGAGGAGGACACAGAAAGTGATGATCAAGATGAAGAAGAAGAAGGTGAGCCAGACTCCGTAGGCCGGCTCTTCCTCGAGCTGATTAACAACGAAGTCCCCAAAAGGACTCTTCTGCTGACAACCCGGCTCATTTTATTCCAGGCCTCAACGACCCGGCTCCTGACGTACCGCCGGGTCCACAAGCTGTTGCACCAACTCCTCAAAAGAGGACCCGAGCTGCAATTGCAAAGGTGCCATTTTCTCGTTTCTCAACTTGCATGATGAACTCATCTCAAACTCAAATACCAACACAGGAAAAGGAACTTGAGAAGGAAGCTGAAGCCAACAAGAAACCGCGGACCCGGTCCTCTGCAAGCCATGTCACTCTGAGCACAGGTATCCCTCCATGTTCTTTATCAAGCTGGGCCAAATCGATCCAGAAGACGCCCAGCAAAAAGTATCCTTTGGCTGGCAAAATCCGGGTCCCTAAACGTTCTCGTGTATCAGATTCTTCCTCGGACGCTGTTAGCACGCCCGAGGATTTCCACATAAATGCCGGGTTAGAACTATTCTCCTGTCTTTTCAGTTTTCACTACTTTGCAGTCTTTTCTGTATCTAACCACCTTTCTTTTGTTTCAGTGCCAAAGCTATCGTGGAGGAAGACCCGGAATCTTCTCCAGCTGCCTCTCCTCCACCTGCTACAGCTGAACCTTCCCAAATGGAAGTACATGTTGAAGAGCAAGCCCAGAAGGAAGAATCTGGCGCAGAGAACGTGATAGCCACACCACCAAGTCCTCCACCTGCTGCTCCAGAAACAAGTCCAGATGCACAATCACCCGGGCATGGATCTGGGACCAAAGATGTTGACCCGGAAGTCCAGATCACCGGGTCCAAGCAAGGCCCAGCTCCTGGCGTATCTACTGCCATCGCCAAGGTCACCGCTCCAGAAATCAAGGTGGATCCCAGTGCAAAAGGCAAAGACCCGGTTCCTTCTTTGGATTGGCGGCTCTGAACTCCATGTCTACGCCGGCTTTGTGCGAAGAATATTTTTCTCGCCTTGCTCACCACAAAACCCTGGAAACTGAACTGGTCTCTCTGCTTCAAAAACGATACCAGGTAATCTCTCAACTTTACTTACCTTCTTATTTCTTGTGTAACCATACTCTTACTAGCCCCCAAGCACCAAGAATATCACTTGTTGATGAGCTTGGTGCTTTAACAGAAAAAAACTTAGGCAGAAATTTCAAATCCATAGCCCCCAAGGCCCGGGTTGTCTATGTATGACAAGCTGGGACTTAACACTTGCATTATCTAAAAAAAAACTGCACAGTGCACTAAAGAAATTTTGAACACTGTAGCCCCCAAGTGCCGGGTAGCTGCCCGCAGCAACCTGGGACTGTTTTTTCACACCTTTTAGTCCATACATAAATTAGAACTTCAAACACTGTAGCCCCCAAGTGCCGGGTTAGCTGTCCACAGCAACCTGGGACTATTACTCTTTACTTATAAACTTTTTAAACTTGTAGCCCCCAAGTCCCAGGCTTGATAATTCCTTGGCAACCTGAGGCTGAACTGTACACGTCTTTCTTTTCAACAGGAACATGTGAGCCAAGCCAATGAAGAAGTGGCCCGGCTCCAAGGAGCCTTAAAAGCTGAGACTGAGACCCGGGCTGAAGGAGCAAACCAACTTCAGGCCCTGGAAGAAAAAATAGCTGCCTTGACACAAGAAAATGCCGATCTGAAGCGAGACATGCAAGAGCATGAGGAGAACTTCCAGGAGCAGCTGACCAATCTTCAACAGAAGTTTGATGCAACTACCAGTGAGCTGACCCGCCTGAAGAAGATGATTAATGCCATGGTTGCCTCCCTTGTTGGTAAGCACAACCCTCTCAAACCCGGTAAATTTTCCTGTACCAGACCCGGCATATAAACTATGCCTTACACTGGTTTCCACTTTGCAGGTGCACGTGACGGTAACATCCGCAAGACCGCAATGGACAAAATCAAATGCATGTATACACTGGTGCGTCAACTATACTTTGGAAGCTGTGAAGTAATCAAGACCGTAAGGAATTGGGAAAACCCGCCCAGCACTTACACTGAAGTACTGGGTCATCTGTCCACAATGCCAAATTGGATCCAACTGCTGAAGAGGTCCGCGTGCAGAGCCGGGGCAATGCGCAGCTTGGCTTTGGCCAAGGCCTATTATCCCAACTTAGAACCGGGTCCCCTTGCTTCAGGATTTCCCCAGTTTAATGCAGATGGCACTCCCTTTGACAGGAAGTCTTACGGCCGGGCTGTGAAGCAAACCCGGCACGTGGCCACCCAAATTGCCAATGGTCTGAAACTGAACTCCATACAATACGGCTACAGCGAGACCAATGAGGAGATTATTGATGAAGAACCTCAGCGCATTGACCTCCTGCAAAGCTACAAGGAATCAATTGCTACAGACCCCAGTGCTCCTAGTGCTTCTGCTACGCCTAGCTCCTCAACTCCTACTGTGCCACCTCCATCGCGCGCACCAGTGGAAGATGAAGATGAAAACTACTTCCAATCTCTTCAGCTTGTGACATGGCGCAACAACGGAGCCCCCAAGACCCGGGAAGCAGAAGCAGAGACGGCCAAGGATGACTCGGCAAGCGCCAAAGACGGCACCCCAGCTACAACTCCTTCCACTAACCCGGCTCCAGAAGCCGGCTCTTAACTTATGCAGATGCTGTGTCTCTGCTAGAAAACTTATATCATTCGGCCCTTGGGGCACTTTATTGTAATAACTTAGCTATTCTGATACCATGCCTGTGATGTGTGCTTTTGCACTTGTTTTAAACTTTGGTGAAACTATGTGGAATCACATGACATTGAAATATCCAATTGCTTATCTTCTGTGGTTTTGATGACCCTTTTGGTTTCTTTAACTGTGAGCCGGCTTTCGCATGGATATCCTGGCGCAACTTCTCTGAGAAAAACAGGGTCAAACCAAGTCCCAATGGGCTTCATGGTTGATTGAGTTTCCAGGTGTGCAATCAGGCCATATAAGTGCGAGTCACATCAGCTACACAGCAAGATAACCAAGAATACTAGTGGCATAAAAGCCGGGTCTTGGGATTGCAGCTACAGACTTTTTGCAGTAAGAGCCCCCAAGACCTGGATCAATGTTTATAAAGTAAAGGGCTTATGCCTCAGTACCCCATTGATCCAAAATACTGGTGGGACGCACTCTCTGGGCATCCTCAAAAATAAAAAACTTAAACAACTGCAACTAAAACTGAAACCCGGGGATACTTATGAGCCGGGTCCTGGGGAAATAACTTTAGCTATCTCAATGACAAGCCCCCAGGACCAAGCTTGACCAAGAACTGCCACAATACATATAGAACAAAGAAAAATAACCGGCTTATAAAACTGAAACATAAACTGAGACAAGACAAATTTCTGTTTCAACCTTCACTTTATTGATAGAAAAGGTTAGGTCAGCAAGCCGCCTCATTAAAAACCTTCCAGTCCCCTTAGGTACCCTGGTAAGGAAAAGAGCGCGTCTGAAACCTGCTGCCTGTTACATCGTGTGTTACATCTGATACATCTTTTTCATGCTAAGTATAATATGGGCGCAGCTGCGCAATGTTCCACGGCCTCTCACGCTCTTCCATAGAAAAGGTAGAGTGTGTTGAGTCATTGACTGTCTCTGATTTCTCTCTAGCGTCCACCAAATAGTATGAACCATTGTTCAATTTCTTGCTTATGATGAAGGGCCCTTCCCAAGGAGGAGATAACTTGTGCATCCCTTCCTTGGACTGCACCCATCGCAACACTAGATCACCTTCCTGGAAGGTGCGAGTTTTAACCCGGCGGCTGTGATACCGCCTCAAATCTTGCTGATAAATTGCTGATCTTTCCAATGCTTGCTCTCTATTCTCCTCCAGCAGGTCAACAGAATCCTGCCGGGTCTTCTCATTTTCTGTCTCCACGTAAGCCGCCACGCGAGGCGAGTCATGAATAATATCACTTGGCAAAACTGCCTCTGCCCCATACACCATGAAGAAAGGGGTCATCTTTGTGGATCTGTTTGGTGTTGTATTGATTCCCCAAACAACTGATGGCAATTCCTCCACCCACGCTCCGGCGGCTCTGAGACACGGGACCCGGAGACGTGGTTTCAATCCTCTGAGTAACTCCTGGTTAGCTCGTTCAACTTGCCCATTGGCCTGAGGATGAGCCACAGAAGCAACATCCAAACGTATACCATTGTTTCCACAAAACTTTGCCATCTCTCCCAAGGACATATTAGTACCATTGTCTGTGATAATACTATGGGGATACCCAAACCTGTGTATGATCTGCTTCAAAAACTTCACTGCTGTTGCCGCCTCACAATTTGTAACAGGCATGACCTCAACCCACTTGGTAAACTTGTCAATGGCAACGAGGAGGTGGGTTTTCTTACAAGGAGACATGCTGAAAGGACCCACCATATCAAGCCCCCAAACTGCAAAGGGCCAAGTCAAAGGTATTGTTCTCAACTCCTGAGCCGGCACATGAATCTGTCTTGCATACCTTTGACATCCATCACATCTATTCACCAAGCGCTCTGCATCTGCCTGGGCTGTGAGCCAAAAGAAACCGTGCCTGAAAGCTTTTGCAACCAAGGACCTGGTTGAAGCATGATGACCACAATCTCCCTCGTGAATTTCCTTCAAAATTTGCCGGCCCTCCTTTCCAGACACACATCTCTGATATACCCCTGAAACACTTCTCTTATATAACTCACCATCTATGACCACATAGGCCTTGCACCGGCGCACGATCTGCCGGGCTATGACTTCCTGCTGGGGCAACTCCCCTCTCAAAAGATATGCAAGATACGGTTCTGTCCACTCTGGAATTTCCCGGGTTACAGCCACCAGCTGCGAATCCGGGTCTACCAACTCTTCCTCATCCTGGGACTTGACTGATGGAGCCCATAGCTCGTCCAAGAAAACGTTAGGTGGAACCGGCTCTCTGCGTGAGCCGAGTCTTGACAAAGCATCTGCAGCATCGTTTTTCCTGCGGTCAATGTGATCCACCTGATAGCCTGAGAAGAACCCAGCTACTCTATCCACCTCTCGCCTGTAAGCCGCCATAGTTGCATCTTTTCTGTCCCAAGTTCCTGAAACTTGCTGCGCCACAAGATCTGAATCCCCATAGCACTTAATACGCTTGATGTTCATCTCCTTTGCCATACGCAAACCATGTAACAAGGCCTCATACTCTGCCACATTATTGGTACAATCAAAGTGAATTTGCAAAACATAACTCAACTTGTCACCTTTGGGAGAAGTTAACACCACTCCAGCTCCTGAACCTTGCTCTTGTTTAGACCCGTCAAAATGCATAACCCAAGATTTGAGACTCGGGGTGAGAGGTGGTGCATTCAACTGTGTCCAATCATTAAGAAAATCTGCCAACGCCTGAGACTTGATAGCTGTGCGAGGCACATAATCAATGTGATAATCCCCCATTTCAATTGCCCACTTGGCAATTCTTCCTGTAGCTTCGGAGTTTCTGATGATATCTGCTAAGGGAATAGAACTGACCACCGTAATTGGATGCTCCTGGAAATACGGCTTCAACTTTCTACTAGCCATGAAAACACCAAACACTAGCTTCTGCCAATGTGGGTATCTCTGCTTTGCTTCTGATAGGACCTCGCTGACATAATAGACCGGCCTTTGTACCGGGTTCTCTTTTCCTTCCTCTTTTCGCTCAACCACCACCACGGCACTCACAGCTTGAGGCCCGGCTGCAACATACAAAAGCATGGGTTCCTTGGGACCCGGCGCCGCTAAAACTGGCGCTTGTGACAACTGCTTCTTCAAGGCCTCAAAGGCCTCATCTGCCTCTTGATTCCACACAAAATTATCTGTCTTCTTCAACAGCTTATACAACGGAATAGCTTTTTCTCCAAGCCGGGAAATAAACCGGCTCAACGCAGCCACACAGCCTGTCAGCTTCTGAACATCAGCCAACTCCTCTGGCCTTTTCAAACTCTGGATTGCACGAATTTTTTCCGGGTTTGCCTCAATTCCACGCTCTGACACAATGAAACCAAGTAACTTGCCCGCTGGAACCCCAACACACACTTCGTAGGATTAAGCTTCATCTTGTACTCTCTCAGATTCTTGAATGTCTCTGCAAGGTCATTAATAAATGACCCGGCTTTTTCTGACTTGATAACCACATCATCAACATAAGCATGCACATTGCGCCCAATCTGATCATGAAAACAATTCTGGATACACCTCTGATAAGTTGCTCCTGCATTCTTCAACCCAAAAGTCATGGTCTTGTAACAAAAAGCACCAAAGGGGGTGATAAACGACGTCTTCTCCCAATCTTCCTTGTTAAGTTTGATCTGATGATAACCTGAATACGCATCCAGAAAACACAAGAGCTCGCTGCCTGCAACTGCGTCAACGATTTGATCGATGCGCGGTAGTGCAAACGGATCCTTGGGACAATACTTGTTCAAACTCGTGAAATCAATACACATCCTCCACTCATTATTCTTTTTTAGAACCAAAACCGGGTTAGCTAACCACTCTGGATGAAACACTTCCATGATAAAGCCGGCCTCCAAAAGCCGGGCTATCTCTTCTCCTATAGCTTTCCTTCTCTCTGCATTCATTTTTCTCAAACCTGTTTCACCGGCCTTGCCTTAGGATCAACATGTAAGCGGTGCTCAGCGAGTTCAGTTGGAATGCCTGGCATGTCACTAGGTGTCCATGCAAAAACATCCCGATTCTCACGGATGAACTCGATGAGCGCGCTTTCCTATTTGTCAGATAAGTTTGTCCCTATGGCGAACTGCTTGGAGGAATCTCCAGGCACAAAATCCACCATCTTTGTATCCTTTGCTGCTTTGAACTTTGCCCTGTCATCTTCTGTCATTGGCTTCTTGAGTGCCGTGTTATCCTGTGGGTCAACATTTGATCTATAAGCTTTCAACTCCTCTCTAGCACAAGTTTGTTCTGCCAGGGCTGCATCCCCCTCATCGCATTCTGCTGCAATCTCTCTGTTACCATGTACTGTAATGATCCCCTTGGGACCCGGCATTTTCAACTGTAGATACACATAACACGGCCTTGCCATGAACTTGGCGTAAGCCGGCCTTCCCAATAACGCATGATAAGGACTTGGAAACTTTACTACCTCGAACGTGAGCCACTCTGATCTGAAATTATGGATAGACTCGCCAAAAGCAACCTCCAGTGCAATCTTTCCCTCTGGTGTGGCTGATTTCCCAGGAACTATACCGTGAAAAATTGTTGACGTTTTCTGCAACTGTGACTCCTTCAATCCCATACGCACAAATGTATCCCAGTACAGGATATTAATACTACTACCACCATCCATCAGAACTTTTTTCAACTCGAAATTGTGAACTTGAGGAGCCACCACAAGAGCTAGCAGACCCGGGTGCTCCACCACCTCTGGATGATCTGCCCTACTCCATGTGATGGTGTGCTCTGACCACCTCAGATATCTTGGCACCCCAACAGCCACTGTGTTAACTGCTCTCTTGACTAACTTTCTCTCTCTCTTGGTAGTGCCACTGGTGTATATGTGATACTGGCCCAACTGCCTCGGGTTCTGAGAAAATCCTCCCTGATTACTTGTATTCTGGTTCTGACCCTGACCCGGGTTTCCAGTGGGTACCGCATTTGCTCCTGTTAGAGGCCCCGCAGCCGGGTTACCACCCTGGCCGGGTCCTCCACTTCTGTTTGCTCCCTGCAGAGCTCTCTGCACCTCATTATTTTTCCACCTATTCAAATCCACACACTGTGCCAATGAATGATTGGATGGTCTGCCCATCTTGCTATGGCGAGGACACGGCATCCTAAAAGCTTCCTCAGTACTCATTGGGCGTGTTCCCTGGTAACTACCTCCACTATTGTGATTCCCACTGTTTCCCTGATAACCCCTGTTGTCCTGGTAACCTCTATTTTCCTGATAACCTCTGTTTTCCTGGTAGTTCCCGTCCATCCTTTGCCTCTGAAACCCGTATTGGTGTTTGCTACTAACTCTGAACTTCCATCATTATGACCTCGCTTATGCTGATTCTGATTGTTGTTATTGTTGTTTCCCGAGCCATTATTGTTCCTTCCACCATTATTTGCCGTGCTTTTCCCCTTTTCCTCCTCAGGCTCATCCTGAGTTTTGTCCGTGGCTGCGTGCCTATTGCAAGCATCCATCAACTCTGCCATGGTGACCGGCTTAACCCGGTGCCCTTCCTTCATGCGACCCAGCTTCTGGACAAGTGGTGCATACTTACAAGTTTTCTCCATTGATGAAATTGCATCCTTGGGCTCAATACCAGATGAAGAGTGCAGGATCTCCGTGACCCGGCCCATCCAATGACGTGCTGACTCGCCTTTTTTCTGTATACAACGATCAAGATCCTCAATGGAAAACAAACGCTTGCACGTACCCTGAAAATGCTTGGTGAAAACCGCCTTCAACTCATCCCAGGAATTAATGGACTTCTCTGGTAGATTTTTAAACCACAACTTCGCTGCTCCATCGCTCATCATCAAATACATGTACTTGGCACAAACATTCTCTGTGGCATTGCGTATACACATTGCCATCTCATAACTGCTCAACCAGCTGGCCGGGTCCATGCTGGGCTCATAATTGGATATCTTGCTTGGCTCCTTGAACTTCTCAGGGAAAGGCTCTGCTCTAATGGAATCTGAAAGACATTTTGGCCCGGCTAAACTAGAAGAACTTGCCGAAATATTGATATTACCGGGTGAGCTTGCAGACGCGGCTGGTGCAGGACCCGGTCCTCCTTGTGGTACTCCTGCTGCAGGTACTACCGGGTTTGCATTGCCCGCACTTCTCCCCGCGCGTGATCTATTGACTATCTGCTGAGCTATGGAAACTGCTGGGGCGGGTTGATGCTGCTGATTGTTTTGATTTTGATTTTGCTGGGGCGGGTTTTGCTGCTGTGCCGCTACAGGCCCGGCCAATGGCGGGTTACCTCCATTGCGACTCTTACTACGATACGTTGTGGAATGCAATGCACTTTTCTCCCTTGAATACTGAGTTTGCTGGACAACTGCAGTGCGTAACATGTCAATGGCACGCCGGGCTTCAATCTCCGCTGGCGTGTCTCCCAATGGAATACGATCAAGCGCCAAAGTTGCTGCATACACGTTATCCGCCGGATTTGAATAGTGACCCGCCGGCGTGTGGAACCTTGGTGTTCTGGGCGGCAGACCCGGATTTCCCCTGGCTCCCCCAGCGGGCAAACTCGGCGCTGCTGCTGCCACGTTACCGGCTCTCCCCGTTCCTCCGTTTTGCTCTGTACTTACTCTAGCCACTGGTGCCACCTGAGCAGCGCCAATGGGCTGATCTTCTGGAGTTCTGAACAGCGCTGCTACAGGCACTGCATTTGCTATATTTTCTCCATGGGCCAGCCGGCTCTGGTGCCTCCTCCGGTGAACCCGGGTCGCCTCATTGAGGCGATTTTCCTCCTCTTCTATTTGCCTCTTTCTTGCTTCTATTTCTTGCCTCTCTGCCTCGGCGTCCCTGCGCATCTGCTCCAGCGCTCGGCGTGCTGTATCCAATTCCATTGCTCTAACTGCTGCGTTTTCTGGAGTAACCAACCTTGTAAGTGCTGATGGATCTAAGACCAGGCCATTGTTAAACAAGGCCGGGGCAGCTGCTGTGTTACTTCTTTCCTCTCCTTGGGCCCGGTTATGCAGGAACCCAAAACTGTTTCTGTATCTTGCCGTATCCTCGCTTTCCTCTGAGACCGAAGCCGGATCTCCATCAACTCTCTGTTCTGCCAACTCCAGAATCGGGGGCAGCTGCTGTTGACCCGGGGTAAAGGCCGGTGGAACAACAGCTGATGGTGATGGTTGTATGCTGGACGAAGGCGCGGTGTACACCGCTACCCTACGAACCGGGCTTGGACTTGACTCTTGTTCCTCATCATCTTCCTCTTCTGCATCATACCCGAACCGGCCTTCAAACAGGGGCAAGATTGATTCCGACCCGGCTTGTTCCACCGCGTCACCCGGGATTTCTGCCGGGTCATCCAGCCGTTCCTCCAGCGTGTTCAGGACCTCCTCAACTTCAGCTGTGCCAACTGATTCCTCTCCATCAGATTGAACAATTGTGGGGGCTCCTGACACAGATTCATAATCTCCATCACTAGCAGATCTAGTTGTAATCATGCCCACAAAAACATTAAATTTGCCAATTGGAATAACATCACCTGATTCAAGCAGATCAGATTCCGGCCCCCAGCCAAAATCATCGACGATGGATTCTCCTTGCTCATTGACTGTGATCTGGCCAAAAACAAAGTTTTCGGCCCCTCTCTTTGCTTCTCCCATGATGGTGACACCTTTGGCCGCGATTCCCACAGACGGCGCCAACTGTCGTGGGGTAGATAACACGGCAGATGCTACTTTGGGGTAGCTTGAGTTTTTGGGCAAGGCGACACTGGCGTCTGGGAGATTGTTTAGCATTGCAGGGGACACAGGTTTACCCAGGTTCGGCCTCTCCATTGGAGATAAAGACCTACTTCCTGCTATCTTATTATTAATCTTGGTCTCGATCTCGATAACCCGGCTACGACAACAGAGCCGGATCTCGATCTAGGTTACAAAGCTTGTGTGTCTCTCTCGATGGTTCTCTCGCCTAAAGCTTGGGGATTATCAAAGTCTTGCTAGCTATGGCTCAGGGGCCGGTTTATATAGATACCGGGCCCTCTGACCGCGTACACAATAGAGCCGGGTTCTACCCGAACTCCAAGTCCTATCCTAGCTCCTTTATTCTTCGTGCATTCCAAGTCTCGAACCGCCTCTCGAACCGCCTCTTGTACCTTCCAGAATATCACCTTCCTTAGCCGGTCACCGCCAAGATGCCGGCCAGAAACATAACCGGCCCGTGTGAGGGCTAACTGGCCTGACCGGGCCTCCTTCCTAGCGGGACACGTTTCCCTCTTCATGGGCCTACCGGGTTATTATCCCTCCATCAAGTATGGTATCACGAAAATTTGCAAAGGAATTTGGCAGCGAGCATAGAAGTAAAAGTGCTAGATCTTCATCATCGTACTTTACCTCCATCGACACTAGGTCAGAAACGATCTCCTTAAAGATCGATAAGTGATTCATTACCGAACCACCTTCTTGCAACTTGTGCGTGAACAACTTCATCTTCACATGCATCTTGCTGGTGAGATCTTTGGACATGCAGATCGACTCCAGCTTAGCCCACAGTGCCGCTGCGGTTTTCTCCTGGAGTACTTCTTGCAGAATATCATTAGATAGATGAAGTTGAATAAGCGATAAAGCCTTACGGTCTTTCCGCTTCTCATCGGCGGTCCATGCCGCCGTATCCTTGTCGCCGAACTTCTCCAGCGCCTCGTCAAGATCATTGGACTGTGCGAGGATCGCACGCATCTTGACTTGCCACAGCGAGAATCTCGTCTTGTAGTCCAGCGCCGGTAGATCGAACTTCATCGATGCCATCCAAAACCCTAATCTGAAAACAGATCTGAAACAGGGCTCTGATACCACTTGTTGTAAACGGATAGCAAAGAAAACGACGAAGAGCGGAACGATCAAACCAAAGGGGACACGAGATTTAACGTGGAAAACCTCTCCAAACAAAGGAGAGGAAAAAACCACGGGCGCCAGCCAGCAATACTTCACTATATCGGGTGAGTTTAAAAACGCCGTGGGTTTACAATGTGTGGCTTACCCAAAACGGCGGCTTACAAGAGGAATAAATAGAAGCATCAAACCCTAGGTCGGCTGCAGTCCAACCCGGAATCAATCCCACCTCGGCGGTAGTACCGCTTAACCCAGCGGTACTACCGCTGGGGTGGGCTGGTTCGTCTCTTCCCACCTCAGCGGTACCGGCGGCGGTACCGCCAGCGGTACCAGTCGGTACCGGACAAGCGCGTCAGACGACCATTTCAGCGGTAGCGGTGGCGGTAGCTCTCAGCGGTAGTACCGCTTAACCCAGCGGTACTACCGCTGGAATTTGGAACACCAGAAAATAACAAAGTGTTTTCTAAGGGATGGAAGAAGTGGAGATGAGAAGGGATTTGGTGAACATCCAATCCCCACAAATACTGTTCCCCTACAATACAATAGCATGTTCTAGAGTTTTTATTTTAGACAAAAATGAGATTGTTGGCAGGTGATTTCTAGGGATTATCCCCTTGATCCCCTAAAATACACTAGGGCCTCGCTTGGAAAGCCTGTGGATATTTCCCCTCCGTAATTCCATACCCCTCTTACCTATGAAATATACTGACCTGTCATGGTCCGTACTTTGCTACCCCCGTTTTGGGCTAATTTCCAGCCAACCAAGCGAGGCCTAGAAGTAAATATACTAGTGGAGATTTTCCGGGATCCGGGATGATCCCCTAAAGTACACTAAAATTAAACAAGGCCTAAGGGTTAATCAGCTAGCCAGCTGCTTTGATTAGATATATAAACAATTTTCGGTGTGGACGGAAGCACTAGCTATGGTATTGGTATGCTAATGATTTTCAGTGTTTAAGGATTAATCAGCTAGCTATCTGCTTTAGTTAGACAAACAATTTTCGGCGTGGACGGCAGTACTAGCTGTGGCAAGCTAATAATCTCCAGTGTTCCTAGCTAGCTAAGCTAACCACTCCATAGAATCTTTTACCTAGAACGGCGGTGATGAAGAAGAAAACGATATCGACAAGTTACGAAGCAATGTAGTTGTCGGTAAAGAAAACTAGGAAAAATTGCGCGGCGACACGCCGCGCTCGTGCGATAAAATTTAAATTTGGAAATATTCTTATTTTTAAAAGTGTGGAAATTTGAAAATCATTGAAATGCAAAGAGAGAATACATTCGGAAAATCGTTCCGATTTTGGGAGATGCCGCTTGGTAAAATTCAAATTTGGAAATGTCATTTTTAGAAAGCGTGGAAATTTGGGAAATTATTGAATTTATATTAGATGGTTAATTTAGCTCAATAATTAGAGGAAATACATTATTTGAGAATTTTTAAAATTTAATTTAAATCCAATCCATAATTAGAGGATATGAATTTGGTTTTTTTGCAAATAATATTTAGAGGAAGTGCATTTGATTTTTTCTTGAAATTTTTACTAAATTGGAATTTTAAAACATACTCGTTGGTTGGCATTAAATTTTTTCTGGAAACATGTTTGTTTTTTGTCATAAGTAGCTTCTGATCAGTTGCATATGTTTTTTATATTTCTGAAATTCAATCTATGTTGAAGGATGTGAATTTTTATTTTTTGCAAATAATGTTTAGAGGAAGCGCAATTGGATTTTCTTGAAATGTTGACCAAATTGGAATTTGAAGACATGTTTGTTTTCTTGTCATGAGTAGGTAGTATATTATATATAGATAGATTTATTTTTTCTGATCGTTCGGATGTGTTATGCATATTTTTCGGTGGACGAAATGGACAAAATTGAAAGGTGCTTAAAATTTTAGAATATTCAAATTTGAATTTTTATCGTGTGACATGAATAATCACCATTTATTTTTTTGTGGCCAATTTGATATATTTAATTTTATTGTCGTAGTGGGTAGCTTCTGATCAGTTGCATATGTTTTTTATATTTCTGAAATTCAATCTATGTTGAAGGATGTGAATTTGTTATTTTTTGCAAATAATGTTTAGAGGAAGCGCAATTGGATTTTCTTGAAATGTTGACCAAATTGGAATTTGAAGACATGTTTGTTTTCTTGTCATGAGTAGGTAGTATATTATATATAGATAGATTTATTTTTTCCGATCGTTCGGATGTGTTATGCATATTTTTCCGGTGGACGAAATGGACAAAATTGAAAGGTGCTTAAAATTTTAGAATATTCAAATTTGAATTTTTATCGTGTGACATGAATAATCACCATTTATTTTTTTGTGGCCAATTTGATATATTTAATTTTATTGTCGTAGTGGGTATATTTAAATTTGAATTTATTGATATTACAGCATTTAACAGGAAAAAAATGGGAAAAGAAAAAAATCTGACGTGTGGGCCCTCTGTGACGTCATGATGATGTCACAGTGGCCAGAAGAGGCTGGTTCGGCCGCGGCGGCGTGGACCTCGCCGGCGGCGCGTCACCGCGTCCTGGGACGCGAGCGTGCGCGCGGCGTGCGCGCCTGGTCGCGGGGCTCCCGTAGATGGCGGCGCCGCCCATTTTGGGTCGCCGGAGCGGCCGCGGCGGCCTGCGAACGCGGCGGCGACCTGCGGACACGCCGGCGTCGATTCTGGCGACGGCGTGGCATTCCGGCGGCTGATCTGCGGTGAGGTGGTGGAGGCGGCGACAGCGGAGCGTCCGGTGGCGGTCGATTCGTCTGGGGAGGGCCGTGGCGGTGGCGGAGCGCGGCGTCGCCGGCGGCGACCTCGGGCCGTCGCGCGAGAGAGGAGGAGAAAGGGGGGTGTGGCGGTGTTTTGCAGGGAAGCCCCTGTGGTTTCTCAAATTTGCAAATTAATCCTTTTACGTGCAAAGTTTAGGAATTTTCCGCTATTTCCAGTGAGCGCAGGACGCTTTTTTGTAAAAATGGCATGTTGACCGTCCAGTGGTCGTCCGATCCGCGATCGACGGCGCGGAGAGGCACGGGCACTGCTGAAGCGCGTTACTGTAGATAGCACCTCGCATCTATAGTGATTGTTGACGTGGGCTAATCTGGGTCGTCCGTTTGTCCGATCGGACGGCTGTCGAATGCGGGTGACGTGGCCGGGTTCCTGGGAGGCTGAAACGCTCAGCTTTGATATATTGACTAGTTGAATGCCCGTGCGTTGGTACGGGTTCCTTAATTTTTTTCCAACGGCCCATTTAAAAACATAAAGAACATGAATATGAATATTCTGACATTTTAATGACTACATCACCAGCTTAGGCAAAGATCATAGTTTGGGTTATTTCTCGTTCTCCCTTATGCAATCCTACGGAAAGGAAGTACAATAAACATGTACTTTCCCATATTCTTTAGATAGCTTACCGACTATATTGATGGATTATTATTCATAGATAATTCATCCGACTTCGTGCATCACTCACATAGTTTAACTTCCGTGCACTGCACCGACCTGAATTAGCCAGATAATGCATGTTTTTAGGACAGAAGAGACTCTCAAAACAAGAAAAAGTAGGAGCACCATACGTGCAAAAATGATGTGCATAAGTAATGACGGAGTGTTAGGTTCAGAAACAGTAAGAAATCTCCACAAATGCTTGATGTCGGAAGTACATGTTATCTCCAGTTTACTTTCTCATTTAAAGATAGACGGTGGGTAGTATTTGTCATAAATATATTCCAGTTGAGGACAAATGAATTCCACTTTCCTTGATTTGCACCGTACTTATTTCTACATATATTTTACAATCCCAACACCAAAGGTCACCACCTCTGGCTTCACTTCTGCCTTAATGAACCATGCGTGAATGCCTCCTCGCGAAAACACATTTGTGACTATGCTGGCATCCCATGAACGCCAGCGATCCACTTCTTCATGATCGGTAATCATCATGCACTTGTTCTTATGGACAAAGTTAGCTGCAGAAAATGTGTGCAAGAGGCATCAACGGCAATTGGTTACCCTAGTTGTACACACTGGGTGACGAATTAAGAAGTGGACATAGACATTCTTTTCTTCAGAGTAGTTTCAGACAATTTACTACGGAGTAAATCACAAGTCAAGTAAAGATTAATTTCGAAAATGCATGCAGCTCTGAATTTGTGTCAAATGAAAAGCTAATGACACATCAATTATGACAATGGGAATCTTTGTTTACAAAAAAGGAATACTCACTGAACCTGCCTAGCACCATTTTGTTGGTCTATGTCAGCATCTTACTGAAACCACCCTGCAAAATAAGTAAAAGTCTGTAATTACAAATACATCAATTCATGATGACAAACACGTAGCGACATGCATCACGATAGGCTTTCCTATGGGGGGTGCCGTATTAAACATGAAAATGGGGGATTTTAACCGAAGGTAGTCTACACAAGGCGCCTATATCAACATGCTCGACCTGCACCATCTCAATTATCAAAAGAAGTCTGAAAAAGCAAGTGATAATTGATTACAACATGCAATCAGATGAGGGCTCTCGACAATCCAGAAAGCTCTCGAGTCATATATTTGTATTGTATCCATGAACAACAAAATATGTGCACCACGCCTTAATCGGTTGTCAAGATGAGCATCAGACTTTTCAATCAGGAAACCCACAATTTGTTGTGTGTGTCATTTCTTTTAATTATTGCGTGCTTTGTTTCTTTGACTTAGTATCACTATTTCAGTCACTCAATTAACGGAGGTCATATTTCTTGGGAGGTCGGAGTAATCAATTCTTATAACTAACGATTGTAATTAGTTTCCAAAATAACTATGTTTGAACACCGAATTACAGTAATTGTTGATAGTAAGGCACATCATGGACTACAATTCCTCACAGAATATTTACAAAATTAAAACTATTCTCAAGTTATTCTACGTACGATGTTGAATCATGTGTCATACTTGCTACACATCGACCAGTACAACAATTAATGGGACCAACACGATGAAGCTAATTGTGCTCTTTTACTTGCGCAATAAGTACTTAAACATAGGCGAAAACAAAACAAGATAAAGACCTTATGGTAAAGATGTAGCTCCTGGCAAGCAGGAAATACTGTCATTCATGTGGCGCGTGGACAGATCATACCGGATATGAGCAAGCTCTTGCACGGAGTAAAACACTCAGTTCAGAGCCATCCCTCCACGAGAGGAGAACCACAGGAAACCTACCTTGGATTTGGTGAGCACGAGGACGGCGTGCTGCCAGTCCGAGAGCTCGCCCGCCGCGGCCATAGCAGCCTCCACGGAGCCACCTGTGACATAACACAGCACCGTCAGCACTTCGAAACAGAGCGAGTTGGGGAGCGGGATTAAGAGGGGTGGAGCACCTAAGTTGAATACATTGAAGAACCACATCTCCCTGAACATGGAAAAAGGCACCTATGTTCACCAGAACTTGGCCTGCATTGCAACCATCAGAAGAGTAGAGTTTGGATGGTTACAAATATTTCACCAGCTTAGAGGTAAATTATTAGCTGCCCATAAACACCAGAGAAGTTACCATGTCTTTGGATCGGAAAAGTAACCTCTCTATTTTACCAGGATTTTAAGCCTTGCCAATGTATATGCAAACAAACCCTACACCCCCCTTCAATCAAATCTAGGAGCAGTGTGGAGAAGTAATGAATCCATGACGAGATGGCGCTAATCTGAGGCCATTCTGAACCTTTTCCATGTCTTATTACTTAGTGTAAATATGTAAGATGTGAAGGCTGATGATTCAACTGAATGAATTGTTGTATAACGTATCCCTGCGAAATCCAAGGCAGGCTGAGGATCCCTGCGAAATCCAATTGTTGTATAACATTCAAGTAAAAAAATAACAGCGGTCCTGATTAATGAGAAAACAATGATTACCCAGAGAAAGATGTTACGCTGCTTAATAGCTGAAAGCCATCTACATCAACAAATATAACACCCCTTGGAATGAGTTCTCTCAGAAGATATTGAACAAACATCTTTCGTCACTACTCACCCTCTCGATCCATTTGAGAAAATCTGCAGTTTAAGGCCGTTTGCCTACTCCAGTCCGGTTCCTACCATTGAAGGAATCCATAAGTAATAAGCACATATATTTCAGTAACACGGAGAAAGAAGTACCATGGCAGGATTGTGCTAACCAGTTTGACAAAATAAATTGGGTCCTCTCGAGCTGTACAAAGCAGAAGCAATTACATCAGAGTAATAGGATCTAGAATAAACAGAAGAGTAAACTGCAATGTGGGTCAACAAGTTTGTTAAGTGTGCCAAATAGTATGTCTCTGCTATCCTAATTCGCACATCTGAGTCACCGAACTGGATCAAGTGTCTCACTGATTGCACATCACTACAACGCCACATCAATATCACAGTTACACTTCACACTTGAATCCAAACGTAGGTCAACTGGATAAGTGTCAATGAATGTACGTGTGCAGATCGTGCTGAACCAGGAGCAGAAAATGTGGAGCATCTCAATTGCGAGCAGATCAACGTAGGTGTCGAGCCGAGTAAATGTACCCGCGACGTAGGTGTCAATCTGGCAGACGGATAGGGAGATCATGGATGTCTTGCCGGTGCTGGACTATGCCTGTGCGATGACATCGCAATCGGTTATGATGGGGAGCACGACGCTGTGCTGGATGGCCGAGGGTTTCTCTAGCACGCGCAGCACAGGAAGCTTGAGCCCTCCACGCGCACTCCGCGCACCGGGGAGGGTGGGGACTGCGAGAGCGACGGGAGGCGTCCGATGACGTTGGGTTGTAGGCGGCGTTGGCCGGGGTCGCGTGGCGGGCTGGCGGCGGTGGGGTTGTCGTGTGTGAATAACCTAGAACGAGAGCAGGATGCACGACGCTCCCCTCTGCTGGATGTGTTATGTGGGCCGGCCCATGTTAGCGATAGCGAGGGGAAATCGATCGATCCGGCTGACCACGGTTCGCAGGACGTACGAAGTACCAACTCCCATTTATAATAGTAAAGATAGATATATGCAGATAGTTCACTTGTCCTTGATCACGAAAAACAATTCAGAGTAGTACATCACGTAAAGGAATACTGCGCGCACTAAGCGTAAAAAACTGCATAGACAAGAGTTCACGTGGAAAGCAATATAGCTTGTTGAATAGAATAAACATCCGGTGAGAAGTAAAGTGAATACAATACATGTAGAGTACTCCTTTCCTTTTTAGACTTTAGGTGTGTTGGTCTTCAAGATCACTACAAAGTCTTGAGTAATATTGACTGTGTTTACACGCACTTACTTTAATTGAGTCGAGGAAGTGAGGTGATTATATGTGTCTAGCCCACTAATCTCTCAGTCCCCCGTACGCGCCTTAACAGCTAGACCACATAAAGTCACTCAAAGACTAAACTTGGCTTAAACAACAGTTTATTTTTTTGAAGCTTTAACGGCAGGTGTTCTGCCAAATCAATTGAGAGGATAGAAAGTAGTTCAGTTACACGCTAGGAAGGATCTATTTTTTTTGACAAAGAAAGAGGATTATATTGAAATTTCGTTCCTTACAGAAAGGTCCAGGAAACAGAAGAAAATTACAACAAAGCCCTCCTGGACCCCGACCACACCGACGGCCGGAACGGCCCGATGATTTGCCGCCGCCGCTGCTCCACAAGCTTCCTTGTCCTTGGCCGGAGTCAGCCCCTCCGCCGGCGGGAGACCACCGGACAACCCACGACGGACGCCCACGGTCGCCGTTGTCGCCGCGAAGCCCCAAAACTCCTCCTTCTTCGGATTATTTAACCGGATCAGCCGACAACCCACAGGATCCGGTGAGGGGAAGCCGAACCTGAGAGATCCGAAGAACCACCAGGTCGACGAAGGCAGCAGATCGACGCCGGAGCTCCACGGAGCGCCGCCATCGAGGGGAAGGTCCACCGCCCGCAAAACCACTCCGGCCGCGCCTCCTCCACCACGACGCCGCCGGCTGGAAACCCTAAGCAAGCCTACGCTATGTACACGACGCGGATCTGGGTTCCCCCGTCCTCCCGCCGCCGGAGCGGCCGGCGGAGGGCGAGGAGCCGTCGAAACAGCGCCGGCGAGGTGGTTTGCCTAAGGAAGCTCACAAATCGCCTCTCTGGGTTACTGTAGACGGGAGAGGTCGGTCCAAGGTCCTACGCTAGGAAGGATCTAGCAAAAACACAGAGAGAAAAACAACAACAAGAATGACAGCGAAGGCTGAAGATCTAAACAACAGTTTAGACCACATTAAAGTCACTCAAAGACTAAACTTGGCTTAAACAACAGTTTAGAAACTATCATTTCTGGCAGCCGTCCAGTGTCCACTAGTCAAAACTAACATAACTGAAAGAAAACGAACGCGTGACGACTGACGTGCGCCACGCCGTCCAGGAAACCAGGACGTGCGTGCATGATGTCTGCCCCCATGCATGTGATCGATGCCGTGCCACACGATCGTCCATCTCGATCTTGTCCGCCCCCCACCGCGCGCGATCAATGCGTACCACACCGTCCATGATCACTTGTCCTGGACGACTCGATCGTCAGCGGCCGTGCATGCATGGCTATATATATGTGATCCATGATCCACGTACGTCGCCGTGTTACGTACGTACGATCACGGCACCGGCCTGCCACGCCAACGGCTCAATTCGACGAAAATGGCCGGCCAGTCGGTTTCACCGGTCCATGCATGTCTATGATTTCAGACTTTTGACTTGTGCACCAATCAGCCAGCACAAGTTAAGCGGAAAAAAAGACCACCACGGAATTAGACAGACAGTACCACGAGCCGGTAAAAAAAAAATCTTTGAAAGGACAGTCAATTGGTGGGGACGACGTTAGTAAAGCCAAAGCACCGACAGGCCACACTACAGGAACGGCGGCATATGACGACGGCCACAGGCTACGCGTAGAGCCCGCGGAGGACAGCCCTTTGACACAGGGCTACGCCGACGGCAACATTGTCAAAGGATTTCATTTTTCCTACCAAGTAGTACACATAAAAGGACTTCATGCCAAATGATTTCATTTTTTGCCTATTTTTCACTTTTTTTATTTTGTTGAAAAAAGGTTAAAATGGTCTCCGTGCCATAGTTTGTGATAAAGTGTCCATATTTGACACATAGATGTGTCTTGGTATGGCAAACATTGTTGCCAAAAATAATTTTTAAAATACTTTTATAAATATCATTTTTTCCATTTTGTAAGTGTCAAAATCACTTTTTTGGTTAAGCAAGTACCAAAAATATGTTGCAAAAAGTCATATACATGATGAAAAAGATGATATGAAAGTCATATTTGGATTCCTCTCATTTTTCTAATCGATTTGGACATTTTATTTGTTAAATTTTGATTTACGGATTGAAAGATATGAATTATTCCATATTAAATGTAAAAAGGAGAAAATAAAGTAAAATACATTTTATTGTTATTTATTTAAAAAACATTATTACATAATCATTATTATTTATTCAAATAAATTTTTAAATTTTAAACAATAAAAAGTGTAACATTATGACCCAGGGATTAATATGATTGATAGGATATTAATATCAGTAACTTCTAATGTCTCATTTGGAAGCTAATTAGGAAGGAACTCAAAACTTAAGCGTGCTTGTGCTGGAGCAATTTGAGGATGGGCGACCGAATGGGAGGTTTGACGAGTGTAAGTATGGAAATTTCGAAGTAGAATTAAAAAAATATAAAAAAGTTTAATTTTTTTTAAAAATAAATTTTTTCGAAAAAATATGCCGACGACTTTTGTCTATGCCGACGGCCATCTGTCCTATGCGTACAAGGACCTACGCCGACGGACCTATATCGACGGCAAAAAGCGGTCGGCGTAGGTCCTGCTTCCTGTAGTGAGGCATGACTTCCATGTGCTTCCCCTTCCCCGTGACTACTAGCTAGGTGCACGCGTGCGATTTCAAATGGGAAGCATAGCTAATCATAGTGGTCGCTAACTTAATTTAGCCCGTCAATCAGAATCAGTAGAACGGATCAACTGGGTCGACGACTGACGTGCGCCACGCCGTCCACGAAATTACCCGGAGATCTCGATCGCATCATTAGACCGCGTGCGTGTCGAAACAGCCATGAGCCCATGACCTTGCCAGCTTTAGGGCATCAAACACCTGCATTGTTTAAGGACTAATCAGCTAGCTAGCTGCTTTAGTTAGACAAACAATTTTAATTCGGCGTGGACGGCAGTAGCCGCGTGGCAAGCTTCTAATGATCTCCAGTGTTCCTAGCTAGCTAAGCTAACCACTCCATGGAATCTTTTGACCTAGAACGGCGGAGATGTAGAAGAAAAATATATCGATAAATTTCCAAGAAGTAGTATAGTCGTCGCTAAAGATAATACGCAGATAATTCAATTGTCCTTGATGCATGAAAAACAAATCAGAGTAGTACATCATGTAAGGAAATAGTGCGCGCACTAAGAGTAAAAAAATGCATAGACAAGAGTTCACGTGGAAAGCAGAAGACTTTGTTGAGTATAATAAACATCCGGTGACAAGTAAAGTGAATACAATACATGTAGAGTACTCCTTCCTCTTTAGACTCTAGTAGTGTTGGTCTTCTAGATCACTACATAGTTTCAAGTACTATATAATTATATTGAGTGTGTTGCACGCACTTACTTTACTCGAGGCGAGGTGATTTTATGTGTCTAGCCCACTAATCCCTCACTCAAAGACTAACTTGGCTTAAGCAACAGTTCAGAATTCTATCATTCTTGGCAGCCGTCCGGTGTCCACCATCGGAATTGACAAAATGATACTCCCTCCGGTCCATATTAAGTGTCGTGAAAAACGATCCAAACAGTTACAACTCCTAACTTAAGTAGCGACACTTAATACGATCGGAGGGAGTACTAGAAAACGAGCGCGTGACACAAGCTTCAAGCTCACACGACACATGGTGTCACACTTATAGTTCAGGAAATATACATATCAGTATGACGATGGACCGATACTCTGACACGAAAAGTTCTGAGCGGCACACGAGAAAATGTGAACTTGCAGCCGACATGTGGGCCTCGCAGTGGTACCAACCCGGATGCATAGGACATGTCGCCTCTAAGGCACTAACCAACCAATGTATATGTCTACATAGCACTCCCTCCACTAGTAGAGAACAAGGCAACAGTACCGGACTGATTGGGCCTTTAGTACCGGTTGTGCAACCGGTATTAAAAGGTCGGGACTAAAGGGGTACCCCTTTAGTACCGGCTGTATATACAACCGGTGCTAAAGGCCCTCCACGTGGGCGAACCTGCGCGCGCGCAGCTGAGGACCTTTAGTACCGGTTGGTACCTGCTTTTTTTTGCCCCCCCCCCCCCCCCCCCCCGCTTATTTTTTCGGGGGGTTTAGGTTTTCGGTTTTTTTCTTTTCGCTTAATTTTCGGGGTTTAGGGTTTAAGGTCCATAGTCAAGTTCCCATATCTGCTGTATGCAACCATAATATGTGTCCTTTGTCCCATCGTCGTTTGTTGCATCAAAGCGGACACCACTGTTTTGGTTAGTGCTCTTTTTGTCTTGGGTTTCTGTGTAAAATGTATTCCCATTTATCTCGTACCCTTGGAAAGTCAATATAGTCGAAGATGGTGACTTGGCCAACAAGTATAGCTCTTGTCCAACAGTGTTGTTATTAATGAGATGTGTACGCAACCAACTGCCGAAAGTATCCACTTGTTTCCCATTAATCCAGAAGTTAGTCTCCTCCGGGTATTGGGAGCGTAAAATATCCATGTGTTTCACGATATACGGAGCCACCAATCTGGAATTTTGTAGAACTCTGTAGTCTGCTTGAGTGAAAGAATGCCCGTCCATACATCTTGTTGCTTTCTTTCCTAGCGTGCCTTTTTCACGCAGTCTCCCTCATGGCGCGATTGAGGAACACTGATCGGCTTAAGATCAGGAATAAAGTCAACACAAAACTCAATGATCTCCTCTATTCCATAGCCCTTGGACATGCTTCCTTCTGGCCTAGCACGGTTATGAACGTATTTCTTTAAAACTCCCATGAACCTCTCAAAGGGGAACATGTTGTGTAGAAATACAGGACCGAGAATGAAATCTCTTCGACGAGGTGAACTATGAGGTGCGTCATAATATTGAAAAAGGACGGTGGAAACACCAACTCGAAGCTGACAAGACATTGGACCACACCCGTCTGTAAACTTGGAAGAGTTGCTGGATCGATTACCTTCTGAGAAATTGCATTCAGCAATGCACATAGCTTCACAATGGGTACTTGAACATTTTTCGGTAGAAGCCCCCTCAATGCAACCGGGACTAATTGTGTCATAATCACGTGGCAGTCATGAGACTTCAGGTTTTGGAACTTTTTCTCTGCCATGTTTATTATTCCCTTTATATTCGACGAGTAGCCAGACGGGACATTGATACTGCTCAGGACTTGAAAAAAGATCTCCTTCTCTTCTTTGGTAAGAGCGTAGCTGGCAGTACCTTGTTACTTCTCTGGATTCAGATTGTCTCGTTCGTGCGTACTTTGCTGGTCCTGCCGTGCATCCGATGTATCTTTCGTCTTCCCATACACGCCTAAGAAGTTTAGCAGGTTCACGCAAAGATTTTTCGTCACGTGCATCACGTCGATTGCAGAGCGAACCTATAGGATTTTTCAATAGGGTAAATCCCAAAATATAGATTTCTTTTTCCACAAGGGTACGCGCTTGTTAGCGTCTTTCGGAACATTTAGACTGTCAGGATCCTTTCCAAATATTACTTCCAAATCCTTGACCATGCCATATATAACATCACCATCAGGACGTGTAGACTTCGTTCGGTTATCTGTCTCACCTTTGAAATGCTTGCCTGGCTTTCTTACGGATGCTTGTTTGGAAGAAATCGACGATGACCAAGGTACACATTCTTGTTACCTAAATATATATTGTCGGTCTTATCTAAACAGTGCGTGCATGTATGTATCCCTTGTTTGACTGTCCTGAAATGTTACTAAGAGCAGGCCAATCATTGATGGTTACAAACAGCAACGCTCGTATGCCAAATTCATCCTGTTTGTACTCATCCCACACACGTACGCCTTCGTCAGACCACAACTGTAAAAGTTCGTCAACTAATGGCCTCAGATACACATCAATGTCGTTGCCGGGTTGCTTCGGGCCTTGGATAAGCACTGCCATCATAATATACTTTTGCTTCATGTACAACCAAGGAGGAAGGTTATAAATACATAGAGTCACGGGCCAGGTGCTATGACTGCTGCTCTGCTCCCCAAACGGATTCAAGCCATCTGTAATTAGACCAAACCTTAAATTCCTTGCGTCAGCTGCAAATTCCCCAAACGCACTGTCGATGTTTCTCCACTGAGACCCATCAGCGGGGTGTCTCAGCATCTCGTCTTCCTTACGGTCTTCTTTGTGCCATCGCAACAACTTGGCATGCTCTTTGTTTCGGAACAAACGTTTCAACCGTGGTATTATAGGAGCATACCACATCACCTTCGCGGGAACCCTCTTCCTGGGGCTCGGCTCGCCCTCAACATCACCTGGGTCATCTCGCCCGATCTTATACCGCAATGCACCGCATATCGGGCATGCATTCAAATTCTCGTACTTCTCACCGCGTAGAGGATGCAGTCATTGATGCATGCATGTATCTTCTCCACCTCTAATCCTAGAGGGCAGACAATCTTCTTTACTTCGTATGTATTGTGCGGCAATTCATTATTCCTTGAAAGACTCTTTTTAAATATTTGTAGCAACTCCTGAATTGCCTTGTCAGATATTCCATTCTTTGCCTTCCACTGCAGCAATTCCAGGGTGGTACCCAGCTTTTTTCTGGCCATCTTCACAATTTGGGTACAACAATTTTTTTGTGATCCTCTAACATGCGCTCCAACTTCGACCACTCGTTTTCACTTCCGCACTTCATCTGTTCATCAGGAATGACCCGACGAAGATCATCGTCATCGGACTGATCAACAATGACCTCGAGCTCAACTTCGTCTTCCCCCATTGTAGTATCACCGTGTTCAGAGAACACAGGATAGTTGTCATCATCCTCTTCTTCAGGGTCTTTCATTATTACCCCTCCTTCTCCATACTTGGTCCAACAAAAATAATTGGGCATGAAGCCTTGTCGCAACAAGTGGGAGTGTATGGTTCTTACGCTCGGGTAATTCCTCGTATTCCGACAATCATCACATGGACAAATCATAAAACCATTCTTCAGCTTGTTTAACTTAACCACATCGAGAAAACGATGCATGCCATCAATGAACTCGGGACAGCGTCGATCACCGTACATCCATTCTCGGCTCATCTGCATTACATAAATACATCAAAAATCATTACACCAGCTAAATAATGAATAGAGATACGTGACCAAATTAATTAATACAAGTTCATCACATTAAAACCAAAGTAGAGTAGTGCCCAAATGTAATACATAGTTCTCACGAAACATACATCAATCGAAACTAACATACAACTATCTAAAGAATTTAAATTCAACAACAAATACGATCAGAATCGCAACCAAGGTAACTATTGAACCAACATCATAATGATACCAAGCCTCTTGACTAATGACATATTTTCTAATCTTTTTAAGCTTGAATCGCATTGCATCCATCTTCATCTCGTGAGCAGCGACGACGTCGACAAGCTCGACCCCGTGAGCATCAACGATGTCGGCAATCTTCAAGTCCAATACCATCTTCTCTTCCAGGCATTGAAGACGAAGATCTTCACTTATCTTCAATTTTGCTTTCAAATCGTTGTTTTCTTTTTTAAAAAACTCGACAATAGGGTCGGCTGGAATTTCCGGTTCAACTACCTCCTAAATAAAAATATATCTATGTCAAGTTGGTCGTCATGATTGTTATAAACACGAAACAAAATAAATAGTTATAAAAATATACCAAATCCGAATCATAGACCGGACGAGGGCCGACGGGGACGGATATCAAAACCATGACACTATACATATAAAAAAACATAAGAAAATTATACAAGAAATAATTATGCATTTAAATCATATAACTAACATTTTTTTAAATAAAAGATAGAAAAAGAGGCTCACCGAGGTGGTGTCGGTGACGAAGCGGCGCGGGCGATCGACGGCGGTGAGGAAGGGGATGGGACGACACTATATAAAACCACAAATTATAATTTAATTTGAGCTCAAAATGCATATAAAACAAATGAAATCCCTAACTTAGTCATTTCATCAAACATCTTGCAAGCACCACCAAAATCAAACTTGCTAAACTTGCACGAAAATAAGCTAAACTTGAAATGCCGGAAGAGAAGATGAAGTTGCTAACCCTTATATATGTAGGTGCCACCAATCTTGGAAGTTGTTGGAGAAAAACGGGGTGAATTTGAGCTTGGGAGAGCAAAGAGAGAGGAAAAATGGAGTTGAATTCGAGCTCAAAATGGAGCTGGCTCGGGTGAAAGAAGGGTTATAGTGCCCGAGACCTTTAGTACCGGTTGTTATTACCAACCGTACTAAAGGTCTCGCTGTGGGGCCACCAACCGCGGCCGCATGTGCCGCGGGGCCTCCAACTCTTTAGTACCGGTTGTTATTAGCAACCGGTACTAAAGGGTAGCCTTTAGTACCGGTTGCTAAGACCAACCGGTACTAAAGGTCCTCGCCGCGTGCCCCTGCTGGCACACGAACGCAACCGGTGCTAATGCCCCCTTTAGTACCGGTCTTTGTACAGCCGGTACTAAAGGGGGCGCACCGTTGCCCCCTTTTCTACTACTAGTGCTCTCTGTTTGAAAATACTTGGAAACTTGTTTTTCTAGAATAGATCACTCGGTTGTCTATTTTCTAGAAACTTGTTTTTACTAGCTACTTGGAGTAGTTCGCATCAGAGCAAGAAGATGCAACCACGAGACGAGTTCGACCTTCGACTTCTGTATCAATCAGCCGGCACAAGTTAAGCTGAAAAAAAAGACCAGTGAATTAGACAGACAGACAGTACGACGGGCCGGTAAAAGCTCTTTGAAAGGAGTGTCAATTGGTGGGGACGAAGTTAGTAAAGCCAAAGCACCGACAGGCATGACTTTCCTGTGTTCTATCCCGTGAGTACTAGATGCACGCGCCCCGCGTTCTGTTTCAGTCAGAGATCCGCAGCTAGCAGATCTCGGCTCCGCTGTTTCATTCAGCCGGGAAGCGTAGCTAATCCTAGTGCTCGATCGCTAACTTAATTAGCCCTTCGATCAGTAGAATGGATGCATTGCCTCTGCCTCATCGATCGACTCGGGGCCGGTGGAAAAGCCCATTTGAAAACTTTTTCTTTGCCGCAGCTCCGGGAAAAATCGATCGCACCAAGGCGATCTAGGAGGCGATCGTGGTTCCCTCGCGTGCCGCCGGCGCCGCCGCCGGTTCCCTCTCTCCGTCTGCCGCTCCGGCGGTGGGAGGGAGGGGGAACCTCGGGTCTGTGCGTTCGGTGGGTGCGCGGTAGGGTTAGGGTTGAGGGAGACGCTGCCGAGGCCGCCGCGGTGGTGTCGCGTCGGAATAAATCTCTCCGGGCTTCGTTCGCGGTCAGGTGGGGCTATTGCCTTCGTCTAGGAGCTAGCGGAGTGGGGGATCCCGGATCTCGTCGAGGTCGCGGGCTATGGAGTCTGGAGGTCAATCGGCACGGGCCGGTTGGGTCCTCAGATGGGCGATGGATGCATGGAGACGAAGACCCTTCTTCCTCCTTGTCGGTATGATTCGCTGCTGCTGTTCTTCTCCTTCCTCTGCGCTGATGCTGGAGGGAGATCCTGCTTTGCCCGGGCGGATGGCCCGGCCGCGGTGCTGGACCGGTCGGATGACTCGAGTTCTCTTCCTTCCGGAAGGGACACTTTTCGCGTACTCAAAGCCAAAGATGGCGACGGCTGTTGCAGGTGTGTTGGATTGGTGTCCATGCCCTCTCGGCGCTGGTGTCAAGGAAAGAGGAAGCAGCGTGGCGGCAATTATACCGTGGTCGAAGATGATGACCTGCTTGCGCCTGGTTGCAGATCTTTCTGCTGCAGGGGTCTTCTCTCAAGATTCTGGGATGATGACACAGGGCTCCGGAGATCTTCATGTGTTATGGTTGTCTTAGTGTGTTCTATGTGTCCATGATCCTTTGTGATTGTGTTACAGTGTGCTTGTAAGGGTCAACTAATTTGTATTATTTCGTGATTTGAATGAAAAACTCTCAAAAAAAAAAAGATCGACTGCGAAGGCGACGTGCACCACGCCGTCCAGGAAACCAGGACGTGCATGATGTCTGCCGCCATGTGGCCACGCGATCGATCGATCATCTACCTCGTGTATGTCTCCGCCCCCCGCCGCGATGAATGCCTGCGCCTCCATTGTCCTGTATGTGTCGTCAGCGGCCATGGCGATATGCCGATATGTATGTGATCGATGATCCACACGTCGCCGGCCGGACGATCATGGAGATCTGCCTGCCATGGGAACGATACCTACGGACGAAAAACCAACTGAAAACCGGCAAGCTGGCCGGCCGGTGGTTGCTGGAACGAATTCTCTGGACGCGTCATGATCTCACCGTATCTTCCGGCGATCTCCAGATCTTTGGTCTACTCCGAATTAGGCTCGTTTGGCATCCAACGCCATCTGCCCATCATATCGACATGCAGTTTGTTCCATCGATCAGAGCACGTGGTTCATATGAACTTGCGCAGAGTCCCCGGCCGGAAGAGCCCTGTTTCTTCCTCCAACAAGCCTCCTCTCATGGGGCCGGTCACGCCAGCTCAATTAAATGCCCGACGAAATGGCCGTACAGTCGGTTTCGCCTGGCCACGCCGTTTGCCGTCTGCACGGGGATCGCCATGATCTCCATTGCCGGAACTGGCTAAGCACGCGTCACGTCCAGCTCCACCGGCTGCCGCTCACCGAGAAGAAACGGGAAAGGCATCCATCTACTTGTGTGACCGGACCGCCGGAACAGCCTCGTGCGCATTGTTCGCTCCATCTGGGCAGTCGAACGGACGCCTTTTTCAAGCTCCGTTTGTGGTCGCCGGAATCATGGCACGTCTCGCTCGCTGGAGTGCACGCGATCGAGGTGAAGACCCTGCTGCATGCATATATACGTCGATATATATGTGGCAATTTTCTATTTGTTTTTCTTTTCTTTTGTGTGGTATACGTCCTGCCAGTCTGCAAGTGGCGGTGCCGCGTGGTGCACGCCGTGTCACGCGTCATATATGACTCTTGCTTGGTCAAGAGTATGAGACGGACTTCATTGAAGCAACCAGGTCAAGTCGTACATGTAGTAACACTTCATGTAAAACTCTGGTCAAATGGAGTAGAAGAACCAGGTTAAGTGTCATACATGACATCTATTATATTATTAAAACAACAAACAATAAACGGTGGAGATTAATCCAGTCAACATTAACGGTAAGATGATGATAAACCGAGCAGTACCGATGGGTTCTCTCCCGCAGCCTAATCGTACATGGACTCTCCATGTCTCCTATCCAACCACGCATACTCCTGCCCTAAACGAAACTTATGGCCTAATAATAAAAAATAGATACGGTGGCTGCTTGGCGATCAATCGACCGTCTAGGAATCCGGCCATCGTCCCTCGGTCACAGGACGTGGCCGCCGGCGCCGGCGCCGGTGTGTGTACATCACCGCTCTCACGCTTTTGTGTGGCTATTTGGAGTTCACGTCCATCTACAGCTTCCCCTATGAATATATGCCATTGCTCCAGATCTGTTTATGGTTGAGGCAGCGGAATAGCAGAGTATCAATGGGAGTGGAGGAAGAAGACGTACGACTGCCTTTGTCGGGAAATACGGCGGACTACTACTCCCAGCCTCAGCCGTCCTCTCTATCCACCATGGCAGAACAGCGATAAGTATTGCAGCATGTAGGATAGATCAATGCCCAGCGGCCGCGACGCATCGAAAGGCCCATGGAATCATCCCATCGTTGACGGCAATGCATAAGTAGATTCAAATTGGTTCCTTCTCACGCATCAGCTTTATCAACATGCATGAATTTCAGCATGGATGTAGCATGATGCTCCGATGGATCATAGGTAAGCTGTGTCAAAAGACCTCTACGCCAGTGCAAGGACCAACTGGACAGTACAATACAATAAAAAAAACACTTTTCACACATGACTCATGTATTTCTAATTCTTTGGCCTTAAAACTAGACAGATCGCTACATAATCTTGTGCTGTCATGTTTGTTAATCCTGCATTTGTATTTTTGCAGGGAGCTTTCAGATCATAGCATGTGGCCTCCTTCCAGATTTTTACATTCGTGATATGGTGCATTCAGTTTCTATGGTTTTCCCTTTTCCTTTAGAACTGTTTGATGGAATTGTTAACTGATGTTATTCACATTACATGAAGGATGGACTAATAATACTGATTTTTTTAATGCTGGAAGTACTATATTGTTGTGTGTATCATTGCCAGATTGACCCCTGTTCTCTTTTTGGCATCAAATGACTCCGTCGGTTGTAGAAAACTTCAAAATATATTATCTGGGAATGCATTCATAATGTAAATTTCCAGCCCGACATTTGCAGGTAGTAGTTACTCAAAGTCTCAAACACCAACTTTGTATGTGTTTTCTCATTATTTTTTGGGATTTAATGATTTGTTTGAACCTTAGTGTTTTGTAATCCTTTGCAACATCTCTAATGGCGGTGGCGCGGAGTGGGAGATTCAATGGCGCATGTTCGCTAATCGATGGAAGAAATCGTCCACGTACAGCGAGATGCCTGCCGTCAGCGAAGAACTCTACCAGCCTGAGCTTAGGAAGGAAAGCAATTTTGGTGCTGTTCTGGCCTCTGTTGATGGAATACATTGTTCCCCATAATTTCTCCTCCTAGAGAATGGATCTTAAATTCAAGGAATTGGTTCACTTGATGTCCATCGCGAACATTATCGCGTTCTACTTGCTCCTGGCCGCCTGTCTATTGTGAGGTTTGAGTCCAACATCTCCAAATATGGGCTCAGCCAATCAGTAGTCAGTACTGAATCCCCATGCTCCACAAGGTCGATTAATATTTAGTTTTCTCAGAGACGAGTTCTGCTTGCATCAAATGTGTGATTATTTGGAGTAGACATACATATGGATTAATTCTATGTTGAGGCCAACGTCACTCCAATGGCCAGTGTTAGATGTTGTCCATCTGAACAGGACGCACCTGCTTTCTTTTTGTGTAGTGCAAGTAGCCAGTACAGCTACTGCACGATGAGCCACAAAGCATTATTGCCATGTCTTTTGATTTATTTGCTTTGATTTTAACTGATGGTCAATGCCAACTTGACTCACTGAACGTTGGCTGCTGGGCTTCTTGCATGATTGAATATGTTTTCTTATGCAAGGAGATATATATGTAGATAGATGCAAAAATACATATTGTATCTTTCTTTTGTTTTCTACATTTCTTATGTCCCTGTGGTGAATAATTTACGTGAGCATTTCGTTCCGTAGATTTGGTACATGTAAGTTGATCTGTTCTTAGATTATATTCTGCATATTCTGTTACTTTACAATCACTCCACTAATGATGCCATTTGATTTCCTAACAAATTTTTTTTTTGCTTGGTCTGTATGATGCACAGAAAATTGCCTTGCTCGAAGATTTCTGGATGATCATAACTTCTGCTTGCATCCTCGACTCAGCCTGTGTTTATATATTTCATCAGGTGTAAGATCTTTTTGGGTAATGGGTTGTGGAATACATGACGATATAACTTCAGTTAAATTTTCTTGGAGGATATCAGGTAACTCTTGCTTCTTGCATTTTTTTTTCTGTTTGGTCAAAGCTGTAGGTCAGCGCGCTGTTCGTAGTTCTTCAGTTAAGAAATTATATATGTGTTAATCATCCGTAAAAAAAATTCGGAAGAGGACCATTTATAGGGAGAAAATAATGAGAGATGTACAAGGGAAAAAGCGAGTAAAAAATTATAAGAGAAGTTTTATACAAGCCAAAATCATTGATTTGTGCATATCCTTGACTGTGAGAAATAAGAACCGCCTCCATTTTTTGAACAAAAAATACTTATCATATAGGTGCCAGTTACGATGCGACATCATGTAACGATCATTTAACGTATCAACCAAAACATGGCAAGTAAAAACCTTGAGCTTTGATAGGGTACGACACTACCACATTTTCTTGAAATTAGCTGGATCATGGAGACTAGGATTTCAAGAATATATGCAAGTGCTGAACACGTTGGTGCCCCCAATGGTTTCAACAAAAAAGGAGGGGCGTTACATATAGACATTGGGGCATTTGAAGAGATCATGGGGGGACCGTGGACAATTTTTAAGATCTGCAGTGAAGAATTAGGAGGGGAGACTAATAAGGACGGTAATCAGATATGAGCAGTAAGTAGTTTGTCCAATCCATGATGATTTGATACAAAACCGAGAGATTTGGTTGGGAGAGCATGAATCAACCTAGAACATTGTTTTAAGTTGTAGTCACAATCTACGTTTTATTTATTTTATTTTTATTTTATTGTTTTATGGCTCTTATTATAGTAGCGTTGGTCCCACGTACGTAGAAATAATCTCTCATAACCTATTGATAGTATCATAGTACTGCTATGAATTAAAAAAAGACACTTATTATGAAGATTCAAAATTTTGGTACTAGCCGCGCAATTGCGCGGGTCACCCAGCTAGTTTGCATAGTATATATGCATCTGCAATGGATATAAAAGGAAACCGGAATGAGGTTCTTGCTTATTCCAGCTTTAAAAAAAGGATTTTAGGGTGGTGGACGACTGGTCGGAGTTAACTAGTGACACAAATATTTCCTGGAAACGTATCATGAAGAATAGGGATGTCAATAGGGCCCGTCCGCCGCAAACCCATGGGAAATTCATACATTAGGGGATGGGTATGGAGATATTTGATCACCGCCATCCTATACGAATATGGCAATTATAAGGTCTCCCCATCCAAGTTCCCCGATATACCCCTACATATATATGTTTGTATATATATACACTAACACACGGCTCATGCGTTGCAACGGCACCACATGAGCTCGTATGAACATCTTTTCATATGTTAAAATCTGCACGTCAATAGCATTCAAATGATATGGAGTCCTTGTTTGATATGTCTTCTGTAACGCCCTATAGTGAAAATTACATTACATGAATTAGAAACTTGTAATTGTACAAATCACATAACAATTTAAATTAGATGGGTTCGTGCGAATATTGTAATATTGTGTCTAGCGTGGTGTGCGTCAATAATATTTAGCATATGAAACTAACTTATTAGCATTTTGCTACATTTTTAACATAATTTACGTATTTTAATATGTTAAAAATGTAAAATCGTTAAAATATGACAAACATTACTTGAATTCCCCGCTTTGAATGCAATGGGCATGGGGAGAAACAAGCTTCCCCGATTGTTAGATGGGGTGTGGATGGAAAGGAACTCCCGGTGGGGAAGACCCGTTGGCATCCCTAACCGTGAATATGGATTGCCTTCAAAATGTTGCTTGATTATATTCAACCAGGCCAAGGTATTGTCATGTTCAATCCATCGAGACAAATGTGCCTCCTGCAGATTGTACCCTTCGCAAAATGTTTGGGTCGTTGTAGTAAGCTCGATACGTCGTCCCCCCTTATTATCTCTAGCTTGGCGCATCAGCTTGTGTGATGAAAAGTGGGAAGGAGAGGGGTGGGGGTTAGTGTGGCCATCAGGCTTCATCAACATTTGTTTGTGACATTGTTAAATCCCCTCTCTATCTCTCTATCATGGTAGGCCTATAATTATGAGAATGGCTATTCAAACCAATAAAAAGAATTAGTGTATGTAAATAATGTTTAAAAAGAATTAGTGTATGTAAATAATGTTTATAAAAGAATTAAAACTACTGATCATGTATCCAATGGTGATGGTGATGGTCAACAACGACGGATGACATGGTCAACAACGACGGATGACACCACAGGGCCTCTAAACTAAATGTTATCTTAGGACAATTGAAAGAAAAGTGAGGTGAAAAGTGGGGATAATGCGCCGAGGTGCCACAAAACGTGAAGGAAGATGTTATGAATGTGAAAATCGGTGCATGACCTGACCAAGATTGGTCCACAAACATATGGCACACGACTCCGTGATTGGATTGAGCAAACCGAATCGACCATGAATTGACCCACAGATAAATAGCGACGACATGACTCGATGCGACCGAATCGACCATGAATTGACCCACAGATAAATAGCGACGACAGGACTCGATGCGATGGATGGATTGGCGAAGAAACGAAGGACACAATAGACGACAACGGACGACAAAGAAAATCAAACTATGAAGACAGAAACCTATTAGGTATTGATTATTTAGAATAATTTAAGGTTTACACCAGAGCTGGTTGGCATAGATTAATATTTGTTGTTGTTAATCTTAGGGCCGGAGCTTTGACGAATTAAATAGTTTGATATGGAAAATGAGTTTTACTTAACTACTAGTCCCCTCCTCCTGTTTTAATTTATGTGATCATTATAATTTTTATAAACTGCATATCCTTCGAGTGCTGGTTAGATCCTAGATGGAGGTGATTTAAAATAAATAATGTTTATACTAAAATTTTATACTTCTTGACATTTTAATATTATTATACTACAAACTTATTTCTCTATAATTTGTTAGCATAAAAAGGAGATAACAATATTGTTAAAATTACTTTTGTGTTATGTGTTATACAATTCCAATGTCATTCATTGAAAAACACATTAGCGCCATGGTAATTTGAACGATATTGTGTAATTTTTTTTTACCCTTTTGCTTTCAAGACATTACCTCTTAAAAAGATCTTTAAATCGAATCATCGCATGTGAAAAGTAAAAAAAAATGTCTTGAGATTATTTTTTCACAATACGATGAATTATAGCGTATATATGTTTCTACGTGTATCCAAAAATATATTAGCATCCTTAAATATCTTGGTACATATCTAACAAATATGAGATCTAACTAATATCTTAATAGGATATTCGTTGTAAGATATCCTATAACCAAGTTGTGGAATCAAACCAGTGAATGTAAAATCGGGAGTTTTCACTCCAATACATTTGACAGTTAAGTTGATGCGAGAAAAACCAAGACTTAGCTTGTTGATTTCGAGAATTACATGGGTGAGAGATTTGCTATTTGACGCCCTGGTTTGTGGCTGATTTATATATGTGACCGTGCATCTTCGATTACTGAAGATATATATTCTTCATCCCAACCTGTTTATGGTTTGAGAAAACCTTTTCAGAATAGTCCACACATTTATTCTGTGTGTATGCATGATAGCGTGCAATGCAAGACAGTCTGTGGATGAGAGGACATACAATTGGTAATCCGGTTACGTTTATCGATCACACTTGTTCGACCATTTGTTGTGAGACACCACCCTAGCTGGAACCGAAATATCCGGTTCTGCTATACCTGAGGGTTTATTTGCGAAAAATGGGATAGAGGAGAAATGTAGGAAAGGTAGTCGCCTGTTCTAAATTAGATGATTTTCATTTGTGTATATAGATGTATCTAGACATGTTATAAATATAGATACATCCACAAATAAATAAATGAAAGTCATCTAATTTGTAACGGAGAAAGTACATACACAAGGACCAGACGGCGAGTGTAGCTCACAGCTCAGCTGGCGAGGAATATTAAAGTAGAGTCGGAGGGACAAAGTGTTTTCTTATTTTTGTTTTTGCAAATGTGGGAGCATCTCCAAGCGGAGCCCTCAAAATCAGCCCCCAAAGTGTCCGCGGACGCGTCCGGACGCGTCCGGACGCTGACCGGACAGCCCCCAAAATTGGTGCTCTACAATCATGAACCTCATATTTCTCTCCCCAAATCCATGCATTACATGCAGCTACATTCTTTGCATACGTAAAACCTATCTAGTGTATACTATACATGGCAAATATAATTATAACTAAAATAGTTATAGCTCCCAATGCATAATGGAGATGCATCTCCTTCTCGATGGCATGTTGTTTGTATTTCTTCATCTTCTTCATCTCCTTCTCCATCTTTTTTTCGTAAACATCGACGATGTCCGCGAGTTGCAACTCCATAGTCATCTTCATTTCTTTCATTTTGTTCTTCTCTTCTTCCATCATGCTCATCTCTTCTTCCATCTTATTCTTCTCCTCTTTCATCCTCTTTATTTTCTCCTCCAACTTCCGGTTAGTAGCATGAACTTCTTCAAACTTTTCTTCAATCTTAGTCTTTTCCTTAATTGTGAAGTTCAAATCCTCCAATATGCGCATCTTGCCTCGGAGGGACTCGTTCAACTCGGATATCACTCCACGGACATTGCAACTACATGATTTTGAAACCTACAATTGAAATATTTCCGACTCAAATCAACCACATTGCACAATATTGGGGAAAACTCTAAATGTGAGCTCAAAGTTAGGACATACCGAGTCGGAGGAGCTGTCCTCCTCGTATAGAGGGTAGGAGCCGGCCGACTGTTGGTCCCATTGAATCATGTCCGAGACCGGAATGGACCACGACGTAGAGGGCGGAGCTTGGGTTCGGACGAACTTACAGATCGGGGAGCCGGGCGGGCTGAGAAGGCGTGGAAGATGCGAATGCTGTGGGATGGACGGACGCGGCGGCGGAAATCCGTCTCTGAAAATGCGGTCAAATCCCTCGCAAATATGGCCAAATCCGTCGCGACAATGGCCGCGACAGATCTGCAAAACTGGCCGGGGAAGGTTCGTGACCAAAAGCGGCGGCGCCGGAGTTTGGAGGGCGCCGGACGACGGAGGGGGTGCTGGGGAGCGAGGAGGAAGGGGGCGGCGCCGGAGCTAGGAGAAGGGTGTGCAAAATATCTACTGGCCGGGTTCGTCCGATTTATGGTGAAAAATGTAGGTCCGCGATGTCAGCGACAGGGGGGCGGACGCGTCCGGGCCGCCCCAAACCCGCCCCAGATATGGGCTGGGTTTGGGGTGTGCCGGACCGCCCGGTCGTTTGGGATGGCTATGGGGGCCTCCGTTGGGTGGAGGTTTTTGGGCCAAACCCTGTCCGGGCGGTCCGCCCGGACGTTTGGGGTGGGTTTGGGGCCTCCGGTTGGAGATGCTCTGGGACAGAGTATTTCGCACGTGTACAATAATAGGGGAGAGATAACCTTCCGGATTGGCCTGTTTTGGTCGTCGCATAGACCCTCTCACTTTCACGTGGGCCTGCCTTTATGCCTTTAATTCTTTTCTGAAGGTCTATAGCCAATGGTTTATTTGTTTTATTGACACACTTGGCTGCCGAAATTTTGTAAGTTCATCCGGTGGTTTTGTCCCAAGCCGCAGGCTATATTTGTATGATGCGAGAGGGCAGGTCCGGAACACGTACAACGGTACAAGGCTGATCGTGTAATTTTTTTATTTTACCATTTCGCAGGCAAAGAAATTAAGCCAACTGGCTAGATCACCAAAGATAAAAACAATAACTAGCTGGCTAGATGCTTTAGAAGCTCGATCAGATATTCTACTAGGCAACTGAGCGCGGCAATGCCGCGCGTGTGTGGACAAAATTTGAATTTGGAAATTTGGGTTAATTTTTTTTTTAGTAGTTGGAAACTAACAAAGTTGGAAAAAAGTTTATGTCTAAAAGGTTGTCTAGTTTTTTTGAAATTGGTTGAATTGGTAAGTTATTTGGATTTGAATTTTTTTAACATCTATGAAATGGCTAGGTTTGAAAGGCATTTAAATTTGTAAAATATGCAAATTTGTATGTCGCGAATGCATGGTATAATTCAAGTTTGGTAGTGTACGTATTAAAAAAACGTTTAGGTTTGAAAATTATTGCAAATGCCGCGCGTGCGTGGAAAGGAGTGGAAATGCATGTTTATTCGTTCGGATTTCGTTTGAATTTTGTAGCTGAACATATTTTTTAATTTCAAACCCATGTAGTTTGGACAAGTGCATTTGATTTTTCCGCAATTTGTTACCTATTTAAAAAGTTCGAATATGTTCGTTTTGTGCTGTAAATAGTTGGCTTTTTTTTTTGCTGGCTGTTTGAGTATGTTTATATGTTTCATTAATTTTTTTTAAAATTTGTAATGACTGAAAACGCATACTTATTCACTTGAATTCTATGTCCATAGATTTTTTTTTAAAATTCAAAACCATGTAATTTGGGTAAGTGAAATTTTTTTTTGGGTATTGTTTTTTGAGTGCAACTTTTGCGTAGGAAATTTGAAAATCTTCATAAGTTTGCAATTTTGTAAATTGTAAATTAGAAGTTTTTTTTTTGAATTTCAACATGTTCCCCTGTAATTGTGAAATATCTGATGGCTGGGACCCACATGTCAGCCTGTAATAAACAATAAAAAAACTGAAATTCGCCCGTGGTGACATCACCGTATGACGTCACACGACGGCGGCGGCCGCGGCCGCGCGTAGAGCTTGCGCTCGCGCGGTGGAGCACGCGCGCGGGGCTGGGAGCGCGTGGATCTGCTGGCGGGCGTCGCGGCGAGGCGAATGGGCGGCGTGGCGCGTCATTTGGTCGCCGGAGCGGCCGCCGGCGACCACGGACGCGGCGGACGAAACCGCGGCACGACGGCGGTGTTTCCCGCGCGGCCGCGGCGCCCCGGGACGCGATCCGCGGCGAAGAGGTGGAGGGCGCGCCGGCGGACCTCGCCGTGACCTCCGATGCGTCCGGGGAGCAGCGTAGCGGCGGCGATGCGCGCCGGCGCCAACGGCGACCCGCGGCGTCGCGGGAGAGAGAGAGGAAGAGGAGGGAGGGCGAGTTCTGCGGTCATTTTTGCAAAAAAGCCCTGGCTTTTCAGGAAATTGCGATCAGGTCCTTTGCGGACGTTTTTCTGCAAAACTGTTGCGCCAAAGATCGTGCGCGGCGACGTGTCGTGTTGGGATTGGTAGAAATCCCCGTGCTACAGTAGCACGCACGATTTCTGAAGTGATCCGGACCGTCCGACGATGCGATCGAACGGCCTGCGTTTAGTGGATGACGTGGATAGTGGGACGGGGAGCGATTCTGACGAACTTTTATATATAGGGGAATGGGCAGAAAAGTTTGGCATGGGCATTTGATTACTCGGAGGTCTCGATCTCGCATCATTAGCAGCGGTGGATCTAAAATGAAATCAGTCCGGGTACCAAGCCTGAAAATCCTTGACAAGACTGTCAATGGGTGAGTGGATAGGAAGTTAAAGCCAAAGCACCGACAAGACTGTCACATGGTTTTATGTGAATTTTCGCAGCGTGTGTTGCCGAGAGAACTCTGTTTCTTCGGTTCAAATTAAATGCAGCTCCTCAAAATGGCCTTACAGTCGGTTTCGCCTGGCCACGCCGTTTGGCGTACGTTTGCATAGAGATCGCCATGATCTCCATTGCCGGAACTGGCTAAGCACGCGTCACGTCGAGCTCCACCGCGTGCAGCTCCGGCCCGGAGAAACGGGAAAGGCCTCGTGCGCTTGCTCGCTCGATCTGGGCAACCCAACGGGTTACCTTTTTCATACTGCCGTTTCTGGTCGCCGGAGTTGATATTGGCTCCGTCGTCTCGCTAGAGCGCACGCGAGGTGACCTGCATATCTACGTCCATATGTGGCACTTCTGTTTGATTTTCAATTTTCTTTTGTGGGGGTATACGTCGTGCCATTCTGTAAGTGGCCGGTGGGATGTCGCGTGGTGCACGCCCTGTCACGGGTCATGAGTCTTGGTCAAGAATATTGAGACGAACTTGATTGAAGTAACACCCTGTAAAACTCGTCAAATGTACTTCCTCTGTTTCTAAATGTAAGATGTTTTAGATGTTACATATGTTGTCTAATGAGTGAACATACACATGAAATGTGTCTAGATATATTTATATACATGTGTACGTGAACAAAGCGTAAAACATCTTATATTTGGGAATGGAGGGAGTAGGAAATTAGACTTGGACGAGCGCCACACGAGTCTTCAGAAAAAATCACTATGAAAGTCTTGGCGTTTCTAGGGTGCACAGTTGACATTTGCATACGGTCCCTTAAACTGATGTATGGATTACCTTAAAAATGTTACTTGTCTACATTCAACATGGTTTGGATTGTAGTCATGGTTGATCCATCCATACAATTGCGCCTCTTAAATATTTTAGTCTACAATTCTCGAAAAAAAATCTCCGCAAAAATGACTGGACCGTTATAGGACGCTTGATATGCCATCTCTCGTTGCTACCTCAAGCTTCGTGTATCGGCTGGTGTGATGAAACATGCGAAGGGGGAGGATGTCGCGGTGGATGACTAAACAGAGCACCACAACCCACAACTAACTAGCATTACGTTAGACGTGTGAGAGCATGACAGGGTATAATTGATAGGTCACGATGAGGTGCCACACCCATTGGGAAGGAAGGAGAATGCTTGATAGAATAATTAACAAAGAAAAATAAAAGGGAAGAAAATGAAGATCAAAACGGTAAAGCAAAAAACAACCGACTGAAAATCGTCTTTGTCGCTTTGCGGTCAGAATAGCTTGATTTGATTTCATGACGCGCAAATTCAACCCCTTAGCTTTTTCCATAAAAAAATTCCGATGTAAATGTTTTGTCCGGAAATTTTAGCACATTCTATGTTGACCTTTGACAAGAAAACACCAAAAACTCCTTAACTATTTGAACAGCGACAAATCTGGGTGGCATTTACCAATTCTTTTTTGACAGAGAGTAATACGCATTCCCATTTCATCCAGGCAGGTTGTTTTCTTGATTTTTTTTTTATCACTAACAGGTACTGCCGACACAATATAAAAAGGACACATAAAAAATAAATGCCTATAGCCCTATTTTATAGCTCGTCACGAACTTCACGTGCGCATTTGGCTGTACACATACCCACTCCTCCTTCCCTCTCCCCCTTTCCCTCTTACCCCTCCCATTTCGTCCAATTTCATATCCAAGTCCCTTTCCCAACGGCCCCAACGAGAGAGAAAGAGGAGCAGTTAGTTGGGACCAAGAGGGGGATGGATCTGCTGGAGAGGAGCACTATTAAGGCGGAGGAAGCAGAGAGGAAGGAGCAGAAGAAGGAGGAGACCCAGCCAGGACAAGGACTCACCCGACCCCCGCTCGCCAACGGCAGCAGCAGCAGGTAGCCTTCTGTCCCCTTCTTGCTCTTAGCAAACCGTGGATGAATCCTTCGAGGATTTCGGGTCTGCCGGTGTGATTTTGCCGGATTGTATGTGTGTGTGCACCGATTCTTCTTCGTTTCGTTCCTCTCTCCCTTTCCATGTTCTTCGCCTTGACGCGCTTTCGTGCTTGGGGCCTCGAGGTTCGGTGCTATGGTGGAAGAGCCCTTGCTCCCGGAGGGTCGAAATTGAGTGCGGTGGTGGTTCTTGGCTGGGTTGCGTGTGGCGAGTGCTGGTTCAGGAATGCGTGTTCTTTTGTTTATTGCTGTTGATCCTCCCTCCCAAACTCTACTCTCCTCTTCTTGGAGAAACAACCAACCTCTTACTTTCTGTTCTGAAGTTTCGAGTAGGATAAAATTAGAGCCAAATTTAGTGCCTCGTGTTCTTGTCCGGATGCTGGGAGGTCGTTTTGTTGCTGGAAATCTCGCTCTGCCTGTCCTTACCCTTCATGGTTGATTTAATGTCAAGAAATAATTTTGGTGATGAACATTTCGGTAAGAGTTTAGTAACTTTTTCATTCTATGCCAAGATGAGTGCAGATCCAAGCTGTCCTTCCCCCCTCACTGGTTCAGTTTCTTGTTCTACAATTTCTTGAAAGCGTTTTGAAAAGTTAGTTTTTTTTGTTAAATTACCGAGTTAGGTTCAGTGGAGAAATCTTTAAAGTCACTTATACTCTTTGTGATATACACCTGGAGCTATCCTTTTGAGAAACAGGGTAGAAGCATAGATCTGGTTAAAGTTAAGTGAAAGGAAATATTTTCAAAAAAGAACAAACAAAAAAACAGACAAACTTCTCCACATGTTTACTTCAACACCAATTGTTAAGCTGGGGACCAACGACTTAGTCTCTGGCCCCGTAATCACAACTTCCAACTAGTCCATCAGACATCTCCTGACATGTTAAGACCCCTTTTGCCTACCCCCCGTGTGTTGCAAGCGTGCAAATGGGACGGTTTGCTAATCCTTGATATTTGTTCTGGGCTTTTCGGCATATTGGTCAGATGCAGTGCTGTACATTATTCAGCTATTCACCATATCTATGGCACATTAATTTGGTCTGCCCGTAGTATCATAGAAGGTTTTCTGTATGGTTTGTCTATTGTTTACCTGTCGTTGGTTTACATTCAGTTAATTGGTTATGCGCCAGTCTGCAAGACGATGGACCTTTTATTGTTTGAAGCAATAAGGTTGGAGTGACACTAAAAATGTGTCACTCCAAATAAAAATTCCCGCGATTTCCTGAATATTTAGGCCTAATATTTGCAAGATATTTTGATATACTTATGTTAGATAATGCTTGGAAAAAACAATGAACTCCACTGCATATAATTTGCTAGGTCCATCAACCTTGGTCAGTCTTTGAAGTGTTTGAACTAGTCAGACAAGTAACTGGATGGTAGGTCGCACATACCCGTCCACCACGTCTTGTATTTTGGAGTGGACCACAATTCCAATCATAGTCTGTTGTTGCTTGATCACACATCATGTAGTAGAGATGTTGTTAGATTCCGAATGACCAATCCTGGATGTACTTCAAATCTTAGATTTCAAGAGTTTCATTCTATGCTAAGAGGAAAGTTTTAAATAATTCAAAATTGTTCGAGCTTGCTCATTTAGATACTCTGACCGATAGAAAGATTTAAAAAAAATTGTACTTGGTGTAACCCATGAATTATATGCAGAATTTGTGTTGGATATTTTCTGTGGCTTTTGTTAGTCTACGCGTGCCATGATTACAGCCGAGTCTTCAGTGTGTATGGATTCATTGACTAGAGCGTCGAACAATTACTCCTTGAAATGGATACCTGCTTGCAGATGAAGTGCATAGTAATGCTGTTTCAACATGGCAATATGGCATCGTGGGTTAGTAAATACTATATGTTAACTGAACATTGTGCATCACTCTATTTATTTCCGTCTATACAATTAGTGGAGTGCCACATGTGATGTGCTTTCTAAATTTGCAATGCACTCATGAAGTTGTGATTTCGTTTACTTCTTCATTGCATATTCTTACCACTTCTGTTTTTAATTATTAGGCCTGGAATGTTGCCAATGTCGACACCCCTAGCTAATCCTGCACAGCTTACCATTTTCTATGGTGGATCAGTGTGTGTATATGACTCAGTGCCTCCAGAGAAGGTAATATTTACACTTCTTACATTAATCATGTTCTTGGCTAAATTGTTGAAACTGTATGCTAACACGCTACCTGTGACATTGGTATCAATAGGCTCAAGCAATCATGCTTATTGCAGCAGCTGCCGCTGCGGCCACAAGGAGCAACAGCACTAATGTTGTTAAGCCTCTAGTAATGCCTGCAACCAATGCTGCAGTCTCTCCTGTGCTTACACGGTCACCCTCACTACAGAGCACTTCTGTAGCAACTGGACAACTTCAGGCTCTCGCAGATCCTAGCTCGATTTGCAAGCTTCAGGCTGGTAAAGCACTAAATCCTTTTTATGAAGTCTAGAAGTCGAATGTTTTAATCTTTCTTCATGTCATCTAATATGTTAAATAAAAATAATTTTACCCACTTTGCAGATCTCCCCATTGCTAGGAGGCATTCCCTTCAGCGCTTCCTGGAGAAACGTCGTGACAGGTCAGCATGAATGAAGAGTTGAAGTAGCAGTCTACGTTCATCTGGAGCGTACTATTAGTATTATCCCTCCTTACATTTGTAGGCTTATATTTCCACATGCTGTTCATGGTGTACCACATCATTCAGAAATGCATTTGTATGAGGCCAAGTCATTAAAAGTTGAAAACCAAGTCTTTTACTACTGCCCCCTTCAGGATCATGTCAAATTAATCAATTTGACCTTCCAGCTCTATTTAAATAATTGTTCTATTTTCTACTTGAATGTTCTATCACGAGAACTTTGATATACATGATTTCTAATCAAGTGCTCCATGATAATGTGATAGAAAATCTGCATGGTCCGTTGAAAATAGACTTGCAAGATAGCGAACATTTCCTTTAGTTTGGTTGGAAATAAACCTGATGATATTATGTAAGATTTGTTTATGGTCGGATCATCACAGAGCATTGTTCCCTAATACAGAACATAGCAGCTGGTAGGTTTGGATATGATTGTTATTGAACTTTGACATGACTTATGAGACAAAAGTAATGATTTTGCTTCATGCATTTGTTATCTGATGTTTTTTTAGGTCAACTCTGCACCTAACAACTCTTCAGCACCTGTCAGGAGAATACTTTTAATTCATTTTAGTCTCGTCCATTAATTCTGCCTTTAAGCTAGTTCTCTCCATGAGGACACTAAACAGCTAAAGATTGTATCTCTGGGTGTTCTTGTAATGTTTTATATGGAAAAGAAACAAACATGTTATGAATCTCAGCAATGTCTTATGGTCTGATTTAGATGGCATGCCTGTTTTTGGTTATGTAAACTTGTAATCAGTTTCAGGCATCCTTCGTTGTGCTGACTCAAAACTGATTAAACGGTCCTACGATGCAGGGTTGTGAGCAAAGCTCCATACAGCGCCTCGAAACCATCCGAAGGCATGGGAGCATCTGGGATGGAAGTAGCCGCCGCGGAGGCCAAGGCGCAGTAACCGGTGGAAGACAGCCCTGACATTCGGAAGCTGATGTGGTGTGACACCTTAGAATCGTCTGTGATAATAATAATTCGACCAGAACCTCTATTATCCGCCATTGTTGTTCTGTCTCTCATGTGCCGTTATTTTACTCCGCCATGAACCGAACTGCTATGATATGTGTCCCTGTAAATCGTGTATGAGATGTGTATCAGTCTGACTGCTACATTTGATCTTGTAGTCAATGATACCATCTGTGTCGTCCCAGTTTCAAATGTCTGTCGTTTGGAAATGTGGCCATGTGTTGTGTCAGAAACAAGAGCAGAAGGATGGTGTTTACCCGTATATCATCTGAAATCTTTTATCTGCCTCGGCTGAACCCCAGAGCAGAACCTGGAGTACTAGTGTGCTTCTGCCACTAGAATTACGCACCTGTGGCTGTGTCGAACTGTTGCCAGGGCCCAGGAGGAGAGCTTGCAACTGAATACTAGGAAAATTCGCGCGGCGGCATGCCGCGCCCGTGTGGTGACAGAATGTAAATAAATTGGAGAAGGTTGAATTGCTGCAGTACATCAAGAAATTTATTTAAAATTTTGAAATCTGATAGAATTTGTCTTTTTTGCACAGCCGCATTTGAAAATTGGTGGCGTATTGAAAAATATTGTCATAATGTAGGAGAACTAACTTCAGAAAATTAAGATGTGTCTAAAATCTACTGCCGAGTAGGTTTGAAAATAACGGTAGAAAAAAAACTCAAGGCAGATTCTTTTTGATAGGTAGATTTAGGTAATTATGGCAGGGAAATCTTAGCAAAAAAAGTTGTGTCAAAAGTTATTGTCGAAGAGGTTAAAAATCAGGAAAGGTGCGGCAAAAAAAAATCGTTGAAGAGGCTGGGAAAAAATACGATGTAGGTGGTTTTTTTGTAGGTAGGTATAGTTAATGACACAGAAATGCACGTCAAATTTTTTGTCGAGAAGGCTAAGATGAGGAACGAAGGAGGGGAAACTTTCCATGTTACTGTTTGTAAACTACTACTGTTTCTCTGTATTTTCTATGTGCACTGGTTGTTGGCACTCGTCGGTAGCACTGTTGTTTCGGCGTGGACTCGTTGCGGTGCGTTTAGTAAAAAACAGCGAGATGTACAGTGGCCGAATGTCGCACGAAAAGTTGTTGTTTCGACGTGGACTCGTTGCGGTGTGGTTAGTTAAGAACAGCGAGATGTACAGTGGCCGAATGCCGCACGAAAAGTTGTGTCAAAATTTATCATTCAATAGGTTGAAAAGAAGAAACGGGGAAAAAAGAGAGAAAAATCGATTAGGCATTTTTTTTTGTCTGGAAGGTAGATGTATATAAATGTAGTGGAGAAATTTCAGCCAAAAAATACGACCAAAAATACAGCTGAAAATTTAAACTTGTTTGAAAAGTGTGTCAATACGGTTGCGAAATTGTGGACAAAAAATCGGCAAAACTTATTGTCAGAAAATCTAAAAAAGTATTAAAAACTCTAAAATGGTTAAAGAAAAATACCGTTAGAAAGTCTAAACTTTTTTGGGAAATAGACCTATGTAAATGCGTTTGGAAAATTTTAAGTAGAAAAAATATGTCGAAAGCTATTGTGGGTGAACGATTCAAAAAATTTGGAACACGTGAGGATTTTTATGCAAAAGAAACGGCGTGCCTGGACTTTTCCGTGTGTTTTGTACCGGAGGACCGATTCATTTATTTTTGGAAAACACGGGGATGTTGCTGCAAAAACGTTTTATTCCGGGCGACCGGTTCACAATTTGTGGGAAACGCGAGGACTTTTATGCAAAAAAAGTGCACATCGGGGACTTTTCTGCAAAAAAAGCGAGATTGCACTGTAAAAGTGCACATCGGGAACTTTTATGCAAAAAAAACGAGATTTTGAAACTTTGAATCTGTGAGAATTTGTCTTTTTTTCACAGCCAAGTATAATGAATTTGAAGATTAGAGAGAAATATGTATATGCCCGTCGAAATAAAAAGGTTGAAACATGAAAATTGTTTGGAAGGGTGATATCCATCTACTCGTGAGAGGAAAATTCAAACGGATGACTGGGCGCGACGAATTTGACAAAATTCGTTAAATGTTTTTGCGAATATGGTTCCAAAATTGAGGAGGTAGAGCCGACCAAACTCGAAACCGATCACGGGAATGGAACCTACTCGTCGATGCGCACATAGTTCGTGTATATGTGTCAAATTCGTTAAATGTTTTTGCGAATATGGTTCCAAAATTGAGGAGGTAGAGCCGACCAAACTCGAAACCGATCACGGGAATGGAACCTACTCGTCGATGCGCACATAGTTCGTGTATATGTTTTCATCATAAGGAGGGCCGTCGGATCCGGATCGGATGGCGCGGATCGGCCGCGAACTGTAGAAGTGCATCGATGAACAGTGCGCGCACGGCAGTGAGTCCATCCTGAGAAAAAGGCACGCAGTGTAGAAATGACCTACTGTAGACGCGCTACAGGGCGGGGCGACGTGGACACCTTCCCAGATGCATCGATGAACAGTGCGCGCACTGCAGTGAGTCGATACTGAGAAAAAGGCACGCACTGTAGAAATGACCTACTGTAGACGCGCTACAGGGGCGGGGCGACGTGGACACCTTCCCAGGTGGCTAAAAGCGTCAGCCATTAGACGTCCACGTCACCCAGAAGCCGCTGGCCGTCCGATCACGCGAAGCAACGACCTGGATCACGTCAAGAATCGTGCGAGCTACAGTATCACTGTAGCTGGGGATTTCTACCAATCAGAGCTCGCGCACGATTTTTGGCGCAGCCAATTTTACGAAAAAGAACCTGCAACTTTTGGAAATATATAGTAGTATAGATAGATGCATCGACGTTCCAGCCGCAGCTCCTCGGCACGGTGCCAGGACAACGGTGGCCTTCTGTGCCGCACGTCCCACCTATCTCGACGAGAAACCGGAGACCTGCTTTTGATCGAGCGTTCTAAGGTTCAACACGCCATCGACCAGCCATCTACTCCCTCCATTAACAAGGTGAGGGAGTAGCTTATTGCGCTGCTGTTTTGCTCGCACCCCAGGCATCCTTCCCGCACTGTTTCCTGGCGCTCACACAATCCCGGCGACACACTCTGGTTAACACGGCAACAACAGCATTGCTAGTGGAATGTGGAACCACACTGGATTTCTGATTTTGCATTCCTTCACCAGCAAGCTAGAACGATGTATCAACGAAAACCACTCGAGTCCGATCATCATTCGATGGTACGCACTGCAGTAATACCGTATATTAGATAGGAGTGTTAGAAGTTTATCACTACATCCCTACATTTTTGTCACCTGATTATCGAAGCAAAAAATGGAAGAAGTGCACGAGTTTCATGGTTACTGGATCTCCTCTACAGATACATAGGTGCCATTAACAATTTGAAACCAATCCAGAGCTCCATCCAAAAAATCCAACTTCATGTTGCTGCTATAAGATGGGCGTTAACAGTCACACATAATCTTTCCAAATTATTAATTGGCACCACCATTGGATCACACACTTATCAACAGTTCACTAGTAGCATAACATGAGTTTAACAAGGAGGCAGGTAACGATAGTCAGTCACAAAGATCCTACAACACGAAAGAAAGGACTTGCGGACAAGTGCCTTGAACAAAAACACGAGCGACATGGGAAGTCAAGTCTCAGAAGTGCACATGGTAACTGCGACTGACTGCATCAGCGCATCACTAGTGTGAGCTACGCAAAATCCCATGGAAGTAGCCACCGACCATGACAAAGGAAAGAAGGGACACGACACCGGCTGGGAATATCTTTCCAGACTTCTTGAAGCGAGATCCCATGACCGTCATCAGTGCAGCCGATATACCTATGATGCAAAGCCAAATGAAGATTAGGGCATCAGATACCAGGAGAAAAATCTAGATTGATGCAATTCCCAAGCAAGGATGAGAAGGACCACACCAAATAATGTCTCAGGGAAAAAGGTATTGCATACCTAGCCCGATCGACGATGCAAAGACGGGTCTCACTGGGAGTTGAGTGTGGACGAAGAACAGCACCAGGGCTGATATGCCTCCTGCAGCCAATGACTTCTGGCTTCCACTCTTCATGTAACCCATTACTCCACCAGCTACAAAGTTATTAGGACAACAATCAGTTCCCACAAATGTTGCAACTTAAATTTTTGCACTTACCAGTGCATTTTCAGAAACATTGCAGTAAAAGGTTGTAGGACCTGATAGCCAAGATAAGATGTTTGATGGAGCTATTATAAATTTACAATGTTAGTAGTCCGTTGCCCTATGCTAAGTTTCAGAGACATAATAACAATTGATAAAAGAAACTCTAAATAGCCAAGACATCAGATAGCAAGAATGCCACATCTCTGTTACGAATTAAAAAGACCCTTGTGTTCAATACAGCCAATCACCTGGAATTTGGATGCTAATGATGTACCCTACGTCCAAGGAGATATATAGCATACACTGTGATTGCTGGTAAAGCCTATAATTAAGGGAGTGTTCACTTAACACTTAACACTATAAGCCACAAGAGCATCCCATGACATACAGAAACGGAATCCATTTCTAGATTTGCAATATACTGAGCACATCCCAGTTTTATTGTTGCTATGATAAAATGAGGAACAGATTGAGCATTGATGAGTTTGCCTACTAGTTTCTACAAATGTCAAAGACAATTTTGATCAGTGCCTCATGAAATTAGACCCTTTAGCTTGATTGTCTAAGGACATAAAAGCTGTAATCTTGTCTAAAATGGATCCAATAAACATGTGTGTCTTAACAAACTGGGGATAATTCACTAGTCACAAAGTTAAAAAATGCCATGGTAGCGTGTACACACAGTCCATGCTGTCATCTGATCTCCGCAGATGATCAAAGTTCAGTACCAACAAGATCATGTGAACCATAGTGGCTTGAATTGACAGGAATTCGCGATTAAACTACCGCAGATCACTCGAATCCAACGCGTAGCAACGTATCACAACGGAAAAATAAATCTATCACTGCAGGCCGGGGCGCTTACCTCCGACGAGCGCGGCGTAGGCGAGGGTGAGCTTCTGCGACATGGAGAGCCCCTCCCCCATCTTCTCCTCCCCACCCTCTCCGCCGCCCTGCGGGTCACCGCCTCCTCCCGCACCACCGCTCCCAGATCCCGCGCCGCCGCCGCCTTCCGATCCGCCGCCGCCGAGCTCGGGCTCCTTGGCCGCGATCGCTGCGAGGTGGCGTGGAGGGGAGCGGAGCGAGAGGGGGGCGGGGGCGCGAGGGCCGGCGCGCAGGAAGAGGAGGGAGCACTGGGAGGCGGCGTGGATCGGGGCCGGGGCGAGGGCGAGAGGAGCGAGCAGTGGGGTCGTGCCGAGGGCCATGGTTGTCTCGGGTGGGTGCTCGAGCTGGGTTTTAGTGGGGGTCAACCTGTTTGGTTTGGGGGCCGGTGGTGAGCTGTGATGGGGAATTTCCAGGAAACTGGTGTGACACTGCGTGTGGGCCCAGTTTTTCCTCGTGGGGAGCTGTCTAGAAGGTTGATCAGTTGCTTGCAGCGCGTGTGGGACGCATGAATGGATGTCGTTTAGCTGGAGATTTGGTTTGGTGTAATGTACAATCAATCAAATTAATTTCTCTCCTAGAAATGGGTGAGCTCAATACTCTTTTATTTAAAGAAATTTCAAAATATAGGAAAAAATACAGGATTGAAGTGGCATGTCCAATTAAATCAGATAGGATTAACGACTAGCGGTCAACTTCTTCGCTCGGGAGAGGATAAGGTACTGTGCGGGAGCGGCGGAAAAAGGCGACCGCGACCGTCGAGGGCCTCGCCGGCGGATCTGCTGCTCCCCTCCGCCTCCGGCCGCCGCTCCGGGCCGCGAGGTGGGGGGGAGCCTTGGCTCCGACGTGTGAGTTGTTAGATACTAGGTTAGCTAGGTGTGTGTACCCTCGAGCGTTTTCGTTGACGGCTGTTGGTGGCTCTAGGTTAATAGTGCCAGAAACAATTGCTTGTACGTCACACGTCAGTTGGGAACCCCAAGAGGAAGGTATGATGAGTGCAGCAGTAAGTTTTCCCTCAGTATGAAACCAAGGTTTAATCGACCAGTAGGAAAACGAGGTTTGCTTCGAAGGTGTTGGTGAGGAGTGTAGTGCGGCGCAACACCAGGGATTCCGGTGCCAACGTGGAACCTGCACAACACAATCAAACTACTTTGCCCCAACTTAACAGTGAGGTTGTCAATCTCACCGGCTTGCTGAAAACAAAGGGTTAAACGTATCGAATGGAAATGATGTTTGTTTGCATAAAACAGTAGAGAACAATGATTGCAGTAGATTGTATTTCAGATGTAAAAGAATGGACCGGGGTCCACAGTTCACTAGTGGTGTCTCTCCAATAAGATAACTAACATGCTGGGTAAACAAATTACAGCTGGGCAATTGACAATTGATAAGTGCATATAACATGCATGTGTGAGCTGTGGTGTCTACTATGAGATTCATTTGGGCATTACGACAAAGTACATAGACCGCTATCCAGCATGCATCTATGCCTAAATAGTCCACTTTCCGGTTAACATCCGTACCCCTTCCAGTATTAAGTTGCAAGCAACAGACAATTGCATTAAGTAATGTGCGTAATGTAAACAATACATTCATCCTTGAATAAAGCATTGCTGTTTTACCCCTAGTGGCAACAACACATCTACAACCTTAGAACTTGCTGTCACTATCCCAGGTTAAATAGAGGTTGAACCCAACTATCATGCATAAATACCCCCTCTTGGAGTTACAAGTATTCACGTGGCCAAGGCTTCAACAAGTAACGGAGAGCATGCAAGATCACAAATGACATAGACATGATAATATAATATTCAGCTCCACATAGGTATCAATATAAGTCAGATCCCAGCAAACACAACATGTAGCATTACAATAAGATGATCTTGATCATGATAGGCAGCTCACAAGATCTAAACATGATGGCACAAGTGGAGAAGACAACCATCTAGCTACTGCTATGGACCCATAGTCCAAGGATGAACTACTCACGCATCACTCCGGAGGCGGGCATGGCGATGTAGAGCCCTCCGGTGATGATTCCCCTCTCCGGCAGGGTGCCGGGAAGAGCTTCAGAACCCCCCGAGTTAGGGTTGACGACGGCGGCGGCAGCGAATATGTTCTGGATGAAAGGCTCGGTGTTTTAGGGTTTTCGCGTCTCGGGGAATAAATAGGCGAAGGGGCGATGTCGGCGGACCCCCGAGGGGCCCAAACCACCAGGCGCGGCTGGGCCCACTGCCGCGCCACCTGGTGGTTTGGCCACCTCGTGGCTCTTCGTCTCTCCTTCGGACTCCGTGTACGTGCTGGAAAAATAGGGACTGGCCTTTTGTTTCGTGCAATTCCGAGAATATTTCCAGAAGTAACTTTCTGAAACCAAAAACAGCAGAAAACAGGGAACTGGCACTGTGGCATCTTGTTAATAGGTTAGTCCCAGAAAATGCATAAAAGTGATACGAAGTGTATATAAAACATGTAGCAAATGGTATAATATAAGCATGGAACAGCAGAAATTATGGATACGTTGGAGACGTATCAAGCATCCCCAAGCTTAGTTCTACTCGTCCTCGAGTAGGTAAAACGATAACAACAAATAATTTCTGAGGAGACATGCTTTCACACAATCTTGATCAATATATTGCAAGGCTCATGTCATGAATGAAGTGACTCAAAGCAATGATCTATAGTTTGCTAACAAATAGATAAAGAGTAAACAATGAATCATATAAGCAAAAACTTTTCATGAATAGTACTTTCAAGACAAGTATCAAAAAGTTTTGCATAAGAGGTAACTCATAAAGCAATAGATTCAAAGTAAAAGGCATTGAAGCAACACAAAGGATGATTAAGTTTCAGCATTTGCTTTCAACTTGTAACATGTATATCTCATGGATAGTTGTCAACATAAAGCAATATAACAAGTGCAATAAGTAAATATGTAAGAATCAATGCACACAAAGTTGACACAAGTGTTTGCTTCTAAGATAGAAAGGAGTAGGTAAACTGACTCAACATAAAGTAAAAGATAGGCCCTTCGCAGAGGGAAGCAGGGATTAAATCATGTGCTAGAGCTTTTTAAGTTTTCGAAAGCATATAGAGAGCACAAAATAAGTATTTGAGAGGTGTTTGTTGTTGTCAACGAATGGTAGTGGGCACTCTAACCCCCTTGTCAACCAGACTTTCAAAGAGCGGCTCCCATGAAGGACGTTATTTCTACCAGCAAGGTAGATCATCCCTCTTCTCTTTTGTTTACACATGTATTTTAGTTTCTTTATAGATGACACTCCTCCCAACCTTTTGCTTACACAAGCCATGGCTAACCGAATCCTCGGGTGCCTTCCAACATTCACATACCATGGAGGAGTGTCTATTGCAAAATTAAGTTGCTTACTGATAAATCAGGGCAAAACATGTGAAGAGAATTATTAATGAAAGTTGTAATTAATTGGGGCTGGGCACCCCGTTGCCAGCTCTTTTTGCAAATTATTGGATAAGCGGATGTATATGCCACTAGTCCATTGGTGAAAGTCTGTCAGAAGTAAATGACAAGATTGAAAGATAAAACACCACATACTTCCTCATGAGCTATAAAACATTGACACAAATAAGGAGTAATAAAGTTTTGAATAGTTTAAAGGTAGCACATGAAATATTTACTTGGAATGGCAGGAAATACCACATAGTAGGTAGGTATGGTGGACACAAATGGCATGGGTTTTGGCTCAAGTTTTGGATGCACGAGAAGCATTCCCTCTCAGTACAGAGTTTAGGCTAGCAAGGTTGTTTGAAGCAAACACAAGTATAAACCGGTACAGCAAGAATCACATAAAAACATATTGCAAGTATTATAAGACTCTACACTGTCTTCCTTGTTGCTCAAACATTTTACCAGAAAATATCTAGACCTTAGAGAGAACAAATATGCATCCCAAGTCTCAACAAGCTCTACGGTAGTTCTCCACTACTAGGCTTTAACTACATGATGCAAGAGCTTAAACATGATCTACTTGAGAGCTCAAAACAATTGCAAAGCATCAAATCAAAACAAGACAATGATCTACAAGAATGCATATGTCTTTTCCAATACCAACTACTACATGTAGCATTTTCTTTCTTCCAAACAAACACCAATAATTTATTAAACATAAACTCTCCAAATGATAATATAATGCAGCAAGAGAGTATTTATAAACAAGTGCTAACAGCTCGAAGAGATGCATGAAAAACAGGAGCTAAAAGCACTGCAGTAGCTAGTTAAGAATACTCAACAAATATAAGTGAAGAACATGAGTATTCACATGAAAAAGCGGAGCGTGTCTCTCTCCCACACAAGGATTGCTAGGATCCGAATTTATTCAAACAAAAACAAAAATAAAAACACACAGACGCTCCAAGTAAAGCGCATAAGATGTGAAAGAATTAAAATATAGTTTCACTAGAGATGACCTGATAAGTTTGTTGATGAAGAAGGGGATGCCTTGGGCATCCCCAAGCTTAGACGCTTGAGTCTCTCTGAATATGGTTGGGATGAACCACGGGGGCATCCCCAAGCTTAGGCTTTTCACTCTTCTTGATCACATAATATCACCCTTCTCGCTTGATCCTTGAAAACTTCCTTCACACCAAACTCAAGACAGTTCTCATTAGAGGGTTAGTGCATAATCAAAAATTCTCATATTCTGTAATGATACAATCAATCCCAAAGCTTCTGGACATTAGCTACAGCCACCAATGCTTTGTGGAGCAAAGAAATCCACACAAACACAGTAAAAGAGCGAATGCAAAACAAAAGGCAGAATCTGTCAAAAACAGAACAGTCTGGAATGACGAATTTTTTCGAGGCACTTAAGTTGCTCAGATGGATCTGGCCTAAAATAATGAAAGTTGCGTACATATCTCAGGAATATGCGTGATTTTTCTCAGAATTTTTTGAATTTTCTACAGGGAGATAAGCTCAAATCCGTGACAGCTAAAAATCTGTCACTGCGCAGAAATCCAAATCTTGCATCAACTTTCAATATAGAACTTTACTTGGCACAACATTGCGATAAAATAAAGATACAAAGGAGTTGCTACAGAAGTAACAAAAATCCTTGACTCAAAGAAAACAAAAATAACAGCAAATAAAAACGATGGGTTGTCTCCCATAAGCGCTTTTCTTTAACGCCTTTCAGCTAGGCGCAGAAAGTGAAAATCAAGTGTTGTCAAGAGAAGAAGCATCAACATCATAACTTGCTCTAACAATAGAGTCAAAAGGTAACTTCATTCTCTTCCTAGGGAAGTGTTCCATACCTTTCTTGAGAGGAAATTGGTACCTTATATTACCTTCTTTCATATCAATGATGGCACCAACAGTTCGAAGAAAAGGTCTTCCCAAAACAATAGGACAAGATGCATTGCATTCAATATCCATAACAATAAAATCAACGGGGACAAGGTTATCTTTTACCGTAATAAAAACATCATTAACTCGCCCCAAAGGTTTCTTCATAGCATTATCAGCGAGAAAAACATCCAAATAACAATGTTCCAAAGGTGGCAAATCAAGAATATCATAAAGCTTCTTGGGCAAAACTGAAACACTTGCACCAAGATCACACAAGGCATTGCAATAAAAATCATTCACCTTTACCTTAATGATGGGTTCCCAACCATCTTCTAATTTCCTAGGAATAGAAGCTTTAAGTTTCAACTTCTCCTCCCTAGCTTGCAAAAGAGCATTTGTAATATGCTTTGTAAAAGCCAAATTAATAGTGCTAGCATTGGGACTTCTAGCTAATTTTTGCAAGAACATAATAACTTCAGAGATGTTACAATCATCAAAATCAAAATCATTATTGTCAATGGTGGTGGAACCATTGTCTCCAATAGTTTGAAAAATTTCAGCACTTTTATCAGAAAAAGTTTCAGCAGTTTTAGGCAATTTCAAACGCTTTGCAGAAGTAGTAGAGACATTATCAACACCAATAACATTACCATCAATAGTAGGAGGTTTACTAGCATGTGAAACATTAGCATTACTAGTGGTGGTGATAGTACAAACTCTAACTATACTATTCTCTTTTTCAAGTTCTTCCTCTTTTTCCCACCTAGCATGCAATTCAGCCAACATCCTAATATTATTATCAATTCGAACTTGGATGGCATTTGCTGTAGCAAATGACTTAATATCTTTAACTTCATTAGGCATAACTTTCAGTTTTAGAATTTCAACATCATGAGCAAGACTATCAACTTTAGAGACAAGATCATCAATTTTTTCAAACTTTTCCTCAACAGTTTTATTGAAAGCTTTTTGTGTGCTAATAAATTCTTTAAGCATAGCTTCAAGATCAGAGGACACACTTCTATTGTTGCTGTAGGAATTACCATAAGAATTGCCATAACCATTTGAAGGATAAGGCTTATAATTGTTGCTACCAAAATTATTCCTATAAGCATTGTTGTTGAAGTTGTTGTTTTTAATGAAGTTTACATCAACATGCTCTTCTTGAGCAACCAATGAAGCTAAAGGAACATTATTAGGATCAACATGAGATCTACCATTCACAAGCATAGACATAATAGCATCAATCTTATCACTCAAAGAGGAGGTTTCTTCAACAGAATTTACCTTCTTACCTTGAGGAGCTCTTTCGGTGTGCCATTCGGAATAGTTGATCATCATATCATCAAGTAGCTTTGTTGCTGCACCTAAAGTGATGGACATAAAGGTTCCTCCAGAGGCTGAATCCAATAAGTTCCTTGAGGAAAAATTTAATCCTGCATAAAAGGTTTGGATGATCATCCAAGTAGTCAGTCCATGAGTGGGACAATTCTTCACCAAAGATTTCATTCTTTCCCAAGCTTGAGCAACATGTTCATTATCAAGTTGTTTAAAATTCATAATGCTACTTCTCAAGGATATAATCTTAGCAGGAGGATAATATTTCCCTATGAAAGCATCTTTGCATTTTGTCCAAGAATTAATACTATTTCTAGGCAAAGAAAGCAACCATTCTTTAGCTCTTCCTCTCAAGGAGAAAGGAAAAAGTTTCAGTTTTATAATATCCCCATCCATATCCTTATACTTTTGCATTTCACAAAGTTCAACAAAGTTATTAAGATGGGCAGCAGCATCATCAGTACTAACACCAGAAAATTGCTCTTTCATAACAAGATTTAATAGAGCAGGTTTAATTTCATAAAATTCTGCTTAGAAGCAGGTGGAGCAATAGGAGTGCATATGAAATCATTGTTGTTTGTGCTAGTGAAGTCACACAACTTAGTGTTCTCAGGAGTATTCATTTTGAAAAACAAAATTAAACTGAATTAAACAAGTAACTAATTTTTTTTGTTTTTGATATAGAGAAAGCAAACAAAACAAAATAAAAATAAACTAGCAAGACAAGTAACTAATTTTTTTGTGTTTTTGATATAGAGAAAGCAAACAAAACAAAATAAAAATAAACTAAGCAAGACAAATAACAAAGTAAAGAGATTGGGTGTGAGAGACTCCCCTTGCAGAAGCAATTCTGTTTTCCCCGGCAACGGCGCCAGAAAACGTTGTTGGTGGCTCTAGGTTAATAGTGCCAGAAACAATTGCTTGTACGTCACACGTCAGTTGGGAACCCCAAGAGGAAGGTATGATGAGTGCAGCAGTAAGTTTTCCCTCAGTATGAAACCAAGGTTTAATCGGACCAGTAGGAAAACGAGGTTTGCTTCGAAGGTGTTGGTGGAGGAGTGTAGTGCGGCGCAACACCAGGGATTCCGGTGCCAACGTGGAACCTGCACAGCACAATCAAACTACTTTGCCCCAACTTAACAGTGAGGTTGTCAATCTCACCGGCTTGCTGAAAACAAAGGGTTAAACGTATCGAATGGAAAATGATGTTTGTTTGCATAAAACAGTAGAGAACAATGATTGCAGTAGATTGTATTTCAGATGTAAAAGAATGGACCGGGGTCCACAGTTCACTAGTGGTGTCTCTCCAATAAGATAACTAACATGCTGGGTAAACAAATTACAGCTGGGCAATTGACAATTGATAAGTGCATATAACATGCATGTGTGAGCTGTGGTGTCTACTATGAGATTCATTTGGGCATTACGACAAAGTACATAGACCGCTATCCAGCATGCATCTATGCCTAAATAGTCCACTTTCCGGTTAACATCCGTACCCCTTCCAGTATTAAGTTGCAAGCAACAGACAATTGCATTAAGTAATGTGCGTAATGTAAACAATACATTCATCCTTGAATAAAGCATTGCTGTTTTACCCCTAGTGGCAACAACACATCTACAACCTTAGAACTTGCTGTCACTATCCCAGGTTAAATAGAGGTTGAACCCAACTATCATGCATAAATACCCCTCTTGGAGTTACAAGTATTCACGTGGCCAAGGCTTCAACAAGTAACGGAGAGCATGCAAGATCACAAATGACATAGACATGATAATATAATATTCAGCTCCACATAGGTATCAATATAAGTCAGATCCCAGCAAACACAACATGTAGCATTACAATAAGATGATCTTGATCATGATAGGCAGCTCACAAGATCTAAACATGATGGCACAAGTGGAGAAGACAACCATCTAGCTACTGCTATGGACCCATAGTCCAAGGATGAACTACTCACGCATCACTCCGGAGGCGGGCATGGCGATGTAGAGCCCTCCGGTGATGATTCCCCTCTCCGGCAGGGTGCCGGGAAGAGCTTCAGGAACCCCCCGAGTTAGGGTTGACGACGGCGGCGGCAGCGAATATGTTCTGGATGAAAGGCTCGGTGTTTTAGGGTTTTCGCGTCTCGGGGAATAAATAGGCGAAGGGGCGATGTCGGCGGACCCCCGAGGGGCCCAAACCACCTCCAGGCGCGGCTGGGCCCACTGCCGCGCCACCTGGTGGTTTGGCCACCTCGTGGCACTTCTTCGTCTCTCCTTCGGACTCCGTGTACGTGCTGGAAAAATAGGGACCTGGCCTTTTGTTTCGTGCAATTCCGAGAATATTTCCAGAAGTAACTTTCTGAAACCAAAAACAGCAGAAAACAGGGAACTGGCACTGTGGCATCTTGTTAATAGGTTAGTCCCAGAAAATGCATAAAAGTGATACGAAGTGTATATAAAACATGTAGCAAATGGTATAATATAAGCATGGAACAGCAGAAATTATGGATACGTTGGAGACGTATCAACGGCGGCGATGGCGCTGTTTGGGTCTTTGTCCTCCACCTCTTCCCGTCCCGGCCTCGTCGTCGGAGAGGTATGGAGTTGCTGCGTCGGGCGCGGCCTTCTGTCCGTGCTCCTCTGGCCGGCCGTGGAGGCGAGGAGGGGAGCTGGCGGTGGTCGTCGTTTCGTTTTGGTGCAGGTGCGAGTGGTTGGTTTCTCGTCTGCCTCTGTTCCGGCTAGTCGTGGTGATGTGGGGTGCAGAGGCCGGAGATGGTGCGGTGCGGGCTGGCCTGGTCGGCGCGGCGTCGGTAGGGAATTGGGTGGAGCTGGAGGTTCGGAGCTTGGGCCGTACTCGTTCACGTGCCCAGATTCCGCCGCGGGGCGGCGGATGGATCTTGCGGTCGTCTACTTCAGGTGGTGGCTCCTCTTCTCCGACGTGTGAGCGTACGGCGGCGCCGTCGTCAGCTAGGTTTCTCGGAGAGCCGGCGGTGGACCTGATCGTGTTTCTTCCAGGATGCTCGGGGTGCTTTGTGCAAATTGCAGGGTCCTTTCTGTAATTTCTTTTAGTTCTTGGACTTCTTTGTAATTTGTTACTGAGTTGCTGATTATATGGATCGGGTCCTTTTCCTCAAAAAAAAAATCAGGTAGGATTAGCAAACACAAGAATTTGAACCAGATAGTGTTCCATACAACGGAAGAAAATAGAATTATGAAAAAGAATGTAGTAAAAATGATTACTTAGTGAAAATTCCTACAAATCAAACAACCAACGTAAGAATAATTTATAAGAATTCCAATCCTCCATTTTTTCTCAAATACCTTTGAGCCAAAGGGACCATAAATGTGGACAGTTTCCGCCACATGGCGGGCCCAACTTTGTCGTACATCTCCCACTTAATTTCCCCCTAGAGCATTTTTGTTCTTCTCAGTGCATCTTAAATTTTAGTGAAAATCAAACTTTATAAATTTGATCAAATTGATGTTATTAGAACGATCATGAAATATGCTTTTATACTCAGAATGCAGGCTCAAGCAGAGCCCTGCTTTAAATTAATAAAGCCAACTGGCGAGTCCGATACAAAGTACAACACAGCACATACAACAATAAGGTTCCAGGCAGCACGCAGGCTACATCACAGCCACTCATAAGAGGGCAACACTCACACAGCCCGTAGGCACCTACAGAGATAGCTAGATAAAACAGGCGGCGGAACAAAGGGTCAAGGGCGCTCCCTGACGGTGTCGTGGATACGGCGAATCTCACGAATCGCGGACTCCAGCTCGCCTCGGTCCTGACGTCTAGCCACTGGCTTCCACACCTGCAGGTACATTGCCAATTTGAAGAGGCAGTCAGCCGGCTGTGAAGGAAAGATCCCTTCAATAGTGTACTTGTTCCGCGTGTTCCAGAGCGTCCAGCAAAGACCCGCGCAACAAATCCAAAGGACTCTACGTGCCCGGCCCGTGTAACCCTAAAGGAGCCTAAAGAGCTCCGCAAAACACGTGGGGTTCCAGGAGCAATGTAGCAGTTCCCTAACTGCGCTCCAGAGGAATTTGGCTAAAACGCAGCCAAAAAAGATGTGGTTCGAGTCCTCATGCTCACCACATAGCACGCAAAGCCCGTTAGAGGGGCCCTTGCGGCGAGCGATATTATCGCTAGACGGGAGGCGCTTCCGCATCAGCTGCCAAAGGAAGATCCTAACTTTGAGGGGCACCGCAATCCCCCATATCTGGGAGTAGTGCTTGTGCGGAGAGCCGTGGCAGAGCTTCCGATATAGGGATTTCACCGAGAAGTTACCGGACGGTTCGAGCGTCCAAGTGAGCTCATCTGGCCCATCCTCCAGGCGAGTATCCATGGTAACCCTCCGCAACTCGCCCCAGGTCGGGAGATCAGCCTGGCCAAGTGTCCGCGGAAGTGGATATCCCACCCTCCGGCGCGCAGTGCAGTAGCCACCGAGATACCGGGGTCAGAGGTCACCTCATAGAGGGAGGGGTATCTGGTACACAGGGCCCCGACCCCTGCCACCAGTCGATCCAGAACCTCGTGGACCTGCCATTTCTGACAGAGTGCCTAGCTCCCAAGCGAAGCACCTCCTTCACCTTTTGAAGGGCATTCCAAATTGGACCCAGGTTATGGGAGTCCACAAGGATATCCTTTGAACGCAGATATTTGCTTCTAATATATCCGCCCATAGCCCCGGTCGGTTGGTCAGCAGCTTCCACACCCATCTAGCCATAAGGCAAATGTTCATGAGTTTGGTATCTCGGATCCCAAGACCCCCCAAAGCTCTCGGTTGGCACACTGTTGACCACCGGACCCAATGGTATTTGCGTCGAACTCCGTTACTTTCCCAAAAGAAACGGATCTATGCCTATCCATAGACTGGTGCACCCCATCACCAAGGAGGTAGACCCCCATCGCGTGAAGGGGGAGGTTGGATAGACACGCGTCGGTCAAGGTAAGCCTGGCGGCCGAAGACATGAGTTTGCCGAACCAAGGGTCCGCCCGTTTACCCACCTTCGCCGTCATGGGGTCCCAAGCTCCAGCGAAGAGCGCATGGTCACTAATGGGAAGGCCCAAGTACGTGAAGGGAAATTGCCCACGCTTACAGTTAAGCATGTCCGCAATCCTCTGCTGTTCCCCCTCATCAATCCCAATCGCTAGCACCTCACTCTTGTGGAAGTTAATTCTCAGCCCCGACATGTTCTCAAAGCACATGAGGATGAACTTGAGATTGGCAATTGCCAAGTCCTCCGGCTGGATCATGATGATTGTATCATCTGCATATTGCAAGTGAGACACCCCTCCAGGGATAAGGTGGGGGATAACTCCCTGGATATGCCCGGCTCTCCTTGCCGCATCAAGGATAGCAGCAAGGGCTTCGACCACAAAGTCGAAGAGGAGAGGGGAGAGAGGATCCCCCTGGCGAACCCCCCGGCCATTACGGAAGAAGTTGCCCATATCACCATTAATGGTGATAGCAGTCTGGCCCCCAGAGACCAAACTAAGCGCCCTATGAACCCAGCCTGGGTCAAAGCCTACGCGTAACAGGACCACCCTGAGGAAAGCCCAGTTAACCCGATCGTAAGCTTTCTCAAAGTCTAATTTGAGGAAGACACCTCGGAGTTTCTTAGACCTGGTCTCGTGAACTATCTCCTGCAGGGAGACCACCCCCTCATGGATGTGTCGACCTTTGATGAAGGCCGACTGGGTGCAGTTGATAGTACGGTGGGCAATCGGGGCGAGGCGAATGGCATAGGCCTTAGCAATAAACTTGAAAATCACGTTTATAAGTGCTATCGGCCGGAACTGTCTAATATCCTCCGCCCCAGGAACCTTGGGGAATAAGCGTAAGCACCCCAAAGTTAAGCCTCGCGATATTCACCCTACCCAGGGCAAAGTCATTCGCAATAGCTAAGATGTACGGTCTAACCAGAGACCAGAACTTCTTGAAGAAGCAGACCGGCAGGCCATCAGGCCCCGGAGCCGTGTCCACCTTCATGCTGGCTAGGACAATGTCCAACTCCTTCGCAGTGAAGGAGAGCATGAGAGAGTCATTCTCATCCGCGGAAACACGCGGGCGTGAGTCCCAAAGGGATGGAGAGAGGGTGACGAGAGGTAGGTCTCCCTCGGAGCCCATAAGGGCCCGGTAGAAGTCATAGATGTGCGCCTGAAGAGCCCTGGGCTCCGTAATCAACCCCTGATCCGAGGTGAGACGAGTAATCGCGCACTTCCTCCTTCGGCCGTTGGCCACCGCATGGAAGAAAGCCGTGTTGGCGTCCCCTTTCAGGATCCAGTTCAAGCGGCTTCGTTACTTCCAGTAAGCCTCCTCCACACGCGATATGTGGGTAAGTTGGTCCTCAAGGAAATAACGGAGAGCCCATCCGTCATCATCAAGGTCCGACAGGTCTGCCCGGCTATCCAGAGCCTGAATCTGTACCAGGAGCGCCTCTTTGGCGTCCCTGGTAGCCCTACCCAAATTGGCCCCCCAGCCTTTGAGGAATAGTCTTAGGCTATTGGATATCTGTTGCCAGGCGGTAATCGAGTCCAGGGGGCACCCCTCTGCGCCTCGATCTCGCGCCACTTGTGAAGCACCAGGTCGCCAAACTCGGGGTGCTCCAGCCAGCTTTTCTCAAAGAAGAAGCGGCTGCTTCTCCTGCGAGACTCCTCCCGAGTAAAGCACCAGGGCCGAGTGGTCGGAGCCAATAATGGTCTCCGCCACAAGGGAGCAAAGAGGGAATAAGGCCTCCCAATCCGGGGACATGAGTACCCTATCAAGCACACAGCGGACCGGATTAGGCTGTCGGTTCGTCCAAGTATAACGAGCCCCGGTCCGCCGGATCTCTTTCAGGGCAAGGTTAGCGATACAATCGTTGAACCTGTGAACCCTGGGCCAATTGATGTTGTCGTTGTTCTTATCAGCCGCCCCTCGAATCAAGTTGAAGTCGCCTCCAATGACGAGGGGAAAAGGACAGGCCCCCACCGCCGTAGATAGCTCCCCGAGGAACTCCTCGGTGCGGCGGTGGTCAGCAGGGCCATAGACAACAAAAAGCGACCAAGCCTTGGAGGTCTCGAGTTGGAGTACATCCACTCGGATGAAGAAGGAGCCAGAACTCCAGTCTTTAACCTCAAAGGCATCCTCGTTGACTCCCAACAGCATCCCACCGGAATGGCCATTCGCTGGCGTAGAGTGCCAGGCGAACCGCCCACGGGGGTCAATGCTGAGAAGCTCCGCAGGGGTAAACGCTTGTTTGATGGTCTCCTGAAGGCCAACAAAGTCAAGCTGTTCTCGGGAGATAAGCTCTCGGATCTGGGTTCGGCGTCCCGGCCGGCCGAACCCCCGGATGTTATAAAATGCCGCGCGCATCAAGCGACTGCAGCTTTCCTCCGTCCACGACGGGAACCCAACGCACTGGGGCGAGCGCCCCTTTTGTTGGTCTGTGGAGCAGCAGAAGCTGGTTCCAAGGGCGGATGCCCCTCCTCCCTAGCGCAGCAGTGGCCCCCGCCACCGCCTGGTTGGGAGGGTCGACGGTAGACGCCGAAGCACTGGACGAGGCCCTGCGAGCCGCCGCCTCGGCCAGTGCTGCCTGGGCCACCTCTTTGGCCCGGATAAGCGACAGAACATCACTCGCCTCACCCGCCTCTATCGTGAAAGCCAACCCCACATCGTGCATGACCGAGACCAAATGAGAATCAGGGAGTTCCTGAAGGATGGCATATGGGTTTTTACCTGGCGTGTCGAGGTTCTTGGCCGCCGCGCGGAGCTCCGCGCGCTCCGCCACCGGGACCGACGCAGCTGGCCCGTGAAGCCTCGCGCTCTTGCGAGGAGGACCCGTGGAAACCGCCGTGGCGCGGCGGCGTCGTGGCTCTGCAGTCTCCACGTCCACCGGGTCCAGGAGCTCGCCGTCGTCGCCGTGTCCGTCGGACTCGATGTCGCTGGAAGCCTCCCCCTCCATGACCTTCGCAGTGTCCTCGCCCGAGTCCAGGATCGAGTCCTCCAGGGCGAAGACGGACCAGAGGTGGGCATCAGGTTGGCGGTGGCGATGTCGAAGCCCTTGGCGAGGTCCCTGAGACGCTCCAGGGCAGTCAACGGCAACGGCCAGCGGCCCGACGGCACCATGTTGCTGCCATACTCGTCAAGCGAGATGGCCGCCCCTGAGTCGCCGCAGCTGGAGACTCGCCGACCGGCGGGGCTGGGGAGGAACCAGCGGTCCGCTGCGAGGGGTTGGCCGTAACGGCACCACCCGGCGCGCCCGCAGGCGTAGCCGAGGAGGACTGGTCAGCCGCGGTAGCCGACCGGTCCCGGACCACATCCTCCTCCCGCGTGGGGCTGAGGTCGTCCATCTCCTCGTCGTCGGGGTCACCGCGGCGAGGGCCGGAGGAGCCGAGGGGGGGAACGCGCCCCCCTACCCTCCACGTGCACACCCATGACATAGCCCTTGCTCTTGTGGAAGATCTGGATAGAGCCTCGGAGCTTGGCGGGGTTCCGGCAGGCCAACTTCACGCGGATTGGCTGCCTGCGACGGATGGAGTCCTCATCGACTCCAGCGGCTGTCCCAGCATGCGCAGTCCCACAAGGAGGCGGTCAGCGCGGCGAAACTTCCGGGGCACCCCGGTCAGCTTCACCCACACCTCCTTGAGCGTCACGGCCGGGGCCGGGTCGGCATCGGCTAGGCGGATATCCGCCTCCGAGCCGCTGAGGGGGAGTAGATGCGACCACTCCGGGTACACATGCGCAGGGTCTCCTTAGAGGGGAAAACCACCGCAAACTCCGCTGCCGCGAGTCTCGTCACCTGCCAGTCCCACGCACCCTCAATCAGGTTGTGGAGCTCCTGGTCGAGGTCACGGGTCGAGAGGGGCTTGTCCTTGAAGGATATCACCGCCTCGTTCGACTCCACTTCCCGGTCCAGGTCATCTTCCTCGAAATCGAGGTCAAAAAACCCTCCCCGGCAATGGCATTGCCGAGGGTGGAGAGGACGGGAGGACGCCCCCTGGAGGGCGCGCGCACGGCATTGGGTGCCGAAGCAACCCCAGCCGGAGACGGGGCCGGCAGGCCAGCCGCAGCGGGCGAGACGCCTCTGCCTTGGCCGCCTCCGCCTTGGCGGCCCTCTTCCTCTCACGGGCGAGGTACCAGTCAGGCTGGACCCGCGCGCCGGACACCGCCGACTGCTGGCCCTGCCCAACCTTGGCCGCCCCCGCGGACTTCTTCCCTTTCTGCACCGCCGACTGGCCGTGCGACCCGCCCTGCCGCGCCGCCGTCGCCTGCGGACGCGGTTCCTCGAGCTGGCGCTTGCCGCCCTGCGAGCCGGAGCCAGAGGCGTGCGGGTCCATGGCGACCACCTGCGCAAAGGAGCGAGAGAGGGTGGGAGATGGACGAACGAGGCGGATGGAGTTTTTGCGACGCCGCCGCCGACGGATGTCCTCTTTAGAGGCCGAAAACCCTAGCGCCAGGTCGTTGCTCCCCCGCTGGGCCCAGAACCACGAGTGGGCTCGGGCCCGCGGTCCATCCGCAGCGCCAGCAGGCCGGGGGTGGGCCTCCAGCCGGTCCACAGGTTGCTCCGCATCAGTGGGCTGCGAACCAGGCCAGGCCTCCGGCCCCAGGCCCAAGAGAAGGAACGGGCCATCCGTCGGCCCACTCCAGGAAGGGGAGGGGCTGCGACTCGCCCTCCACCTAGGGCTATCCGGCGGGAGCGGTGACGGATGAGCGGGAGCAGGCTGCTCCGGACTAGCTCCACCCCGGCGGCGCGGAGGAGGGGAATAGCTCACCCGGAGCGCGCGAGGCAAGCGGGTGGACGCGCAGCGAGGGGAATCTCGGCGGCGGCCAAAGCCAGCGCCGGTCGCCGGCGAGAAACGGGAGCCGCGGCCGCCCGGGGCAAACGCCGTGCGCCGAGGAGCGCTCCGCGCGTCTGCCGCCAGGAGAAAGTCTCCGAAAGTAGGCCTGGGCCAGCTCGGGAAGGGGAGGCAGGGTCGGCGTCCTCGCTGGCGTCGCTAACGTCCGCATCGAGCAGGTCGTCGGCGAGCGCCCAGAACCGCCCACCAAGCCCTCCGCCCGACGAGGGGCGGGAGGAGATGAAAGGTGAAGGAAGGGGGGAGCTTACCTTGGTACGCGCTCCCGCGGCGGCGCGGACAACGTCACCGGCGCCCCGACTCACCTCAACCGCAGCCACCGCCGTCGAAGTCGATCCCGCCACCCCAGCCACCCGAGCCAGCGAGGGGACGGACCGGGGGACGCGCGGGAGGACCTCAACCGTCGCCGCTGGAGACCGACGTGCGAGCGTCGTCGCGGGCGCCACGGTCGCCCCTCCAGTCGCGGGAGCCATCACCAACGGACAGTTTTCAAACGTAAATACTCAACTAACTAGCCGGGACAGCTTCCCCAACGTCTTCGGCCAGACATCCAACTAAGGTCAAATTTTATACTACATGTGACATTGTAGATTTTGATATATTTTCCTATATACTTAGTCAAATTTTATGAAATTTGACTTTAATTAAACTAAGGTGCACTATATTTTGGTAAAGAGGTTGTACAAAAGTGATGTCTAGTGACATTTAATTTATACCCGTCGAGTCATGTACTCATAGGTGCAACATTTTTTTTAGAGGAAGGATTCGATCCATATATAGGTGTATTCTAGCTGGCTACTTGCATCCTGCATCCATTAAGGCTGTGACTGGATGGAAAAAACATCCTTTCTCCCAAGTACTGGTCCACCCTATTCAAAAACGAGTTTTTTCGGTTAATTTTTTTTTTGCAATAAATAAAATTTAGTCAAATATTGCATCAAGATGGTACAACACATAGAGCCCACTCTCGACATTTGCATAACTAGGTTCACACTCCCCAACTTATATCAATATATTGATTTTCTCTATATGAACTAACATGAAATAGTATTAGAGCTTGTTTGGTAGCCATCATTTTCGAAAAATCATGTTTTACTTAACATGTTTGGTTGTCATGAAATTGAAACGTCGTTTTAATTAGAATTTCAGTGAATGTCTTGCTATGTTAAGCCAGTTCATGTCCCTAATCATGTCATTTCATTTATACACAATGAAATGATTACATCAGTGTCTTTCATTTTATTCCTGCAAAATGAAATGAAATGGCGAGTGTCAAACGAGTTCTTAGTGATTTTACTCATTTCTTTTCTAATGGATATTATTTGCTCGGTGAGCAATTGCATGACTTTACTCAAGTCTTCCCTAAAGTCTAAACTTGGGATGAAAAGTATCTGTAAGATGTTCCATCTTAACCTAAATTTACTCAAGTCTTCCCCAAAGGACACTATTTTCTCCCGGAACAACTAGCATGCTTTTCTTTCAAGGAAAATATCATTAAGATTTCCCATCCCAAGTTTACTAGTAATACATCACGCTCATATACTATGTGCCACGTTTGACCGAGGTTTAAACAAGTAAGCGGCAAGCCGGCAAGGAAGTTTGAATACCAGGACCGCACGGCTTGACGAATCGAAACGGAAGCCAAACCGAGTCAAGTCAGTCAGAATCACATGGAGGAGGAGGAGGAGCGAGAGAACGTGCCGTCCCGATACACCGTGGCCGCGAGGAAATCGCAGCCCAAGATTTCCGGTGCGGGCGCGGGCGTCGTGGGCAGCGACCGTACTCTGTAGCTCCTCCTAGCTCGCTCTACCCACTCCGAACCTGCAAGGAAAAGAGACCGTTCCCGTTCCCCCACTCCTCGGCGACCCGTTCGTGTACTGCTCCGATTTGAGCTTTCCGGGCGGCGGCGGCGGCGGATGATGATCCCCAGGGAACTGCCGGAGACCCCGCGCGACGACTGACTAGTCCACTAGCGGCAGCTGATCCCGCCCGGCCGCCTACCCCGCCGGCCGCGGCGAGTGCACGAGGTGAGTCCGTGCTGCTTGCTCTGCTCTTGCTGGTGTCAGATTCGGTTGGAGTCTGTCAAGTAGGAAATATCCTCTCGGATTTTGGTCGAGGGGGCGACCGGTAGTGGAATTTTCGAATTTTGTATTCGTCCTCCGTCGTGCTCGGTTATTGGGCGTCTCCTTCCTTCCGTGCCGTCGTGCGTCCTTCTCGGAGCACACAATCCCTTCTCGGTGCTAGAAAAAAATCCCAGATTTCGCCGGCTCCTCCTAATACTACTCCAATGCTCTTCCTGCTCGAGCCGGCTCTTCGTCTCTGATTCTTCCCCAAATCCGCCCCTTCCCCGCTGCTGTCCGCTCTTCTTCTCCCTCGCGATTTGGTGCCAGCAGCTGCTGAACGCAACTAGCCAGGCCAAGTGCTGCTGCAGGACAGGCCAGGCCTGGGTTGGTTTCTTCTTCTCTAGGTGAGGAAAGCTAGCTCGATGGGACGGGGTTGTTTGTTGCAATGGATTTCTTGGGGATTCTTCGTTTGCTGGCGCAGTGAGCAGTCGATCGAGATCCCAACAGTTCTTTCTCTTCATTTAGCTAGTCGCCGATCTGATTCATGGCTGCGCCAATCCAATCAAGGTTTAGTTATCCTAGCTCTTCTTTGCCAGCTCGCCAGACCGATCTTGAGTTGACCCAGGAATTCTCCTTTTCTTTTTGAATACTTCACCCCATGGCCCCATTGGACTTCGCGTATCCCACGTCAAGTCCGCACCTGCACACAGAATAGGAATCAAAATTGGCACCTCGTTTTGGTAAAGGTTGCTTCTTTTTTAGTATTGTTTTCTCACCAGTAATGTTCTTTCCTGTGGTTGTCGATAGATGATGACGGAGAATCATCAACTCGAGATGGGGGATTTCAAGGGAAACGGTCTGGAGGAGATGGGGGCTTTCAAGGCAAACGGTCTGGAGCTGCCAAATGGCGGGCTGCGGTCAAGCGTGATGCCGTCCTGGAGCTTGCACTGGGCTGTGAGAAGAGTATTGCAGAGCATCAGGACCGTCATATTCACCTCCAAGCTCAACTTGCTATTGCCATTTGGGCCTGCAACGATCATTTGTACTACCTTACAAATTGGCATGTAAGTTTGTTCATGGGAGTTGATTTTTCTATGCGGTGCGTTAGTTTATATGCCACTAGTTGACATCAGTTGGAGACCTTTGATAAGTTGTAGTCATGTAACAGTATCCAAAGCTTATGGTTCTAATCACTGGTTTTCAGTTATACATAGTTTGATCAGTAGTTTATCTTATGCTGTAATGATTCAACATTCATAGACAAGTTCAGTTGGACGTTAGGTTCATGTTACAGATGAGTCAGTCAATGCTGAAATGTTTTCTACTTCTCCGAAATTGCAGGGAATGATTTTCCTTTTCAGCATGCTAGGAATAACACCATTAGCCGAGCGGTTGGGTTATGCAACTGAGTGAGTCACTAAACTTTCTACTTACTTTCCTCACCTTATTAATAATCTGACATGAATTATTGTTCTACAGGCAACTCGCAATATACACTGGACCAACACGTATGTGTCCTTATCTTTATGGTTTATGGTTTATAACCAATTAAAATATCGACTCTGTTCAAATCAAATATGAAAATATCGTGCGTTTCTGGAAATTGCAGTTGGAGGCCTTCTGAATGCTACGTTCGGAAATGCAACTGAGATGATAATAGCAATATATGCTTTGAAAAATGGAATGATCCGAATAGTTCAGCAATCACTATTGGGTTCTATATTGTCAAATATGCTATTGGTAGTCGGCTGTGCTTTCTTTGCTGGTGGTATTGTTCATCGCAACAAAGACCAAGTCTTCAGCAAGGTAATGTTTGTACAATTGATTTTATATTTTTCCGTGGGAAGTCTCTGATAGTGGAACTAAAATTTATTTCCTGCAGGCAAATGCTGTTGTTAACTCAGGTTTACTGTTGATGGCTGTTATGGGACTGATGTTTCCTGCTGTTCTTCATTTCACACATTCAGAGGTGCAGCAAGGAACTTCTGAGGTCTCTCTTTCAAGGTTCAGTAGTTGTGTTATGCTTGTGGCATATGCAAGCTATCTTTATTTTCAACTAAGTGGAAGGAACAACACTTACAATCAACTTGGCAGTGTAAGTGTGGTACCTCAATTGTTTATTCCTTGCTGATTACAAGACTATAACTGTTAGCGCATAGGCTATAGTATCTATTGTGGGTCTGTCTATGTTTGTTTATTAACACGTCATCTTAGCGCTTTTCTTGAGTAATCATCTTAGCGCTTTCCTCGATCATGAACTATTTAGATCACTTAAAAATAAAGTTGCAAACCATGATTCGTCATTTGCTGAAAGTCTCACCTACATTATAAATGCTGCAGGAAGAGGTACCTAATGAGGATGCCACCGAGGAAGATGAAGAGATAGAAATTAGCATGTGGGAGGCTATTACGTGGCTTGCAGTGTTAACGATATGGATTTCTGTCCTTTCTGAATACCTTGTTAATGCCATTGAGGTATTCTCTTTCTCCCCCAGTAGAAAAATACAACACAAAATATATCTGAAGTTAGTTACAGCTAACCTGTATACTTCATGAGGTCATGACTTAAGCAATCCGTTTTCTTGATACTGGGCCATTCCGTCCGCGTATCTTGGAAAATGCATCTTAAATCTTTAAATGGTTTTATATGAATGTATCATTGATGACAATCGGTGCTTACTAAATTGACATGGCAAATACATGAACAGTAGACATATATGTAATAACTACCTTTTAAGACAGATTTAACTACTCTTCCCATGGATCCATAGTACCAATATAATGTTAGTTTTACAGGTTAACTGTATACCTTTGCAATGATGTTATTGGTCACTGATTTGCTCTATTGCTGCCAGGGAGCATCTGATTCATTGAACCTACCAGTGGCTTTTATCAGTGTTATTTTGCTTCCTATCGTGGGCAATGCAGCAGAACATGCTAGCGCAATAATGTTTGCTATGAAAGATAAAGTTGTAAGTGTTTTGATGCGTACTGTCGATCCTTTACCATTCAGTGTCCTTCCTAACTGTTTCTGCATTTGCTTTTCTCTGCTACAGGACATAACAATAGGTGTTGCAATTGGATCATCAACACAGATATCAATGTTTGTGGTATGCTTTTAAACTATTATCTGAATATGATATCTCAGCACTTGTTCAACCTAGTACACTGCTGGTCTTTTGAGGGAAATTTGACCTATGTACTTCTCTGTTAATACAGATTCCATTTTGTGTTGTCGTTGGTTGGATGATGGGGCAAAAGATGGACTTGAATTTTCAACTATTTGAGACAGCAACCCTCTTCATAACAGTACTTGTTGTGGCATTTATGCTTCAGGTAGGTCTTAACTGGACAGTAATAAGAAATATACTTACGTAAAACATGTGGCTGAGCTTGTAAGGTGTTTTGGTTGTTGTACCTGTTGAGAACATATATATAGTTTACCATTTGGGCTGGTGTAATGGAGACATATATGTTGGTAAATCTCTATAATCCTTTGTCTTTGCAGGATGGCATCGCGAACTATTTGAAAGGGTTTATGCTGATCCTGTGCTATCTAATAGTCGCTGCAAGCTTCTTTGTTCATGTTGATCCAATATCCAGTAAGTAGCAATCTGCCAGTTATTTTTTTTCCTCGAATTTCCATGTTTGAGTCATTTCAGTTATACTGCCTCAAGGATCAATGGAATATTGAACGCGTATGCCATGGCAAATCTTGACTGTTGATCCTTTTGCAGGCGATGATGATTGACGCTACCACAAACAACACTGTAATTACTGTACCAAAATACCCTTCAAGACCTACCTGCTAATCTTGTTTTCACGATGAGCTACTCTGCTCCCCATAGAAAAAGCTCAGTATTCCTTTAAAGCACGGGTGGAACATCATGCGCCGTTAGTTCCTTCCTGAACTGCGCTGCAGGGTTCCTTGCAAACTGAAGCTTCTGGAGGAGCACTAGTGGTAATCATCGTGATGTATACAGAAACAACGAGGCGTCCCACTGTGGAGCCTGTTGTATTCGATTTGTTGAGTTAAAAGGCCCTTTTTTCCTTCTTATTTTTCTCAGGTTGCTTTGTCGGATTACATATATACGTACTTTAGTCCTACATACTTGTGAATATTGATCGATGCCAGCAAATTTTCATGGTGGGTATGCTACCTATCATTTTGGCTTCCAACTTATACATTGGTCAACTTCTTTGCCATCGGCAGAGAAAGGTGCTACCTAACCAGAAATCCACTCCAATGTTGCCTTTTCTCCTTTAGTCCATAGAGCCGCCAGTCTGCTACGGTCCTGCCACCATTTAAACAAAACATAAAAGGTAAAAGGGATCATTGAGGGAAATGAAAACGTAAATCTACAATTGGCTGTCCTGGCGCTGTGCAGCCTTTGTTGGTGTGCCTCCGTAAGTGGTCACCTCTCATGTCTTGCGCACACGGCTGTAGTCTCCTTGTTGTCCTATTTCGTTTCGCCGTTCATGGTGTTACTAATTTAACGTCGGGTTTCTTGCCTTTTATCTTAACAAAATGTGCATACGAAAATATAAAATATACCTACCATGAGGTCTAGCCTCTCACCCAAAAATCATATGAAATCAATGCATATATGTTTTGGCAGTCTCGTTCGCTTGATCGAAAGGGTTTACCCTAGATAGTTTTGCCAAGGAAGAATCCCTACGAATACGGATACACTGGACGTAGCATCTTGTAAGCGAGGAGGAGCAGTGACACCGAAAGCATGGTCGCAACGCGTGGGTGTCAGAAAATACTCAAACTAGGCACCGGCGCCACGGTCGCAGATCCACACACAACCTCGGTGTTGCCCCCGGATCGAGCGAGCCGAGGCGCGCAGAGCGATCGAACGGCGAAGAGACCATTGGCGAGACAAGTGCGAGATTCGACGGCGCAGGGGTTTTTCTTCGGCATAGACAACGTCAAATCTGTCCCGAAAGTGACCTTGGGTTGCTTTGGGACAAAGCTAGCTAGACCGACCTATTATCTGTTACTGTACGTAGCGTGCATGTGCCCGGCGCGACTGTCTAGGGAAACCATGCTGCGTGCGTGACTGCGTGGTGCTGGTGCGTACAAGAGACACTAGCTTTGTGCAGTATTTCTTCAGAATATTCAGACATGACAAAGACGATGGTGGTTTCAGCTGTTGGAACATAATACTCCCTCTGGTCCTAATTAACAGTCGGGGAGAATAACTGTGTGCTAGTATAAAGTTGTATGCACCTCACGACAGTTTTTTTCTGGATAGGAGGTAGCAGTATATCAATTCAATACTCGATATTAGCTAGTGACCACCTCCTTCCTATGTGTGAATTTCATGCGTACATAGGCAGCAGGCACGGGCGCACGGCATCAAGTACGCACCGTATCGTAGAACATCGATGTCAAAGTAGACAAGTACGTACATCGAGGCTGACTGTACATCCGTCTCGTGCGTACAACGTACTCAGCCTCTTGAAATGGGTTGCAAGCTACAGTTCGCGAGAGAAGGACGCACTGTCCCAAAGCCAGGGCGTCATGCGCGGTGCGCGACACGCTCGTCGAATCCATGGACATGAGGACATCCACTGTCGTCCTGCAGCATCACTGCATGTCTGCATGCAACACATGAACACCCCCGTCGATCGCCGGCGCGAGGAACACGCGTGCCAGAGGTCAGTTATGGCGCACTGTTCCACCCAATTTAACAGAGATCATGTTCATATGTACGCCATGCAACCGAATTACGTAACTGTCGGTTTGTATGTGCAATGGAGCTGCCTGCCGTTCTGTACGGGCTCTGCCGTTAAGGTTTGCGCCTCACATGCCCTGATGCACAGGGTTTTTCCGAGTAATAATCAATCGGGATATATGATGGCGATCGAGCGAGCAGATCGAGCTGGGTCCAAGTGAACGACCGCCGGAGGGTCAAACGGCGGGCGAGCCGGCCGTTCGGCAACCGCTAGCTGGTCGTGTGCCCCGTCGCTTCTCACGGGATCGAGAACAAACTCCCGCGCTTCACGCCGGTCTTCATTCGAATCGCACGCGCGGCACGGCCATCTGTGCCCAGCGACACACGGGCACGAGACACGGCCATCTATATATGCCCAGCAACAGCAGCCACAAACTGCTGCGCGCGTGTAGCCGATCGATCTGGACGTCTTGTTTATGTTTCTATGTCTCGGGTTGCACCGCAAGATAACGATGTATATACCGTACCCTTGTTAATTTCTCCCTCCTTTTTCTCACTTGCAAGCAACCCCAACTGGCAAGGAGGATCCCATCACTTATTATGCGGGTATAAAAAACTTTGATTAACATCCATCGGTTTGTACATGTATGGTACACATATATGTGTGAATATGAGCTTTTTAGGTCCGACTAACGCGCAGTCGGCTGAGTGTACTATGTTAGTTATCTGTCGAATGACGTTACAAACACCTCTTCCTCATGGTCCTCTGATGAGCCGCGCCTCCCTGATCCGCAGCTACCCCACCCGCGCCTAGCGCGCTACAACGAGGCCTCGCCGCCCCCTATCCCGATCTCCTCCTCCGCCAACCCGGTCATCCCTCTAAGCCCTTCTTCCTATGAATCTTGTCACAGTAATGCGACGGCGATGAAGAATCTTGTCACACTAATCTAATTCTCACCATTTCAATGTCGTAGTGTGAATATGAGTTGAGAATTTTGCTAGTACCACGACATTCGTGATTCTTGAGCGGTGTTGTACACCGGTACACGGCAGCAGTGTTGGTCGCAGAAGTCGTGGTACGTACGTGAAAGAGTTTTATGTGTAGGTATATTTCGGTGAACAAACACGTACTCGATGCTAGTATTAAATGCAGTCTGCAGTAACCCTAGCAAGCTATAGGAGCTCTAGCTCCTCGTTCACTCACAGTCCCATCATGCATCATCATCGCCACCGGCCTCCTATAAATCCTCCCGCACTTCCCCCGCAACCATCAGCAAGACCAGGCAACATCTCCAAAACCCCACACGCAACCGCCGTCCATAAATCCCGGCCACTCTCAGTCCTCCTCTTCTTCAGTTCCGCGTCCGGCGTACGTCCGGCCATGATGAGCGGCGGCGCGGGACCCAGCAGCTCGGGCCTGGAGCGGCAACACACGAAGCGGCGACCACCGGCGCCGCCGGACAGCGAGAGGAGGAAGCTGCTGCGGCTGTCGTCGGTGCAGGAGGAGGACGTGCTGGCAGCGGGCGTGGTGCCGCCGGTCACGGTGGTGCTGGACGGGCGCTGCATCTGCCACCGCGTCCACCTCAGCACGCACACCGGGTACCGCAGCCTCGCGGCAGCGCTGCGCCGCATGTTCGTCGACGTTGACTACGCGGACGACGGCGCGGCGGCCGAGGCGGGCGACGACGGCCTCCTGGACCTGTCCAATGCCGTGCCGGGGCACGTGGTGGCGTACGAGGACATGGAGGACGACCTGCTCCTCGCCGGCGACCTCAACTGGAAGTAAGAACCCTTTGCCCGCAGCTCGTTCACTTCCCTAACATTGATCTGATTAATGAAATTTTCGTGCTGATGCGTGATTAATTCGCCGATTTGCCTTGCCAGGGATTTCGTCCGTGTGGCGAAGAGAATCAGGATAATCCCCGCGAAGCCATCGAACCGAAGGATCAAGCAATGAGAACGAGGGACTTGCTGTAGTTAGCTACGCCCGATGGGTAATCATCAGTTCGTCACGTATTCGCGTGTAATTAAGCAACACCTCTGCTTCACTCCCCGCCCACTCTACTCAGCTCATCTCTGATGAAGAAAACGATCAAGTCCGGCTAGCCGGCCGGCCGGTATTCTCCCCATGCGATCCTTTGCGTTTTTCCCTGCATGGATGTCAATAAAAAAGAAATGAAACTTGCTGTCTTCAATCTTGTTTTTTCGCTTAATTAGGCTGTGTTGTTATGAAGCGTGATGACCACTAGTGTCACTAACCGGAACACTGTTGGGCGTCAATTCGCGATCCGCACGTACCCCTCGATGACTCATCTCGTCTTGTTCAATCTCATCGCGAAAGCTCAGGCCGTCTTGCTTGTCTGCCTCCGCTCCCACCGTGTGTGTGTGATCGAGATCGATCTGGACCACCCGGCTCCGTCGCGGACGGTTAGGATCGCCCTTTTCAAACAGCGGCGACGCCGTTCCGTTTTAAGGGCGAACAGTGATGCGGATGCGCGTCGCCATCGACCGCCCCCGCCGGCGACACGCGATCTGACGTGGAGCGAGGTGGAATGTGTGTTTTTATTCCACGTGGGAAAAACATGTCGGTGTCGCTTCCGGTAATCGATTAGCTGGTGGTGGACGACACGACAGACGGCGTGGCCGGCCGGGCGTGTGGTCGATCTGCCGCGCGGCGCGGACGAGCGCACAGTTGATGTGAGAGTGAGACTTCACGTAACTGTCATCAACAGCGTGCGAATTGGCAGGCCTTCCTCCGTTGGCATCCATTATCTCCCGGGGAAGATGGCTTTGGGGGCTGACAGCGGAAGAAAGAGCAGGCATGACTTGTGTGCCCTTGTATATACGATTGTGTTTTTTCTATCATCATTAGGGCACCTCCAACGGCGTGGAGCAAACGGACATGCAAATATGTCTCTTTTTGTCCATTTGGGGTCTGTTTGGAGTGTCCGTCCGGGCTTGTCCGCGCAGTGCCTCCAACGGCGTGGCGCATATTTTCCTGGACATGTCCTTTTTTATTCCTTCTTTCTCTATTTCAGCTGCTAGCTAGCAGCACAACCACGGCTCTGCCGCTACTAGTACTGCACGCCGGCGGCCGGCAAGCCCGCGAGTCCAAGCGCCCGCCGGAGCCCTTGCGCGACCTCGTGGACGAAATCAGGAGGCGGCATCTCGGCGTCGTCCTCCGTGTCGGCGTGGACCGTGGTGAGGCTGGACACGTTGGCGAAGGGCACCGCGGCGTCGGCGTCGAGGTCCAGCAGCCGCTCGGCCGGCACGTCCGGCAGGCTGCGGCGGCGCACGCAGGTGGCTGTCATATCCCGTGGCCTCTAGCTGATTTGCTAGGACGTGAGACCCAATCTGATACAAGATTCACTGATAAATTCAGAGTTTAGATGGGGAAAAGCAAAGCAAGGGGATCGGGATACAGAGAAGGAGACGGGGAAGCAGGAGGCAAATGCCTGTTAATTTCTGGTCGATCTCATTCCCCGTGTCCCTTCCTTCTTCTATATACTCCAACGCCTAGCCCAAGCGCAGCTGGCCCAAAGCCCATGATTAGAAAGCCCAGTCCATGCCCAATGGATGGTGTACATGACATTCTCGCCCCCTTAAATTCCGGCTTGCCCTCAAGCCGCTTCAAGCGTACAATGCCAGGATCCCATGGCATCTGCAGAATTTTGTCGTGCTGTATCACCCAACCATCAGCAGCCCCACGGACCGGCAACTCCCAAAAATATTTGGTATTGAGGTTGAAGCTGATACATGTCCAAGAACACGCTCCCCTGACCAGCACAGCTTCTCCCGTAACATGATCAGTGGAGTCCGGCCCGAGCACATGCCTATGCGGAAATAGCTTTTTCTTTTCAGAGCCACCACTGTAACTAAGCTCCAAGTATGTACTTTTAACCTGATGTAGTGGTTGCCATGACAGATTTATAATGAACAGGTAAATGGACATAACCATTCTGTATGTGCACATCTTGGGCATGTTCAGATTACCAAGGGCCATGTGAGAAGCTATTGAAAGGTACCATAACTTGTGCCAAATTTGTATCCAGCCCTCGATGGAAACCATCTTGAATGAACCAAGTAGAGAACTATATCTCGTAATACCTGGACAACATTTTCCTGTAACAAATCGTGGTACCTGGAGCTCGACCAATAAAGAGTACCGCCGAAGAATTAGAACTGTAAACTGGTTCTTAACCCGCAAGTCACTGCTAGCCAAATGCTGCTCCTTACACGTCACAAGAGTGCTTGGTCCAGGACTGAAGGCATTTCTTTGCCATGGTGGAATAGTTTCAAGCGAGAAATGATAACCACTGGGAGCCAATTGTATGCATGTTCTTGCCAATTTATATGTAGCACTGAACTTTGCTTGGTCTCCAATTATCTCATCATACCTCCAGAGCTTGCTAAGATAAGTTTGCACATAGCTAATGCACCACACGTCAGCAGGAACAAAAACATGGATGAACATAAGAGCATCGTCTCTGCACCCATCCACCCCATTGTATACAACACCACCTATTTCTTCAGAGATATGAAGTTTGCTGCCAAGGTACCATCTCTGTCTCATACTGACATAGCCCACTGCCAATCTGAATCTCTGCTCCATTAGATAGACTAAGTTGCTAAAGGCATGATTGATCCCTGGATCCCATTGTTCAATTATAGCTGCAGAAATTATCCTTCCATTTTTCGCCCCAAATGAACACCTATCAGGCCGCAAGGTTGACGGAGCAGCAACATTATCAGCATTTGATATGGTCTGCAAACTTCTCTGTCTAAGCATACACACTATATGTCGCAGCTCCTTATATCCAGGTGCACTGAAAGCACTCTGTCTCCATATCTGGGTACTTTCAAGCAACAAATGGTAACCATGTGTAGCTGAATGTCCAGGACTAAAAGCATTTCTACTCCATGGTGGCAGATTGCCACAACCATGATGTGCAGCCAACAGAATATCTTGGTTACATTCCATCAGTAACTTTGGCTCCTCAATTATCCCACAAAAATCAGTTAAACCCTTTGGCTTCTCCCCAATATAACTATCTCCACGCTTCTGCTGCTCAGAACTGAGAGGTGTTGCATGTTTAGTATGACAATGAAGCATCATGTATGTGGTGGCAAACCCAATAACTGAGAGGGGATCTGGAGGACGTGGTGGTGGTGGTGGTAAGGAGCGGTGGTACCTTCTCCTCGGAGTCCACCGTACTGGGCGACGGGTGATTGGCACCCGGGAGACCCACTTGATGATGCGACTGGATTTATTTTTGCTCTCTGAAATCTCAGGCATTGCACCAAACACCTTGACTGCCATTTGTGGATGCACCTTCTCTTGACAGCTAGGAGCGGTCACAACAACATCTTCCACAATGGGCGCCATGGGCAGCAGCACTGGTGCCTCTGGCAAGTTGGAGGTGTGACTAGGACTCGGCGCTGGTGTACACTTGATGGACATATTGCAGCAGCCGTCGTAGATATTCCGGCCGTGCAAGGCATCGCGCGCACGCACAGCCTCGTGCCCTGACCGGAGTTGGACCGAGGCCTCCACCCACCCATTGCCCTGGAACACAACCAAGCTTGTCACGCTGCAACCATACAACCCGAAGACTTGGCGGAGCACAATCTCTGTCACTGGATACACCACGTGGCTCACGGAGACATGGATGACGCTGCTCATAGTCACCTCGTGATGGGTCGACGTTGCATCGAACACCTTGTGGGCACCCATGGTGGTGTCTATAGATGAGCTGAAATTTTGGAAGGTTTGTGGTGGATTCTCTAGTGGATTGTGACTCCTACACAGATCAAACCTTGGCTGGAATTACGGTGCTCGAATTGTCACCAACCCTTCCTTGGATTTACAGATCGGAGTGCTTGGAAGCAACTACTTGTGGAGGATCAACTGCTCTGATACCAAATGTCATATCCCGTGGCCTCTAGCTGATTTGCTAGGACGTGAGACCCAATCTGATACAAGATTCACTGATAAATTCAGAGTTTAGATGGGGAAAAGCAAAGCAAGGGGATCGGGATACAGAGAAGGAGACGGGGAAGCAGGAGGCAAATGCCTGTTAATTTCTGGTCGATCTCATTCCCCGTGTCCCTTCCTTCTTCTATATACTCCAACGCCTAGCCCAAGCGCAGCTGGCCCAAAGCCCATGATTAGAAAGCCCAGTCCATGCCCAATGGATGGTGTACATGACAGTGGCGTGGCCGCCGATGACGTAGACCTTGAAGAGCACGCCGCCGTGGTTCACGAACTCCTGGAGCACGAGCGGCGGGCGGAGGTCCGCGAGGCCGTCCCGGCGGTAGACGAGCGACATGGCGTGGGAGCTGACGCTGCCGTCCACATCGAGCACCTTGACGATGCCGTCGTCGGCGAGCAGCGCGTAGCGCCTGGAGCGCACGCCGAGGCCGACGGGCTTGTGCCTGGAGCGAACTAGCAAAATCAGAGAGGATTAGACACAGCGGCTCAGCCAGGCGAGAAGCCAAGAACAAATCGGAAAGAAGTAGCACAAGCATGTACGCGCGTGTGCTGCTAGCATGGACGAGGACTAGCATGGAGGGCATGGCTTGACTACTGCAGTGGCCTCCTCTGCTTCGCTGGGAGCTCGAGGCTGGGAGCGGGTAGCACGGAGCGGAGCTTGGAGGCTGGGAGCTGGGAGCTCGAGGCCAGCGAACGGAGCTTGGAGGCTGGGAGCTCGAGGCGGCGCAGCGGCCGCTTCGGCGCCCTTCATCGGCACCAGCACCACGCACGCCGTGCGTTTTGCGCCGCAGCCGCTCCTCTGTACCTTGCCTGCCTCCGGCCTCGCCTTCGTGGCTGGACCACGCGGCGGAGGTGGCCGTGGATCGCGATGTGCTCTGACCAGATCGGGTGGAGAAGAAAGGGTAAAAAGAAAGGAGAGAGAAACAGCGGAGTAGGTGGAGGTCTTGTTTCACTGGCAAATGGGCCAGATCGGACACGGAGGAGGACACAGCGGACAACCGGACAGTCCGCTCTCGCCCCAAATCCGGATCAAAATTGGGCCGGCTTTGTTCCAGAAGGGACAGTCCGCCAGCAAAATGTCCGTTTGCGCCAGCCTGTTGGAGGTAGTCATTTGTCCGATCGGACAAAAACGGACACAGCTAGTCCATATGCGCTAGCCCGTTGGAGGTGCCCTTAGGTCTGTTTGTTTGCGATGCGAGCGTCACCTACCTCTCTCGCGACCCACCCACCCCGACCGCCACCTACCTCACCTCACCGCCAGCGAACCCCCTGCTCCGAGAGCCGCTAGGGCTGACCGCTGCTCTAGCCGAACCCTCCCCCTCCGCTCGACAGGGTCCTGCCCCTGGCTGGGCGACAGCTCGACCCAATCCCCATGGATCCGGACCGGATTTCGTGGGACCCGAGCTCACCGGAGTTGGAGACGGCAGAGGCGCTACTAGAGCTCTCAAGGAGGGCGCCGAACCCAGGCGAGATGGTGCGGATTGGAGCCGTACACTTCCACGACATGACTTCGGCGACGATGCATGCGCTCTCGATGCCTCGAGAGGCGAGAATCACTGCAGTCGCGGAGATCGTGGAGAGGTGCCAGGCTCTGAGATGGCAACTCATCCTGCAGAGGGACCGATTTGGGACGGCATTTCGAGCGTTCTCGGTGCGGGATTCGACTGCGGCCGCGCTGCAGAGAGCCGCATACCGGGGGCCTCCCTCGCCGGATTGACCAATCATGGTCATGCTGGTGAACAGGAAGACGTCGCTGCGGCAGCTGGTCAACATGTCGAGGTCGCACGCAGCGTGTATGCACCAGGTGCAGTGGAGGACAAGGGGAGTGGATCCGGCGCTGACCACGCTGGACTACGAATGGGAGTTCGAAATCGTCACTGCAGAACTCGGGGAACTGCAAAATTCCCCATGATGGAGGTCTCAACCAACGTAAATCCGCATCACATTCCTTCTGGTAGATTCTGGGCATTATCAGAGCTAGGAGACAGTGAGGATGTTCATTCAGATTCAGGCTGTTCTGAGGGCAATGAGACTCAATTGAGCAGCCCTGTCGTTTCTGTTTTTGGTGATGCATTGGCTAAAGCTCGAGACCTCAGGGGGGAACCCTCGAGGAAGCAGTCTAAGAAAGATAGATTAGCAGAGATTGCGGTGAGGATAGAGAGGAATTTATAGGCAGAAAAGAGGAATGTAAGCCGCCGAAGTAATCACTGCGCTGCAGCTCAAGTGTTACGTTCTCCTTCAGTTGGGACGAACACTGAACATGTAGATGCGAATCAGATTACAGAAGTTGCGGTCGATGACATTTTGCAGGCAAGTGAAGAAGGTTGGTGTAAAATGGTTAGGGGGAAACCTGTTCGTCAGAACCTAAACCCCATCACGGAGGCTAAGAAGGCGCTTGGAATTGTCGAAAATGCATCGGTGTTGCTTCGGCCACCGGCAGGTTCTTCAGTACAGGCAGCTCAGATGCGCCCGTGGAGGATGGCTGGCGATGACGTACAGTGTTTCGTAGGCATACAGGTTTCGATAAAAATAATTGGCAGAACTGGGCCGTACAAGGCCCATGACCCAAGAGAGACGGTGGTTGGGCCCAGCTCAGAACCGCTGCTAGATCGCACGCCTTTCCCATCGAGGGGGCCGGTGATACGTCTCCAACGTATCTATAATTTCTTGTGTTCCATGCTAGTTTTATACCAATAGCTACATGTTTTATTCACACTTCATAGCATTTTTATGCATTCTCTGAGACTAACCTATTAACAAGATGCCACAGTGCCAGTTCCTGTTTTCTGCTGTTTTTGGTTTCAGAAAAGTTGTTCAGGAAATATTCTCGGAATCGGACGAAACAAAATCCCAGATGCCTATTTTTTCCGACACGTTCCAGAAGTCCGAAGAGGAGACGAAGGGGGCAGCAGGGCGCCCTCCCCACATGGCGGCGCGGGTGGGCCCCCTGTCGCGCCACCCTACGGGGAGCGGGCCCCGCGCCTCCACCGACGTCGCCCCTTCGCCTATTTATTCCTCCAAACGCGAAAACCCTAAAACACCGAGCCATTATTCCAGAAAACATCCGCTGCCGCCATCGTAAACCCTAACTCGGGGGGTTCAGAAGTTCTCCTCTGGCACCCTGTCGGATAGGGGAATCATCACCGGAGGGCTCTACATCGCCATGCCTGCCTCCGGAGTGATGCGTGAGTAGTTCATCCCTGGACTACGGGTCCATACAGTAGCTAGATGGTTGTCTTCTCCTTTTGTGCCATCATGTTTAGATCTTGTGAGCTGCCTATCATGATCAAGATCATCTTATTGTAATGCTACATGTTGTGTTTGTTGGGATCCGATGGATATTGAATACTATGTCAAGTTGATTATTGATCTATCATATATGTGTTGTTTATGATCTTGCATGGTCTCCGTTATTAGTGTAGGCTTTGGCCAAGTTTATGCTTGTAACTCCAAGAGGGAGTATTTATGCTAGATAGTGGGTTCATGCCTCCATTTAATCTGGGACAGTGACAGAAAGTTCTAAGGTTGTGGATGTGCTGTTGCTACTAGGGGTAAAACAGCAATGGTTTGTCTAAGGATATTAGTGTTGTTTACATTATGCACCATACTTAATGCAATCGTCTGTTGCTTGCAACTTAATACTGGAAGGGGTGCGGATGCTAACCTGAAGGTGGACTATTTAGACACAGATGCATGCTGGATGGCGGTCTGTGTACTTTGTCGTAATGCCCAAATAAATCTCATAGTGATCATCATGATATGTATGTGCATTGTTATGCCCTCTCTATTTGTCAATTGCCCAAGTGTAATTTGTTTACCCAGCATGTTAGTATTTTATTATAGAGAGACACCACTAGTGAACTGTGGACCCCGGTCCATTCTTTTACATCCGAAATACAACATACTGCAATCATTGTTCTTTTTCATTCTCTGCAAGCAAACATCATTTTCCACACTATACGCCTAATCCTTTGTTTTCAGCAAGCCGGTGAGATTGACAACCTCACTGTTTTGTTGGGGCAAAGTAGTTTGATTGTGTTGTGCAGGTTCCACGTTGGCACCGGAATCCCTGGTGTTGCGCCGCACTACACTCCTTCACCAACACCTTCAGAGCATCGCCGACTTCCTACTGGTTCGCTAAACCTTGGTTTCATACTGAGGGAAAACTTGCTGCTGTACTCATCATACCTTCCTCTTGGGGTTCCCAACAAACGTGTGTCTTTCACGTCATCAGCCGGTCCAGCTAGGGTTAGAGCAACTATTCCCAATCATCGGCCACCTCTGGACAGAGGGACAAGCGGCGGCGGCGACCAGCGAGCTGAGAGCTATGGGAGATCGATTCGGAGGGAGGGGCGGCGGTGGAAACTACAACTACAACTATGGAGGGTACAGCAGAGACAGCAGGGGAGGAGAAAGGGATGATTACCCCCCAAATCAACACAGGGAGATGAGGCCGCCGTACCCAGGTAACTTCCATCAGAATAAGTTCCATGGCAATAGAGGAGGGTTCGCAAACAACAACCAGTTCCAGAACCGCAATTTCCAGTATTCGAGGAAAGATTTGGTGGGTGGTGATGGGAGCAGGGGCAAGAACATCTCGGAAGGGACTTCTTCTGGGCAGGGGAAGAATGTGGGCGCTGACAAGCAAACATCCTCAGATACCCACAAAAACTCTTCTGTAGGTGCTCCTCCAAAAGCTCAACCCACTGGCCCTCAATCAGATGGAGCAAACAGTGCTACTGTGGTGAAAGCTCCTGATGCCATGAAAGCTTTGTGCAACAAGTGTGGGCAGAAAGGGCACTGGACAAAGGATTGCACGAAAGAGGTGGAATGTGTGATTTGCGACAAAGGCCACATGACTTCTAGATGTGTGGTGTTGAAGCAGAGGAAACCAGTGGCTTCTCTGGTCGGTTTTGGTGGCTCTGGCTTGGCCTGCTTTGTGGCTGAGCATGCAAAGGAAGGAGCTGGTGAGGAGAAGGGAAAATCTATTGCTATGGTGAGGGTTCAACAGGGCTCAGACACAGTTGTCTCTGCGAAACTGCTAGAACACTGCTTGAGGAAGACTTACCTGTGGAAGTGGGACTGGCAAGCTAAAGAAATACATGCCGGACTGTTTCTGGTCAACTTTCCATCAGCTAGCAGAATTGGGGAAGTGTCAATTTATGACTGGGTAACACTGAGATGAGCAAAGATAAAAGTAAATGTACAGCAATGGACAGATGATTCAATGGCGGCAGGGAAGATGGACACTGTTTGGGTAAGAGCAAAAAGGGTTCCAACATCCCTTGGGAATTACCAAGGCCTATGTGAGGTTGGTTCTACTCTTGGGCAGGTGCTTGAGGTTGATATGGAAACATTCAAAAAAACTGGGGCTGCGAGACTGCTGACAATACCAGCAATGACAAAGCTGACAACTAAGAAGTTGATGATATACTACATCTACTTCCAGATAGAGAAGGTGGTGCAAGAAGGCTGGATGAGGTCTGAAGAGGAATACATGCAGAACTTCGATGACATGGAAGACACAATCTCTCAGGAATTTGAGAATAGAAACAGTAAAAGGCAGAAAAATGACAATGAGAAGAAAGATGAAGAGCCACAAATTCAGGCAAGTGAGTCTACTAGAAAAGCTTTGGAGGAAAGGGCAGATGCCTTGAGGAAACAAGATGCCATGGATGCTGAGCTCTTAAGCAAGCAAATGAACATTAGCAAGGAACTCGAGGAGGTGGCACCTGCAAAAAATTCTGTGGTGGCAGTAGAAGAGGGACAAAAGGGTCTGGGAGGACTTGAAGGCAGTGGGGACAATGGTGCACCAAACTCAACTGACCCAATGGACACAAACACAGGGCAGAAAGTGGACTTATCTGGCTCAGCAATGGGAGAAGACACCTCTGAATCTTCTGTCAGTTTTGGCACCAGGGCTAAAGAAATTCAAGCAGGGAAAGGGATCAAGCGAGGCAGTGAGCTGGGATTTCTGAATGAAGCTGATGAGAATACAGTGAGATACAGTGACAGGCTGGCCTCAAAAAGTGATGTGCCCATCATGGACAGGGCCAAAATGGCGAAAGCGAAGAAGGACCTGCAGATCGATGGAGGTAATCATTGTCACACTGTGCTTGATACTCCTGATAGTTGTATTTTAGATATTGCTCAGTTTATTGGCATAGATTTAGGTGCTTCTCTTGACATGGTACAGTACAATCTAGAATTGCTTAGAGGACAGGAACAGGCTAGAGTGAAAAATTTCGAGGAGAGTAGAGGGAAGACAGTCATGCAAGAACAGGAAGTGGATATCATCCAGCATGATGATGCTGATGATGTTCTACTCAACCTGCTCGGACTTGGAAAAAAAGATTGTGAGAATCTTGGGGATAATGTTGTGATGCAGGATATTGAAAGAACACTGGTGAAAAAGACTTGCCCTGCTACAGTACAGGTGCAGGTTAAAACACCAGTGAAGCTAGGGTTAGGTAAGAAAAGGGGCAGAAAAAAGAAAATTTAATTATGTAAAGTGGCTTTATTTGGAATGGCAGGGGACAGGGGACATTGTTAAAAGAACCTATATTAGAGATGTGGTGGTAGAACATAAATCAGATGTCATAGGGATTCAAGAAACCCTAAGACAAGATTATGCAGTTGATTTTCTAACTCAAATTAGTGGAAATCAACTGTATCATTGGGAAGGGATCCCGGCGAGAGGTCGATCAGGTGGCATTTTGGTTGGAGTAAACAAAGATACATATGAAGTTGTTGAAAAAAGCTTCGGTGTATACTTTGTTAGACTACTTATAACCAGCAAAATAGATAATTTTACTTGGGATTTGGTGGTAGTGTATGGTGATGCACAGCAAGAGGGGTGGATCATGATTACTGGAGATTTCAATATGACTAGAAGAGATAGTGACAAAAACAAGCCGGGTGGCTACAACAGATGGAGCCCCCTTTTCAATGCTGTTATTGACCAAGGTGGGCTCATGGAGTTGGCCATGTCTGGTAGAAAATATACATGGAGTAATAATCATGTTGATCCCACATATGAATTGCTTGACAGGGTTTTAGTTTCACCGGATTGGGAAGAACACTTCCCTCTAGTGTGTGTTACAACCTTGCCTAGTGAACTCTCAGACCATACACCATTACTTATTAAATCTAGGGCTAATTCTCTGGCGCCAGCTTCATTCAGTTTTGAAAACTGCTGGTTCCTTAGAGATGGCCTCAGGCAAAGAGTAGAGGAGATTTGGGGGAAAACATATGTTGGAAAGACAAAGATAGATGTATGGCAGGGGAAATTGAGAGAGATGAGAAAAAATCTAAAGGGATGGGACAGAAATGTTAGGGGAGAATATAAAAGAAAGAGGGCTGAAATAGCAAAATCTTTAGATGAAATAGACAAAAAAGGGGAAGAGCTTGGGCTTTCTGCTCAAGATAGAGCTCGGAAAACAGAAATGAAAAATCAATTATGCAAGATGGTAAAAGAAGAGGAACTGAAATGGATGCAAAGGGCAAAAGAAATTGAACTCCTAGAGGGGGACAGAAATACTAAATACTTCCATGCAAAAGCAAATGGGCGACGTAGGAAAACCATGATTTGTAGGCTGGTGCAAGATGAAGGGGTGATTGAAGGGCAAAATAATCTCAAGGTGTACATTACTGATTTCTACAAAAAATTGTTTGGCCACCCGGACAACTCCACTGTGAGGTTGTCTAGGGATGGGATAACAACAATTTCAGTGGAGGACAGTAATTACCTAAAAGAGAAATTTACCATGGAAGACCTAAAGGAAGCTGTTTTTGGCATGGCTACTAACAAAGCAGCAGGTCCTGATGGGTTTAATGTGGAATTTTACCTGAAACACTGGGACATAGTGAGGGATGATTTATTTGGCCTTCTTCAAGATTTCCAAGAGGGTAGGTTAGACATTGGGAGGCTAAATTATGGAGTTATCACTCTTGTTCCCAAAGGGAAAGATGCTGATAAAATCCAGAAATATAGGCCCATTTGTCTATTAAATGTGACTCTAAAAATTCTGACTAAAGTTCTAGTGAACAAACTCACAGGTGTGATTCAGAAAGTTATCAAACCAACCCAAACAGCTTTCTTGAAAGGCAGATACATCATGGAAGGCGTGTGTGTGCCTCACGAGTGTGGGGAACCCCGGACTAGCTGTCCGAAATACCCGATTATGCTTAACACAACGATCCCGTGATCAGTCTGTCGTTGCACATAATCCGAATTGATACCAAAGTTTACATCCATTACAATACCGAATTAAAAGTCTTACATAAATGGTCATTTAGACCAAGTCTTACATAGGTGCCTTCATGGGCCAAACAAAATATCAGCGGAAGCTACGGCATAGTAGACATCATATTCTAACGACAACGACCCGACAGGCAGCTGACTTGTGGAGATCCTTAGTTCGCGTAGAAGTCGCCATACTCCTGCTCGGCGTAGTGCTCCTCCTCGTAGTCTGGCTAGGACAATAGCCAGGGACGAAACCAATATGAGTACATTTGAATGTACTCGCAAACTACCCCAACATGAGTATGCACTAGTTTTATTTTAATTTCCAACTTTTATTTGTTTAAAACATCTCTATATCTTTATTGAAAAAGGTAAGAAGAGTTTTATAACTATCTTTTAAAGAAATCACCATTTTATCTGTTTCTCCAAAACTCCTCCTTTTTCCGACCATATCCCGTCATGGTCCACTTCCTCAACAACCTCATACCGATCCGTTGGTATAGGTGTAAGGAACATTCTCCACTTCATTTTCTTTTTAAAACTCAAAGTCTTTCAAAAACTTGCACATGGTCTTAGGACAGCCTCCCAACTGTCCATATCCGAGGACTCGGCTATTCGAATAGTTTTAACCCTCTGCAGAGGTAGCACGCTTTTAGCCCACATCCATCCGGTAACTCATCGTGTCAGCCACGTCCCGCCATACCAGGTGTATGCGAAGTTGAGCCACCGACCATAGCCTCTCATTTGCTCATGCTAGTATAGGATCCTTCCCATATGACACTTTCCATCGACACTCAGTCCAGTTTCCCGTCAGAAACCCTAAGTGTGAGGACTCATAGTTTTGTCCGGCGGTTTATGGTGGAACCTTCTATCCTCCCCACCAACTTGTGTGAGGACCCGGGTCAGGGGTAGGTCCTCGGACCATCCCCTCATGCATAACGGAGTCATCTCCGTCGATGAGGTATCCCATACTAATAAGAGCAAACTACATGACTAAGCCCTGTTCCCATATGGGGGTAAATGTGGTCGCACAGGGTAAGATTGGTCGTCATAGTACTAGGACACTGTGCATTTTTCATAAACATCACCATTCTCCATTTCTCCACTTCAACACCGACATCTCGGCATTCCATAACCACACAAGTATTTTCAAAGGAGTTTTGAATAAACAACATTGTTTCCCATCCTATAGTTTTATATAAACTACCTTATATTTCTACATAGGGTGGCAAAATAATATCCATATACTTTTTGAAAAGGTTTTGTAAACCATGCCTTAAGAGTAAATCATTTGATCAAAGTAGATGCATATGTATTGGTGCAAGCTCAGAGTAGCTTGCCTTGCTCGGCAAAGTGGCCTTGGTCTTGATCTTCAGATTCAACAAACTCTCCTTCCTCGATAAATCCGACAGCGTTCTCGTCTAATTAATAAACAAACAATCACTAAACTACTCAAGCAACATCACAACATAACAATCATAAGCATCACAAATAGCTACTGCACACATCAAACAATACAATTTGGTTTCAAATAATTGAATTAAACATTATTTTTATGTCTAAATTATGGCAGAAACTTGTTAAACATGTTTAATTGCATAACTTGAGTTCTGTTGGTCACAAAAATACAAACTAAATTTCTACAGAAAGCTACTGATGTGTAGAAGACAACCCAATTTGATTTGGATTAATTGGAGTTACCAAACTCCCTACACAAATGTTTTAATTCAGTAACTTCATAATCAAGTTTTGGCTACCAATTAAGTTATGTTATCCTAAAATTAAATCCTTTTAGGGGTAACTAAACATGACTAAATGTGATCTAAAAAATTGGTCCTAAATCATTTGGGCTAACCATTAAACATATTTAATTGTTTTAGTGCAGAAGGGTATTCTAACTTCAACTTTATACTAAACAATTACTACTGCACAAATAATTCTACCAAAATTAGGGAAGCTAACACATGGCAGTACTAAGCTAACAAAATTGGTTTGGAATTATTTGGACTAACAGAGTATCAGAAACAAACAAGTTTAGATTTTAAACCTTCTGTAGTATTTTTAATACTACACTTTTATTATTTATCTAAATGAATGAGACCACTTGGGTTGGTTAAACATTTTCATAAGCTTTCCAGAACAATTGGATTTGATTTATTTGGAGCTATAAATCTTGAGATATTGAATTTTGAAGTTAGGTCCAGTACTGATTTAACAGAGAAGTTTAAATTCGAAAATTGTTGTCTTCTGGATAATGTTCAAAATTCTGACTAGTGGGGCCTACGTGTCAGCGCACTGTGAGCGCGAGGGAAATGAATAAAAGCCTGACGTGTGGGGTCCGCACGTCAGCGGCTCTATAAACGAAGCGGTACGCTACCGTTGGATTTAGATCCAACGGCTCGCGATCGAGTCCATCGGCGACGACCCAGAACGGGCGGCGCCGTGGCTCCGGCGACGGTGCGGTGGATGATTCTCACCTAGGGGGCTCGGGAGGTCGTGGTGATGACGCGAATCGACGGCGGTGGCGTGGGGAAGCTTGCTGGAGGACTCGAGCTTGCTGGGACGGCGTGTATCGTCGACGGCGAGCTCCTCCGCTTCCACGGCTAGCTCCAGCAACTCCGGCGAGGTCCTGGCGTCTCCCCTGTGCACGAAACAGAGGGAAAACGAGGCGTGTGAGTGCGGTGTGGGTGCAGAAGAGAGTGCGGGCCAGAAAGAAGAGAAAGAGAGAGTGTGGCGAGGCGGCCATGGTCGACCTCGACGGCGGCAGTGGCGCAGCGTGCACGCCCTCCTGGCGGTGCACCGATGGAAATGGAGTGAGGGGGAGGGAGTGGGGTGGTGTGGTGCTTGCAGAGAGGGGTCGGGGTGGTCTTATAGGGCAGAGGCTGGTCCACGGTGGTCGCGGAGCACGGACGCGTCCATGGCGCTCCCGCGGGATCCTCCGCTCGATTTGGGCGGTGGAGGTGCAGGGACGTGTCGCCGTGGTGTCTGCCGGGGTCCGGGCGCGTTCTAGAAGGGCTCGGTCGAGTGTGGCGTGTCGAGGAGCGGAGAGGTGCTCGAATTTGGGCCGGCTTCGCCGAGCTTGCCACGGCGGAGCTGGGCTGGAATCGAGGTGAGGAGAGCACTCGATTGCTCTTCTCTGCGGCGCAACGGCGGCAGAGGGGCTCGGTGTCGAGGGCAGCGCGTCCAGAGAGGGGGGGGGGCCAGGCACGGCGCAGCTGCGCTGCGGCCACGGCGACGAGCGCGTGCAGCTACAGCGAGCTAGGGAGAGAGGTAGGGGACGGCATTTTTGCCAAAACCCCCTGCCTCCTTTTTCTTCTGTTTTCTTTTATTTCTTTTCAGTCCAGCAGCATTTTCTGGAATTTATTTGGGGTACTTAAACAATTTAGAAAAATTCAAAAATATTTGTGAGGCTTCCACATAGCATGTAGTAGCTCCACAAAATTTGGTATTTCAAAATAAAATGTTTTGAATCATTTTTGTTCATAAAGTTTTAGTTATAGTATTTTGGTTTATTTCAATTGTTTTTACTTTTGAATTTTAAAATAGGTGTAATATTATTATTTGAGAGAGATAAGTAGTAAGGATGAAATGAGAGTGGTTACTATACCACTCCTCTGAATTTTGTTTGAAAAAGTTTAATTTCTTTGTGTGTCACTTGCACTTCTAATTATTTCTTGTTTCACTTTTGCTTTTGTATTCAAATTGTAATTCAAGCAAACAACAACACAAGTAACAAGAAATAATTATCACAAGCAACAAGCATAACAAACACATAATAATCAACAAAAGTTTTTGTTGGCTCTCATTTTTGGAATAATAATATTGATTAATAATTTTGGGATGTTACAATCCTTCCCCCCTTAAAATAAATCTCGTCCGAGATTTGCTAGGCTTAGGTACTAAAGAGGTTGGGAATTCGCTTCTAAGATAATCTTCGCGTTTCCAAGTTGCTTCTTCTTCGAGTGATTAGTCCACTGGACCTTGTAGAACTTGATCGCGCGCTTCGGATAACACGAACATCTTCTTCGAGAATCTTGAGGGGTCTCTCACGATAAGTTAGGTCTTGGTTCAGGTCGATGGAGAGGTGGTCGATGTTTTTGAAAACATCAGGCTGGTCAGGAACTTCGAGACACTTTCGGAGCAAGGAAATGTGGAAGACATCATGATAATCTCCTAACTCCGGGGGCAATTCCAGCTGATAAGATACTGACGAGCGATGATTTGAAGGGTCCAATATACCTTGGCGCTAATTTTCCTTTGACATGGAAACGTTGCATTCCTTTAAGGGGTGTCACTCGGAGATAAACATAATCTCCGATACTGAAAGTGAGATCACGGCGCTTGGTGTCAGCGTAACTTTTCTGCGGGATTGGGCAGTTTTGAGGCGTTCACGAATAAGCTAACTTGCTCTTCAGCTTCACGGAGGGTATCGGGTCCAAACAATTTGCCTTCTCCGGTATCGGACCAATTCAAGGGTGTACGACACTTCTTGCCGTAAAGGGCTTCAAAAGGGGCCATTTGCAGACTAGACTGATAACTGTTGTTGTATGAGAACTCTGCAAACGGAAGACAATCTTCCCACTTGGAACCATAAGATAGAACACATGCGCGAAGCATGTCCTCCAATATCTGGTTCACTCGTTCAGTTTGGCCATCGGTCTGGGGATGATAAGCTGTGCTAAACGCTAACTTGGTTCCGAGGGCTTCATGAAGGGATTTCCAGAATCTTGAGTGAATTGCGTGCCTCTATCAGATACAATCTTCTTAGGCACACCATGCAGGCTTACTATTCTGAAAATATACAGTCTGCTAACTGAGCTCCGGTATGGGTGGTCTTGACAGGAATAAAGTGGGCAACCTTGGTCAGTCGATCAACGATGACCCAGATTGAATCATGGCCTCGGTTAGATCTTGGAAGTCCGGTAATAAAATCCATCCCAATCTCATCCCACTTCCACTCGGGAATTTTTAAAGGTTGAAGCAATCCAGCGGGTCGCTGATGTTCAGCCTTGACTCGCTGACAGATATCACACTTGGCTACGAAAGAACCAATCTCTCGCTTCATTCCATGCCACCAAAATCTTTCTCGAAGGTCTTGGTACATTTTGGTTCCGCCGGGGTGGATTGAATAAGGGGTCTCATGGGCCTCCTTCAGGATTAACTCCTTAAGTTCCGTGACATTGGGTACACAGATACGATCATTGAATTTCAGCACTCCTTCAGCATCTTCGGTAAAACCGGGTGCTTTGCCGAGAGAAATCTTCTTCTTTGAAAACATCCTGACTTGCAACTCTAGTGTGCTCCCCATGAAATACCTGGGAGTGCCAGTAAATAAAAAAAGGCTAAAACTCTCGGACTGGAGACCTACAGAAGAGAAACTTGGGGGTAAATTGTGCCCATGGCAGGGGAAAATGCTGGTAATGGGAGGGAGGGTCACGTTGATCAACTCCTCCATGACCAGTGTTCCTTTATACATGCTATCCTTTTACGTTGTCCCTGTTGGACCAAGAGAGAAAATGGATAACATTAGGAAAGGTTTCTTGTGTGGCGAGGACAAAAACAAAAAGAAATATCACTTAGTCAAGTGGGAAACAGTGTGTATGCCAAAAGAACAGGGGGGCTTGGGTATTCTAGATTTGGAATTGATGAAAATTGCTCTCCTCTCTAAATGGCTATGGAAGCTATTCAATGAGGAATGCCTTTGGCAGGACATTTTGATAGGGAAATACCTTAGGAAAAAAACCTTGTGTCAAGTGTCGGTTAGGCCAAGTGACTCACACTTTTGGCAAGGGCTGATGGAGGTTAAACCTCTTTTTTGGCCCTGCTGCAAGGTAGTGATTGGGGATGGGATGAAAACCAGCTTCTGGGAAGATCATTGGATAGGGGAAATGTCGCTGGCCAAAAGGTTTCCTAGACTCTTCTCCATCTCTATGAACAAGCTGGATACTGTTAAAACAGTGCTGGAAAAAGGGACTGCCTCCCTCAGGTTTAGAAGGGCTAGGGCTAGGGAATTATGGACACATTGGACAGAACTGTTGGACACATTGAGTCATGTGAGGCTGAATAATTTACCAGACAAACTGCGTTGGAAACTGACGGAGTCTGGTGAATTTTCAGTAAAATCTTTCTACATGGCAATGCAAGTCCGGAACACGGTCCCGTTCAAGTTCATGTGGAAGGTGAAAATACCGCTGTGAGTTAAAACTTTTCTATGGTAGGTGCTTAAAAAAAGCATCTTAACTAGTGATGTTTTGCTGCGTAGAGGAGGAAAAACAGCTGCAAATTGTCTCTTCTGCGGGAACAATGAATCCATCACTCACCTCTTCTTCCTATGTCCACTAGATAGATATATTTGGAACGTGGTTAGTTCGGCTTTTGGTATCGATTGCCACTTCACGTCTGTAGACCACTGTATCTCGGAGTGGCTGAGAGGATATGGTGAGGGGAAAAGAGATTTGGTCACAGTAGGGGTAGCAGCGGTGTTTTGGGGGATTTGGAAAACGCGAAACTCTGCTTGTTTCCAGAATATTTGGCCTGATGAGCCGTGTTCTGTGGTTCTTCGGATATGCAATTGGATTGAAACTTGGAGTTTATTGCAGGTGACGCAGGAAAAAAAGGACAAGCTCATGTTCAGCGCTAAGGTGCTGGAGAAGGTGGCGTTGGAGGTTTATGGAGCAAGACGAAGCTGGAGACCATGGATAGCGAGGCTGGAATGACGCGAAGGTGAAATAAGAAGGAAGCAGCAAAAAAGGCAGCGCAAAAAGAAGGAGGAGAAAGGCTGGACGAATGACGCTAGCAGTTGTGGCTGGCTTGTTTTAGCTTCTGTTCTTTCCTTTATGCAAACTGCCATTTGTGTTCTGTGTTCTGGGCTGTAATAACCTAAAATGCTGGAGCGTGGTGTGTGTGGTGGTTTGAATTCTGTAGCAAAAAATGGTTTCGTTAATGAAATCGGGGGAACCCTTTTATCTAAAAAATTAGGTCTGTTTGTTTCTAGAATTTGTTTAGGCATTGGTGGGATTGTCCCGGTCAAATCCCCACATATGCTTTGAGGAAACATATACTTTATTCTTGTCGCGGGACAAGATGATTCCAGTGACGTTTCCAAAAAAAATCCAGTTGCTACTAAATTCCATGTGATTGGGTGTTTGGTAGGGGTGGACCTGAAGCTCGAGGCTCGGCTCGGGCTCGACAAGGCTCGGCTTGGGCTCACCTCGGTTTGAAGGTAGGACAAGCCAAGCCTAAACCTTCCGGGTAAGGCTCGAGGCTCGACAGCCGGCTCGGTGAAGCTCGCAAGCCGGCTCGAAGGCTCGATGAAATATAAAAATTTGGCATGTCCTTGGCTAAGAATGTACCATTTCACAATTATAATGAACAATATCCATAACATCAGGTATAGCTTTGATATAGCAATAGCACTACGCAATTCAAATGATACACCGAAAACAAACTAGATTTACACTCATTAAATCACTGTTTTCAGCACAAGATAGATACAGGATTATACCGCATACATAGCTCTATGCATCTATATATTGGATCAATGAGTTTTGTCACACAGAAGACCATGGATATGCATACTTCAGGGCCGGCGTCGGCGTTAGCGAGGCTGCAAGGAGTGGTGGGGGGATCGATGGGTGTAGATGACGAATTGGGAATTAAAAACTAGGATCTGGAGGCAGGCTCGCGAGCCGTCGAGCCGAGCCACAAGCCCACCGAGCCGAGCCTCAAGCCCAATTATTAGAATTTTTACTGCACCGAGCGGAGCCCGAGCCGAGCCTGGCTCGGCTCGAGTTTTACCGAGCCTGACCGAGCCGAGCCACGAGCCGGCTCGGCTTGGCTCGATTTCACCCCTAGTGTTTGGGCACCATGTTTGGGGTGATGTCCCAACGACAACTTCTGATAGGATGTCCGGAAAGAAATGAGTCAGGACGACAAAGAAATAGTTGAGGGGTAGACTTGTTTGTCCGAAAATGACCTATCTCGAAAAAAAATCTGTATGACAACCCTATTCAGTCATGAAAGTTGAGGATGGATAAGTGCCCACCTTTGAACCGTTGAGGGCTCTGTTCAAGGCTGATCTTTCATCCGAACACGAACGAACCGTTGACGGGTTATCGGGGCTAGATGCTCTTAACCATAGCTATTTATGTTCGATGAACATATTTCCATGCAACGCGCGACCAGCTAGCTGGTCGATCTTCACGTGGACGACCGCATAGTTAATGTGAGACTTGGGAGATACTCCTCCCTTCGCTTCTATTATTTCCCATGGCAAATGGCTTTCGGAATTGGGGCTTCCCCCCCCCCCCCCACCTCCCCCAACATATACGTACCTCCCAATATGCTTGTATCTACAGTTGTATGTTTTCGATCAAGCACTGCAAGGGAAACACATGCTTTATTCTTATCGCGGGACGAGATAGTTCCGACGTCGTTTCCAAAAAATTATCCAGGCGCTCCTGAATTCTGTGTTTTTGGGTGTTTGGACACCATGTCTAGAGAATTGGGCTGATGCCCCGACGACAACTCCTGATAGGATATCCCGAAAGAAATGAGTGAGGGAGGCAGAAACATAGTTGACGGGTGGACTTGTTTGATTGAAAAATGACCTATCTCGAAAAGAAATTTACATGACATAGTGGCCGGACATTTCCGGACAAAGCTATCTAGCCATGAAAGTTGTGGATGGATATATGTGCCCACCTTTAAACCGAAGCGGGCTTTGTTATAGGATGGTTTTTCATCCGAACAACAATATACGAACCGGGATGGGTTATCGGGACCAGTTGCAGAAATGCTCTTACTCCTATTTCAATGAACAAGGGAGGGGTGTGAACTGGACGGGGCTTGCCTGCGGCCCACTCGTGCGACCATCCGTGCGCCCGTGCACGTGTCGCGCATCTGTTGGCTCCCAACGTTGCTTCTTTCCTTCGTAAAAGAAAACAAATCGGAAATACGAGTAGACTTTTACTAGCGGCGCCCGTGTATCTTCCCAATTTTGCATCTTCACTTGAACGGACTCGAAGATGGACAAATCATGGAGGGTGGACTAGCGAAGGGGATGAAGTCTGCGATGTCTTCCGCCGCGCCCCCATTCCTCCCGACATCATTTCTGTCTCGCACAGGTGCAAATAGCCCCGCTGTTAGGATGACTCCAACGGGGCGACGCATCGAGTCCGCGCGCCTCCGTTCCTGTCCGCGAGGGCCAAAAACACGGCCCAACGGGGCGACGCAAACGGACCGCGGTCCGTTTTTTGGTCCGCCGCGACGCATTCCTGACCCAAATTTGGGCCACCGATGCGTCGGCCCCGGACGCGAGCGGACCGTTCCTGTGTCCTGCCCTAGTCCGCCCCGTGACCTCCCTGGCCCGCGTGTCATCGACCCCGACGGCTAGAGCGGTCACCTACCCCGCAATAACTGTGGGCGGTGGAGCTCTTTAAATGGAGCCGGCCGGGGAAACCCTAGAGCCGGCACTAGTACAGAACGACACATCGGAAACGGCCAAAAACCCCTTCGGCAACGGAGAAAGGGTCCGTGTCCCCGCCTCTGTCACTGATGTGAAGCCTCACAATGGCAACGGAGGAGATAAACCGTTTCTGATGTATTTAACATTAGACACGGAGTTTTGCTAATAACCGTTCAAAATAAGGGTTACAGGAAAACAAAAAAAAAACACGGTGACGGGCTGTGCCGTCGATGGAGCCCCGCTCCATGCGACTAGACGGCCGCCCGGTCGTCACCGTATTCCTGTACGCCCTGCTTTACAAAAGTTTATCAGTGCACGTGGCTGGAGCTCTGCTCCTATGTCTTCACGGCCGCCAGATGAACATCTACTGTCTTTCCTGCTGCGCAAAATATACTGCTCCTGGTGACGGCACCGTGTATGGAGCCCCGCTCCTAGGTCTTCACGGCAGCAGCATCGTCACCAAGCATCCACCAAGCCCTTGAAACAACAAATATTCTTTGTTAAAAACAGCAAACAAAACTAATAAACAGAGCCAATAAGCAGTAAACAAATCAAACCGAGCTAAATACATAGCTGAAGAGCTAACTAACAGAGCAAACCAAGCTAAATAAGTAGCTAACATAGCAAATACATAGCTAAACAAAGCTAACTAACAGAGCAACCCGAGCTAAATAAGTAGCTAACATAGCAAATACATAGCTAAACAAAGCAAACCGAGCTAAATAAGTAGCTAACATAGCAAATACATAGCTGAACAAAGCTAACTAACAGAGCAAACTGAGCTAAATAAGTAGCTAACATAGCAAATACATAGCTAAACAAAGCAAACCGAGCTAAATAAGTAGCTAACATAGCAAATACATAGTTGAACAGAGCTAACTAACAGAGCAAACTGAACTAAATAAGTAGCTAACATAGCAAATACATAGCTAAACAAAGCAAACCGAGCTAAATAAGTAGCTAACATAGCAAATACATAGCTGAACAGAGCTAACTAACAGAGCAAACTGAGCTAAATAAGTAGCTAACATAGCAAATACATAGCTAAACAAAACAAACCGAGCTAAATAAGTAGCTAACATAGCAAATACATAGCTGAACAGAGCTAACTAACAGAGCAAACTGAGCTAAATAAGTAGCTAACATAGCAAATACATAGCTAAACAAAGCAAATCGAGCTAAATAAGTAGCTAACATAGCAAATACATAGCTGAACAGAGCTAACTAACAGAGCAAACCGAGCTAAATAAGTAGCTAACATCGCAAATACATAGCTAAACAAAGCAAACCGAGCTAAATAAGTAGCTAACATAGCAAATACATAGCAGAACAGAGCTAACTAACAGAGCAAACCGAGCTAAATAAGTAACTAACAGAGCGGTCATTTACCTTAGGCGAGGCGGGGTCGCTTTCCGTCGCGGATTGCGTCCCAGGCGTCGGCGCCGGAGCCACTGCCAGAGGAGACGTCAGAGGAGACCTCATCCTGCTCGAACACCGGAGCGTCCTCCTCCTCCTCCTCATCCTCCTCCTCCGCCGCCGCCACCGCTGCCGCCGCCGCATCTGGCCCAGGGCCCTGGCCAGGGAGAAGAGAGCGGTCTATGGCCGCCCGGAGCCGCGTCTGGAACAACGCCTCCTCGGCGGCTTCTATCGCGTGCTCGACGGCGGAGATGCGGATAGCTCTCTACATCGCAGACGCCCGAATGACACCCTCGGCGTGCTCGCACTCAAAGGAGGCGCGAGAGAAGAGGAGACCGACCTCCAGATCCTCGTCCTCGTCATCCGAGGAGGACGATGAGGACGAGATCCGGGCGTCGGTGGCCGCCGCCGCCGTGGATCCGGATGGGATTTGACGGCTCAGAATGAACTCGCGACCGCAGTCGCCGGGGATCTCGCCCCAGTTGTAGGGGAGATCCGGGCTGCGCCTCGGAGGGTGGGAGGAGGAAGATTCTCCATCCTGACTTCCGTCGGCGCCGGAGGGGTTCGCCATCGATGGGTGAAGTAGGAGGAGAGCGTGTGCGGCTAGGGTTAGGAACTGGGGAGAGTGAGACTGAGAGAGTGAGAGTGAGATACAGTACTGGAGTGGGAGATATTAATACCGGCACCGCTTAATGTGCCTTCACATGGGAAACGAAGATAGACCGATCTCCGTTTCTGATGTGGCAATATCAGCAACGGAGATATTCTTTCCTCCGTTGCCTATATATGAGCAACGGAGATCTTTTCAGACTCCGTTACCATTGTGTCGGGCCCATCGACCGACTAGCGCGCGCGTGCACTCGCGGAAGCGCGCGGAGCTCATTTTTCCGTCGCCTAACTCTTGCCGTTGCCATAGAGGGGTATCCAATGTGTCGTTCTATACTAGTGCGGCCGGGGATCAGTTATCGACTGATCTCGCCGGTGCGGTACCCCCGCCGGCGTGGCAGCCTATGTGCTGCCCATTTTCCTCTAATGCCCGGTGACGCTACGTGTTTCGTAGCTACGAAATGATCAAAGAAGAGGAGCCAGCCAGTCCCGGGCTGGCCTCGGCCGTGATGAAGGAAGAGCCAGCAAGTCCGTTGCAGAACGGACATGTTGCGTGAAGTTCCTCAAGGCCGGTGGCAACTTCCTCAAGGACGGAGCTCCTCTTTGATCTTCCCACTTACCGGCCGGTGGTCGGTTATTAACTTTTTAAGTTTTAGTTTAGTGTTTAGTTCAATATTATTAGAAAGCCCTACTACGCTTTTTATGTAATTTTAGGCCCTATAAATGGACCTACAAGTGTAATCCTATTATGTATTTTAATTTCTAAAAATGTATTTTTTTTTTTTTTGAGAAAAACTGTGGCCGGGCGGACTCAATGCGTCGGCCCGTTGAGGACAGTGACCATCAAGGGGCGGATGTGGGCCGGACATGGATCCTTTTGGCGACGCAAACGGACCAAACGCGCGTCCGTTTGCGTCGCCCTGTTGGAATCATCCTTAGTGCCCTTTCTTCCTTTGCGACGCAAAGGAGGTCACCGGCTCCGGCGAGGCAGGGCCGCCGGCCCCATGTCCTGCCGCTCATCACACCGCCGGCTGGGCCGTACAGGAGGTAGCTCCGGCGCCAGACGCGGCCAAGCTGGTGTAGTACCGTAGTAGGCGCGGCGCTTGGCGAATGTCTCGAGGTCGACGCGCACACGGACCTTGAGGTCCGGGTCCATGGCCACCTTGTCGAGCATGGCCGGTCGTGTGAGCGGCGTCGCCGCACACCGCCGGCATTCGCGAACAGCCCCAGGTCGCGCCGCCGCAGTTCCATATCTCGTCGGCGACAGACTCCACGTCCTGCAGGTACGGCCGTGCCGCCGCACGCGCAGCACGAGGGCCTCGCATCCGGCGTCCTCGCGGCGGCATCTCCATTCGTAGGCGAGGACGAGGCCCACGGCGCTCATACATGGGATAGGAACCGGCTCCTCTAGCGTCAAGAAGACCATGGATAGGCCGTGCGATGCGATGGAGTATTTGTTTATGTTTTTGTTACGTCAGAAAGGAGACGCGGGGAAGCAAAAGTGGATAGGCCGTGCGATGAGGAATTAACGGTACGGTCGCACGGATGGGAGAGCGCCGCAGGCTCGTCACCCGTTCCCTGCATGCACGGAGGGAACAGTGACTATCACGCGGCATGTTGGGCGATCCATCCCTTGACCCGGCCGGCCGGGCGGCGCACGTACGTACGTACGTGACTCGACTAGCAGCCGGCGAAGAAAAAAATCGGATATACACGCGCACATACGGCTGACGAACGTCGGTGTGTTTGTCTGGAATCGGGATCGAACTCGGAGGAGCTAGTCCTGACGCCACGAGAAAGACAAGAGAGGCTGCTGCAGCTGGATCTGGTTGCGAGCACGACCAAACATCGATGAAAACGATCTATCTATCTCTCGGTGTCGGGGGCCGGCAGGATGAATTCGAAGTCATTCTGCTGATGTGCATGCGGCACTTGAGGAAAGACTTCGGCACAGCAATCCCATCATCCAGATGCCGTCTATTTTTTTAATAATGGGAGACAAAATATTTACCTCGTCACACGAGAGTCCACAAGGTTTAAGAATTTTTTAAAGCATTTTAAGAGGCCATCAAAGGCCATTACATCGCAACACCTACCGCCCAGTCCATAAGGGTGAAATCTTCCTCGTGGTGGCGGCGTCCAGAGCGTCCAGTTTAGGGTGAGTGTTTTGTCGTTCCACGTTGTTCTTCTGTTGTGGCAAAATCGACTACAGCTGACTTTGGTCGGGGATCTGGCCGATCCAATGAAATTTTCGGCCCGAGACAAACAAAATAAATAAATTTTGTACCTCTCTACTTCTTTTTTAGCATGTTACAGTATTACAAGTATATATTTTTATTTTTGCGAATAAGTATAATTATCTATTGTTTGCAAAGTTAAACCACATTTCTTTTGTACTAGATATCAACTGAACAACACGTCAAGTATTCAAATGACTCCAACATCCCTCTTATCCGGATCGCTATGTAACAATCGACTTAACCGCAAGGCTTGTCCATTGATATATATTAAGCTTAATTTTATTACACAAAAGTCAGCTCAAAACTATTTTTCTGCAATTCATTACATCTATTGTTTACACATTTTATGATAGAGATCTATAAACAGTATGATATAACAAATATTTCTATAGGTTTTAGTGTAATCATATTTCTGGAAAATTTCTAGAGTGCACACTGAACCAGCGAAGTGTCTAGGCTTTGTACTTGGTATTGAAACATCATTATTTAGAGTAATCACCAATGTAAATAAATTTGGTTTGGATTTTAGTATGTTTGCATATCTAAATTATATAATTCCGTATCTTCTTATGTGATGTACTTGTTATCATCTGGTGTACACATGTCCTCTAACGGTTTATGAAATAACAATATGTTATAGAAAATTAAACATGAAAATCTAGGTACATAGTAGGACTTCCAACGGGAAAGCGAATAGTATGCTAGCTAAACTTGTTGTCGCTAGTCAGACCACCCGTGGTGTGTATTTGCTTTCCAAAATTAACCATTTTATTATGTCGAGATGTTGATCCGTATCAAAATTGAAGTCGCGTGATTTTCACCATTTCTAAGTCACGTCTTACACCACTAATGTATACCAAAGTGTATGGTTGAGATTGTAAGAATGGCATAATTGCATTTTGCCTTGTGAGGTAAATTTACTATACGTATATACACTATTTTTCTAGTCAAAGTTGTGCGCTGTTGACACAAAATTACGGTAATGCTTTAAATTATTAATAGGGGAGTACTAAGAATCTCCTTGGATGTAATGGATATCACAGTGACTATTATATACTGTAGTTTACCATTTTGGCCTTTCCTACTTTTTTTTTTGAGACTAGGCCTTTCCTACTTGGGGCCGGGATGGTCGACCTTCTTGCCCTGTACTCAGGCAGCCCCAACTCTTTGGTGTATAACCACGAAACTATGAATCCTAAAAAAAAAAGAGTAGAATCGATTTGCGGACGAGTACTGAACAGGTACGTACGGGAGAGCAACGATCTTGGTGCCATCTACAGTTTCATCGCCGCCGCCGACAAAGATTCGACGGTCCTCGCCTCCTCTAGTTGCCGTTCTGGCACTAGAAGGGGTGGGGACCTCGGACCTGCGCACGGCGCTATACGAAGGTCCTTAATGTTAGAGCTTGATTTTGGTCGTCATCTTCTTTGTTAATGGAGATGGTATCGTCTGCAATAACTGATCTCCCACGCTTTGTTCGACGACGAGATATCCTTTCCGGCGTCAATTGTGGCTTTGGAAGATTAATTCTGTCTAGGTATGGTTCTTCAGATCTTGCTTCGCCAGATCAATCTTGGATTATTTCTCATGGTTGCCGCGAGAAGGTTTGTCCTCGCAATATCTATCCCGGCTACTACGTCTTCGGCAATGGTGATTCGTTCTCTCGGCTCCCAACGACGTGGACAGCGTGGTTCGGTTATTTGTCCCTGGAATATCAGTGGTGGTGCTCCTGACGATGTTGCTTGATTAATTTAATGGCTGCGTGTGTGCACAAAGCCTTGGCATTGCGGTATTCACAGGTCTGTGGTTAGGTGGTTTTGGCGTTGTTCTACGGTTGCCTTCAGAAAAGTACAAGATTATGTCATGGATGAAGAAAGGGCTTGAAGATCTCGTAGATTTGTTAGTCTATTTTGGTTTGTTTTTGTAATCGATGTAATCGTGTACTCTATGTTGGTTTAATATACGTGGAAAATTCAAAAAAAAATCAATCCTAAAAAAAACGAAGCAATGAAACGGGTCACTCAATTCACTGGATTTGACGTTGAGTCTACACTATATATATATTCGAGTACATAAAGCTGATTTATCCAATCTATCGGTAGACGGTAGGCATGCACGCATATTCTGAGTTGTGCCTAATCTCCATGAAGTGTGTGTGTAAGTGTGTTATATTCTAACAGTTCTTTTTAGTCACAGAGGTAGCAACGTAGACGACAAAGACTGAATATGAAGGAAAGAAGATGAAGAACATATTTCAGTATTGTTGCATTGCCATACCTGATTACCTTCACGTGGAAAGCAATGTTTACATTCTGAGACAAATTTGGGGCCAATAAAAACCTAGCTAGCTACCTGGTTCCTCCAAAATTTTCTTTTCTTTTGACACAACCAATAATACTGAAAGTTAAAAGAAGATGGACGGCACCTTTTTATTGCAGTGTAGTTATCTATCTCAGAATGAATATAGCACGCACAGCTTGTGGGCGTAAGCCATGTCCAGGTGAGTCAGGCTGTTGGCGCGTTCGAGCGCGTCATGCGCGGCCAGACTGAGCGAGAGTGCATGTAGGTCGTGCTGTGCGTGCATGCAGCTAGTGCTGTTAGTGGCAGCAGGGTTAGTTGGATTAGTGGAGCAGGTGCGTGGGTGCGCACCGGTGTGGCATCGTGTGTGCGTTGCTGCGGCTATATAAGCCATCCTTGGAATCTGAACACTTCTTGTCAGTGCGAGAGGTCCAAGAGGAGAGGTTGCAGCTTAGGGCTGCACCAACACAACTGTCTGAAATCTGAACAATATTTCACACAGGCCCAGCCCACTTCAACACAAGTTGTTTGCGTGTTTAGAAGCAATAAATCCAGTCAGAAAACTCCAAGTTGAGCTCATCATGTGATATAACAATTTCACATGTCACAAAACGAGTCATCTTTCATAACCTGTGAGTTCACCACGTGACATAAAAATCGTATGTCCCAAAAAATAAGCTGTCTTCATGACCGTGGCCATCCTTGGACTCTCTCTACTGTGGGCGATTCTTTTGAGGAGATGATATCTTGTAAGTCCTGCGGTGATAACAGCTTCGTACAAGGCACAAACTCATCGTCATAAGAAAGCACTGTTTCTAGCTCCGTGTTTTGGACTGTGAAGTGGTCGCTAAGGGCGCCAATTATCCCTTCAGTGAAAACTGACCGTGATGGCATGTACTCGTTCATGCGGCACAGGAAATCTGTGTGGTTCCTCGCCTGAAAATAAGTAAGGCATTAATTTGCAAATCGCCATGACAGACCTTCAAAGACTGAAGTATTAACAGGCCTACATTAGCATGATACTGAATGACACTATTTCTCACTTATGCTCGGCACCACTTCACTACATTTCTAAATCAGAACCGATTTTCTTTAGAACAAAGACTTCCTGTAATCGACCCATCATTACAAAAAATAATAACAATGTCATTATGCCTACGAAAAGAGAGTACTCAGCAGTCATTGGGCCACTTGGGATCAATGCTTATCCGTCAGGCCTCAACAGAAGCAGCCAAAATGTGCTGCTTGCTGGCGCTAAACTTCACACAGTATTTTGGGCAGTGCCAGATCAATGTAGCCAATAACTGTGTGTAAGCCAATATGCAATACTCAAATCACTGCTTTTAGCGAGATGATGCTCAAGTATAGACAGAAATACTTACACTGAAATGCATAAAAATTTTCATCCTTCAAGTATCAATATCAGCAAATAGTAAACTGCAATCCCGCTCTTATGCTTTCTTATTATGCCTCTCAGTGCACCTATCACTGATGTTTCTATAGCTGGATGTAACTGATCGGTTAAATCAGTTCCTGGGTAAGGATTGCACCAGGATTTAAGGAAGTGCATCTATTCTAAGTACAGATTTTTTTATTTGAAAGAATTCAGTTGACAATTAGGTAGTACAACCTACAAAACACCTGATCGAAAAACCACGGAGTAGTATCCAATGCCAGTTGTTTAGTGATTTATATAGAATGTCATCCTGAGTTGTTCATGAAACAGAAAAATCATAGCCAAGATGCCACTGCACCGTTACTAATAGCTCAACTTGTTTTTCTATTTTTGGGGATATATACCAACACCTATCAGCCTTAAATTTGGTAACAAAACAGACAATAAAAGCTCATACGCAGACATAATTAGCCAGAGTTAAGGTGGCTAGATCCCATGTTCTGTTTAGAAACGTAGAAATTTTAATAAGCTGGTTGGTCCCAGGCAAGATATAATGGAGAGAACCGAGTACCTGCCGATATTCAGGAGCACGTTGTGGGTTCTTTAAATAACTCATATTTTTCACATCATAATCCCATAAGAATGATGTGTGATGTACCCAACGATCTTTTGTTATCGACTGAGCATTTCCACCAAACTTTCGATGACTGAATGCATAGTCTGAAAAAAATGCATAAGTTTAGCGTTGGAAAATTTATGGTACATTTACATTACAAATTGGTGGCCTGAATATTCAATACAAAATCCAGGATCAATTTTCTACAAACATAACTGTAAATTCAGAAAGAGACATGCCGAATATTGGATAGTGGCGCCTGTCTACATTAATAGCACTAGTAGAAAAGCTACACATTAAATCATTTCAGGAATCCTTGCAAGACAATATATTAAAAATAAAAGGAGAAAACACATTTAAAGATGATATTTTATAATAAGAATTAATGATTACAATGAAATCAAAACTGCTATTAGATTGATATACTGATATGTGATTCCATGGATTTCTTTTAATCAATGTCAAGTGAAGTTATAGATTACATCGATAATTTAGTACATAGAAGATACATTTACTCTGCAACTTGTCAAAATTCCATACATGATGACTGGGAAACCATGAGACATTTAAACCTTCATACAGTAGATACAATAGTATAACGGAAATTAAAATATAAAATTTGAGTACGTTCAGCACACACGCAAATGAATTGTCAAAGGCATGACCAAGAATACTGACAATCTCCATTGACTAAAATAAAATAGTGACACTGTTAGACTAAACTGGCAAGCGATGAAATACTCTGCTACTTTGACATACCATTTTCGCGCAGGTGAAATTCGCCGAACCCACGGAACACTTTACCATACAGCTGGCCCGTCCATGTCATGATGTCGCGAGGAAACGGCTGCAACCCAGCGACAGCGGTCTTATTGCATATGAAGGTGACGAACACTGTCCCTGGTCAACAATGACAGTGCCACCTCCACTGAACCGCCTTATCACCGGCACATGGTCCTGAAGGACAGGCGGTATCTCAACGAGCTCAGAGACTTTCCTGTTGGCACAGGAACCATATGAACAACTGAACTCCAGTAGGCACGCAACACGAAAGAAGGCAACTTACTGACGACAACCAGGAGAACATACCCAGAGACGCCCATGACGATGGTGGGAGGAGCCGTGCCATCATTGACGAGCACCAGTTGTCGCTGGTGCGGCGCAGCAGCCGCTCCTCCAGGTGCAACTGCTGCATGATCGGCGCGCCGCCCATGGTGACCAACCTCATGAGTGGCCGTGCCACGTTCCTCTCGATGGCGGAACCGAACGCCATTCTCGACGCCGCGTCGTTCGGTTTTGTGGAGGCCGAAACAGAACAGACGCTTCAGAGATGCATTCCTTCGAACAGCTGGCGTGCGTGCCCTTCAGACCGCTATTACAGTAGGATGGCAGAACGCCCAGGTATCAGACTGCCAGGTCAAGGAATGAAACCTTGCACACGGTGGACGGGTGTCGAGTGTCGACAGGCGGCGGCTCTGGACGGGAGCAAGCGGGCGGCGGCGGCTGGGATTGGGAGACACGGAATGCAAGCGGCGGCGCGCGAGGCGACCAGGTGCGGCACGCGGGCGAGACGCGAAGGCGGAAGGGATGATGGACGACGGGTACTGGTAGTTGACGACGGCGCGAGGTCGGGCGGGACTAGAGGCAGGGAGCCGGCGAGTGGCGGGCGGAGACAGGAGCCGACGGTCAGGTCAGGACTCGGGAGGCGGACGACGACGGTGACTTGGCTTCTCCTTTCTGATAGTGGGCCGTGGGCCTAGGTAAGTCAATATGACGGGCCAGCATTCGTTGGACGAGAACTCTGTTTGGTGAAAAAAAAACTGGGAAGTGGAAGAGGTTCAGAGCCTGCAGCTCTTTCGGAGCTCTGCGGGGCAGGCTACACCGGGTCTTGCTAAGCAAAAACAAGTTCTCATTCGTGTTGTGTGGTTCGTTTGGTAGCCTGCATGAAAGAATGTGGCATGGGCTGAGCCCATGGTTGTGGACGTTTGGTTACATCCTTTGCATGCCCGAATGCAGCTACGCAGTGTTTGGTTGAATGTAAAGTTGTGGCTGCGGTTACCTCTTCTTCCTCGTGGTGAGGTTATCAGCGACTGCACAAGTAAAGATGTTGTAAAACAAGTATCAGAACCTAGCATAACAGACGGCTAACATAATGCACTTAGCAGAATAGCAGACATATAAACTAGTCGCATAAAACAGGTTTCAAACATAGTCTGATGCTAACAGATCCACAATCTGCTAGCTTAGTCGTCGTCTTTCCTGAAGTTCGTTGGGTGGTCAGGGCACATCCTCACGAGCTCACAGCCCGAGTTGTCGAAGATGATCACTTTATAGTCCATTCGGCGAGCTTCTTGAACATAAGGACGTAACCAAGCTGCAAACAATGAGCTATGGCAAAAGCTGGCCATCCCTTCTGGAGGCATGCTCTCCCATTGATATCAGCCACGGTGATTGTCCAAATGCAGCCTGTGTTCGTCCTTAGCGTGATATCCCCAGGCACATCGTCCAAGTAAGGCCTGAAGGGTTGAGGCACTGGGAGGAGCCCTAATCCAGGTGCCTGGAACACTTTGATGAAGTGGTTAGGGGACACCGGATTCTTGATCCATCCATATGTTGCCTTTCTTCTCTTGAAGACGGTGTCAAAGTCATCCGTGGACATAGGTTCCTTCATCTTCGAATCCTTTGTAGAAAACAGTGTGTCAAGGGTTTTAACATATGAGTTACAAATGCCACACATTGACCACAATCAAATGCACTCAAAAGTTGTTCTGAACTAGAAACGCGATTTGGTCTTTGCTAGTACTCACTCTGTTTTTAATATAAGATGTTTTACCATTTATCCACATGCACAAGTATACAAATGTATGTATACACATTTTAGTATGCATGTGCACTCATTTAGTGTGCATGTAAATAACATGTAAAACATCTTATATTAAAAAACGGAGTGAGTAGCTAGCATAGCACAGTCGCTCCCGACGGTTGATGTGCTACACCACGGGAATATGAGTACCAATGATATGTGTCATATTTGTAGGGCTCAAGATTTTTGGAGACATTTTCTTATTGAGTGCAATATAGCAAGATGTGTGTGGTGGCTGATGGACGGAATATAGTGGAACGTATTGGCAATTCAACGAATGTACATGCAAGAGAGTTCATCTTCTCGATGATCAACACACTGTCGATAAAGGATCAAACAAAGTGTTTTGTTTCGCTTTGGGCCATTTGGCATGCCAAGAGGAAGGTAACTATTCACGAAGATATATTTCAGAGTTCTCTACCCACATATGAATTCATTTGGAATTTCCTAGCAGATTTGGATGTTGTAGATGAGATGAAGAATAAGGTAACTCAACTGCGGATTCAACCTGCTGCCCCACCCTGATGGATTGCTCCTCTAGACGGTGTGATAAAAATTAATGTTGATGCGACAGTGGGTAAAAATCTGAACAAAGGAGAAGTGGCTACGGTTGAAAGGAGGAGCGATGGTCGTTTCTTGGTGGCATCAGATGTGATCTTTAAGGGGCGAAGTGATCCGGAGATTCTGGAGGCACTACCGCACTAGCCTGCCGTGAAGCCATATCCATAGCTGTTGATATTCTTGCGACAAGCGTCCTGGTAGTGAGCGATTGCCTATCAGTCGTCAAGAGCTTGGAGGGGAACAAAAGGAGTATATTCTTTTTTTTTTTAGCTCACATTCTCATATTATTCAGGAGATGGTTACAAGAAGAAGTGACTTCGCGGACTTCTCTCTTGTTTTCGACAGACTTTGTTCAAACCAGGAGGCTCATAATCCGGCTAGGTACTTTAGCCACAATAATAATGGCTGTTTAGTGTGGCTAGTTTTTTTTTTTGAAGGGAGTTCGAGATCCTCAGGATTACAACACAAACGCACACTCGAACAGAGGCGAGGAAGAACTCACACCCCAGCGACGCCGGGAACCACCACACAGCAAACCTGATCCACGCACCAGCAGCACGCCGCCGGGGAGGAAGAAGGAAAGCACGCCACGCTCCGACGCCAGCAGCCCGAACAACCATGTTGAGCAGCCGCAAGATCCATCCAGCGCAAGCACTGGAATCTTGACGATGAACGAGCTTCGGCTTCGGCCCACCGCCATCACGCCCTCGCCGTCTCCCGCCGGAGACGAGAACGAGGGCACCACCCTTCTTCCACAGAGCCCACCCAGCTCGCCGACGGAGAAGAACCACCCGCCTGCAACCTCCCACCGATTTGTCTTCGTCCTCGCCGGCCTGCAAAGAGAACGAAGGACCACAAAAAGCTGCGGGATCCTAAGATCCGCAGCGCCCAAAAGTCGCCTGCGCCGCGACGAAGCTCCGGAGAACGCCGTCGCAGGAGAGGAAGCGCGCCGACCCCCACCTAGCCGCCGACACCATCACCGCCTCCACGACGCCACCGGCGGATCCCTATCACGACCTACGCTATGTACAGGCCGGGATCCGGGGATCCCCCAGACTCCCGCCGCCGGAGCGGCCGACGGAGGGGAGGAATCCCGCGGATCCGCGGCGAGCGAGGTGGCCGGACGGAGGAGCTCAAAAATCGCCTTCCCGTTCACTGTAGAAGGGGAGAGGAGAACGACCGACAGCTCTTTTGACTCTGTTTAGTGTGGCTAGTTGATCCACCTGAAGGTGTTAACATCCCTGTGATTGTTGAAGTTTGAATAAAGGAGGGAATGAATCTCAAAAAAAGAAAAAAAACTAGCATAGCACGTGAGGCTACTGCATTTCTCTTGAACTCGATGCTCACCGTCTCACATTGCCACTCCGTGCAGTACATGAACTGGACAGGGTAGCAGTTTTAAGCGGAAAGAAGGCTTCACCAACAGTTCTGTCCACTTGCAACATTAACCGTCAACTCAGCTATAGTACTGGCTTTTCTTTCCGTCTATGGCATGCACCGCACGAAGACATGCAGCAATATATAGAGTTCCATTCCATGCCTTCCTGTCCCCCGACGCATGCGGCATGCAGTCAGCAGTTATGTGGAGTCGTTGCAACGACAATGTCGTGTGCTAGCCATACCGTCCCCCACGACATCCTAATTAAGACAATCTTTAGTAGATCGTAGATCGTAAAGTACTCCCTTTTCCACAAAAGATGTCTCAACCTATCCCAAAATTACATGTATCCACACACTAAATCATGTCTAGATACACGTAAATTTTGACTAGATTGAGACATCCTTTTGTGGACTGAGGGACTAGTTACCTATGTCTGTTTATGATCCAAAAGAATTCTTCATCTATATCTCTTTCATCACCTGCCATATTTTGTTGTGTCATCTATTTCCAGGATAGCGCACAACAGATGGAAGATGCACAAAGTCTACATGTGGAGGCCACGATACACGACGCTGAGGGTTGCACAACTGGTACACCGCCTTTTATGGCCCTCGGGCATCTATTCTGAAGAATCCGAATAAAGATGACCAGATAGACCACCGGATGAGGGTGATCTAAAGAGGCACAATTATCACTAATCTATAACGCAATAGCTACTGCAAAATATAATGTCTAAGAGCATCTCCACCGGCGTTTTTAATAGCGCTATTGGGCGGAAAAGAACAAAAACAAAGACAGAGTTAATTGCACCAGCGGTCACACATCTCGTCTCGTATGTGCACTTTGGTCACACATCTGGAAAACTGGTTTTTTTGTCACACAACTGAACATTCGGGTGCATTTTGGTCACAAACCGGAAACGGTATCCGGTTTTGGATGAAGATGCCCGGTTTTGGATATTAGGAGGGTTGTTTTAAATGTCGTGACATGCAGGTGTTCGATGAAATGCCGCCACCGTCTTGAGGCCGCAAGCAGGGGCGCAGCGGCGCTGGGGCAGGGGCGCGGCCCCGCGGTCGACCGGGAGCAGGGGCCCGGGAGCAGCGCTCCAGGGGCGCGGCGGGGCGGCTGGGGCGACCGGGGGCGCGGCCGGGCGTGCACGGGCGCGGCGGGGCGAGCGCTCCAGGGGCGCGGCGGCGGCGGCGCCCGGACGTCGCTCGGGAGCTCCTGGGCATGCTCCGGACACCGCGGTCCTGCGCGGCATTTCATCGAACACCTGCATGGCACAACATTTTTGCAAAACAGCCCTCCTAATATCCAAAACCGGACGTCTTCATCCAAAACCGGATACCATTTCCGGTTTGTGACCAAATTGCACCCGAATGTTCAATTGTGTGACCAAAAAAACCAGTTTTCCAGATGTGTGACCAAAGTGCACATACGAGACGAGATGTGTGACCGCTGGTGCAATTAACTCAACAAAGACACAACCGTTAGCGACATATGCTTACCGCGTAACTCCCCCATCCTCTCACACTCTCTCTTCTTCCTCGTGCCCGATGGTTGCCTTGTTGTTCATGGGAGGAGCATTTTTTATTACGTTCCAAAATCCTCAATTATCCAACTAAAATATGAAAGTTTGTTCAAAATTCAACATGTCTTGTTGGCTTGTCCGATTCATCATTTTTCGTCGGTCTCCTGAATATTTCAGAGGAAGGATGCCAACGCACGAACATGTCATTCCTCACGGGCACTGACAAGCCATTAGGATGGTGTCTCGCCGTCGAGCTCACCCGTAGCCATCTCCTCGCTGGTCGGCCACTGATCTCCTACCTCCCAAGTCCCAATTGAATCCCTGTCCGGCTCGAAAGTTAGATTTTTCGAGAAAGAAATACACATGGACCTCGTGGTTGCATTTTCATTCGATTTCTTGGATCTCCTGCTGTATTCACAACGTGGCTGGGCACGGGTCAGCAAGCCCGGCGCTGCAGATTCGGTCCTAGTCCTCTTTTTGGTAGTATTGCAAAATGGCAACAAAGGACAACAACATGACACAACTGTTTGCAACCTATGCTCATCGTGCCGCTCGGTCACCAATCTCCCTCCCTCCTATCCCGGCCCGACTCGAAAGTTAGATCTTCCGAGGAAGGAATACATATGTTCTCTTAGCCCGGAAGTTTGTACACCAAAACGATAAAAATCAAAATCGTGGACCTCGTGGTTGCTTTACCATTCGATTTCTGATCTGCGGATGCGTTCACACTATGGCTAGGCTCGGGTCAGCAGACCTAGCGTTGGAGATTCGGTCCTAGTCCTCTTTATGGTATTATTGCAAAATGGCAACAAAGGACAATAACACGACATAACCGTTTGTGACATATGCTCATCGTGTGACTCCCCCGTCCACTCGCACTCCCTCTTCTTCCTTGTGTCCGACCGTTTGTTTTGTCGTTCAGGGGAAGAACTTTTATTGGTCATAAATAAGATCTTTAATCATACAATTCTAATATGAAAGTATGTTCAAAACTCGGCATGTCTTTTTTTTGGCTTGCCCCCTCCTCCACCCCCCTCGTCAGTTTTCCGCCGGTCTCCCGAATAGCTCTTGCTCCTTCCTTCTCCTCATACCGCCGCTTCGCCACCCATCACCCCCCGAACATGTCATTCCTCACAATGCCAACAAGCAATAGACAATGGCGTGTCACCGTCGAGCTCGCGCTTAGCCATCACCTCGCCGGTCGGCCACCGATGTTCCTCCCTCCCCATTGGATCCCGGCCCGGCTCGAAAGTTAGATTTTCCGGGGAAGAAATACATATCTTTTCTTAGCCCGGTGCTTCTCAGAAGCTCAAATTCTGGCGAGGCAGAGAAACAAAAGCTTGTGACAGTAATAATACGTAAAGATTAAATTCCGAAATCGTGGACCTCGTTGTTGGCATGGCATTTTCCATTGGCTATCTCGGATCTGCTGCTGCGTTCACAGCTTGGCCAGGGTCCCGGGACAGCAGGGCCGGCGCTGGAGATTCAGTCAGACACGGCCAACTTCCGTCCCAGATCGGGAAAAACTAGTACAACCTCCGATCCATATTAATGGACTCAACTTTATCTAGATACGGATGTACCGTATCTCCGTATCTAGACAATGTTGAGACCATTAATATGGATCGGAGGGAGTACTACTTTTGTTCCAGCGAAAGGCTAGCACAGAGACAATTCAAAAAAAAAAAAAAGGCTAGCACAGAGACACACGCGCCTCGTCTCTCTTGCCCAGAAAGAAATCAATAGACAAAGAAAATACAGAAAAGTAAAACAGCCCGCACTTAACCCCCAACCTCCCCTTCCGTCTCCACCTCTTCTCCAGCAGCGGCCGCAGCAGCAGTTGTGGTGGTAGGTGCGCGCCCCCACGAGCTCCTCCCCCTCCCCATCTCCTCCCCGCGCCAGGACGAGATGGCGCTGGAGGCGGCGAGGTCGTGGGCGGCGTCCGTGCTCCCGCCGAGCTGCCGCCGCCGCGGGGGGCGACCCGCTCGCCGCGCTCGCCGCCACCGCCGCCGCGCTCCTGGCGGGGCTCATCATCCTCGCCGTCTGTTCCGATCCGGCGGGGCGGGCAAACCAAGGCCCCGCCGCGCCGCTCCGCCCGCCGCCCGTCAAGGTCCGGGAGGACGCCGACGCCGACGACGGCCGCAAGCGCGTCACCATCTTCTTCGGCACCCAGACCGGCACCGCCGAGGGCTTCGCCAAGGTCGCTGTCCGATCCGATCCGCTCGCCCACGATCTGAACTAAAGCTCACTTGCTTTTCTTATTTTTATTTTTTATTATTGTCCCCGGTTCTGATTCTCCCGCGATTTGATTGGCCCAGGCCATGGTGGAGGAGGCCAAGGCGCGGTACGAGAAAGTGGTGTTCAGAGTGGTGGATCTGGTAATTGCTCACGATCTGCACTAGCACTATGTGTGTGTGTTCAGCTGGCTGTTAGCTAGCTGTCTTGCTTATGCTGGGAATTCTGAGAGGTGTTGTTGCTTGGACCACGTGTGTGTAGGATGACTACGCCGCCGAGGACGACGAGTACGAGGAGAAGCTCAAGAAGGAAACGTTTGCGCTCTTCTTCTTAGCGACGTGAGCTCTTAGACGTTTTTGATTCGTGGATTGCTGAATTGCCGCCTTTTTTGTCGCTTGCGCGTAAATTCCGTGACGCTGCCGCCTGCCCTTTTTGGTTGTATAGCCAAGTGAACTATATGCTAGTACAAAATTTATTCGAAATCAGATAAGATACTATAAGTCTATAATATTGAGAATGTTTATGTTGACCCAATAGTGATCATTACAATTGGCAATGGCATCATAGCTTGATGCTAGCGGCATTCATTAGTATATGAGTTGAAATTGTCCTTGGCAAAAAAGAAAAAAAATCTGGACAGAATCCATTTATTAATGCGCAAATTAATAGTACAATGTTGTCAAGTGGGCTTGTTGTTTTATGTGAAAGAATGCAACCAACTCCACCAAAACTGTTGTTTTCTACGAGTTATGCATATTTGGCTATTGTAGTCAGATACTTTTATCAGTAACTTGTGCTGATAATTATGTTCGATGACCACAGATATGGCGATGGGGAACCCACTGATAATGCGGCAAGATTCTACAAATGGTTCACCGAGGTTTGTGAAATTTGTGCAGTTAGCATGTGCTCACTAGTCGCTACAGTGTCTTATGGGGTTTCCTTTATTTTTGCACTTGAACCAGGGGAAGGAGAAGGAAGTTTGGCTTAAGGACTTTAATTATGCTGTATTTGGCCTTGGGAACAGGCAATACGAGCATTTTAATAAGGTTTGCTTGATTGAATATGAGATGTTCCTGAATTAAGAAAGGTTGATTGGTGTTCTGGTAATTGATACTCAGCTTATCTCCTTGTGAAATTAGGTTGCAGTAGTGGTGGATGATCTACTACTGGAGCAGGGTAAGTAATTCCTTACACTTTATTTTCCAAGAATTTTTGGAAAAATAGTGCATTACTGTGTTGGAACAATTTATTGCAGTCGCATGCAAACACATTTCCTAATATAGCAGTTTCTGTCGCTGGACGCTTGCCACGTTTGAAATTGTTTTTTGACAACTTTTAATGAAATAGAATTTGTTTGGACTATTACGTCAGAAACACCCTCTTTGCAGCGGAAAGGATATCAGTAACTGTTCGCTCGGCCGGGAGTAGGGATTTGGTTAACTAGTAAATAAACTCATGAGCAGAGGGAACTGAAGCACAGGAGTAGCTCGTTCTCGTACCTTGCTGTGTTCTGTGGCAGAGCGTCCAGCGGCTTGGGAGGCGGGAAGAGGAAACCTTCTGGAGGCTTGGATAGGTGCCTTGTGGGGGCGGAGAGAGAGAGAACATCCTTCCTTGAGGAGCTCCTGGAGACGCTCGAGCTCCTAGAACAGGGGAAGGCAGCGTGAGAAAGCAGGGCGTGGAGGAGCTTGGCCTCAGCTCCTGGACAAGATAAGGCGGGCTCAAACTCATGGAGGCGCGGCGGTTGGGGGTGGGTGAGATCTGGTCACGGGTGGCGAGAAACTGGACAGGCGGGGGAATCGAGCGGGAGCATCCCAACCCTAATCAATTTGACTAGTTCATGGCTGGGAGGGGTCAGGCAGAAATTGGCCCTCCTATACCCCCTCATACCACAAGTTAATCAGGAATCCACCAATAATCGGGTTGTCAGACCAATTAATAAGCCTGGACGAGTAACGCAGATCATAGCGAATTCAACTCAGTGGCCTACCTAGCACCTTTTTAATCGGACAGTTAATTGCTGATTCGGATGATTTTTTTAACATTTCCTTTTTGGGAGTCAATGGCTATGGTAATAGTCTGTATGGATGATTTTGAGAATACAATGCTTGGTTTTCATCAGAGATGGTGGGCCACATGTTTGTGACACGCTAGGATCTGTTTTCCAACCAAGGTGATCTTTGTGATATTACCAAGCAATTGCCATGTTTAAGAGTCTGCTATGGTACATGTAGTTATCTGATTGTCTATAGCTTGAAGTTCATTTTGGCATATGATATGCCCATCCCTTACATGCGTCCATTTTTTCTCTATTATGCCGCCATCATACATTTCTTTGTTGGTGCTATACCCAGTGACTAATTTCTGCATATATCACATTTGTTACAACTTCTTGATGCATAACAAGCTTCCACTTGTTGGATGTTTTTGTAATGATTCACTTACTTTTTTTTTGTGATCTAGGTGGCAAGCGTCTTGTTCCTTGCGGCCTTGGTGATGACGATCAGTGCATTGAGGATGACTTCACCGCATGGTATGAAAATGACAGATGATATGATATGTTGAGCATTTTTTGTATGGTACATACGCTATGTGGGGACACAAGTGGGCTGGATAGTATCTGTTTGGCTCCTTTTTTCTGTCTGTGAGATGCCAGGATCCAGTCTTTGTTGCCAAGTCTTTGCTTGATTGGTTTGGATTTGGATAATATCTGTTTGGCCTGTTTCTATGCCCACAATATTCAGGCTTGGGATGCCAAGTGCCGGCTTTGATTGGTTTGAGTCTTGATATGAACAAACCTTAATTTTTTGTCGTACCCCAAGCTGGGACTGCTTTTTGGCGAATCTGGATCAGGAAAATGGACGCCTTAACAAGCTTGTGGTATAGAAAAAATGGAGTAAAGAGTTTGCATAGTATATTTGTAGAATTTTCATTTGGTATATTCGTAAGAAAGCTGTCAGCTTAAGTTCGCGTAGTTACTTTCAGATGCTGAAATCTTTGACATCCTCTTTTGATGTGTTTTATCATAGCATTTTTAACTACCTAAGATGTGATTAAATATAACATCAGGCTGTTGCTAAGAGTATCATTATTTACTTATTTTGTTATATGTAATAGTTTAGACAGCTTAAATTTGTTATTGATCATTCGCAAAAAAAAATTGATCTATTTACTAGAGTTTTCAGTTCTGATGTCTCGAATTATGTGGAATAGTATTACATTTGTCAGTACGCCAATAAATTTTGATACAAAGATGTATTTGTTTCTTCCTTGTAAAGATAATAATTAATAAAACCAGCAAGCATATCGATATCTTGTCCATATCCGTTCTATATTCTTATTCAAACTTAGCGAAAGTTCCAAGTTCGATTTAGTTTGGTTGCATGTATGGTTTAAAGTGGATGTCAAGCATTAATGATCCTTGAGAAGTACTATGTTACTATTATATTTGGACTTCTGCATGCAGAAACTTCTTTAGATTATAATGGAATTATTGAAGACTCTGTGACCAGATTCCTGTAGAATAGCGTAGCACAACACAATGCTCAAATGCCGAAGTAGCCCAAGGGAAAAGGCTTTTTGGACCCCATCAAGTTTTTGAAAGCCAGTAATAACCTTTTTATTGGAAAATATTGATGTTTGATGATTCAAATAAAACTAGCCTGTCCAAAGGCTGACAGGACACGTGCACCTTCTGATTAGTTATTGATGCAAATTTCTTTTATTATTTCGTTCAAAATCTCAGAGCTTTTGCTGTTGGTGTTACTACTTTGATTTCTCTATCATCTCTCCATGGATTCTGACAATGTCATCGTGTTGATCTGTTCTTGAAAGCCTGTGTGATATATTCTCCCTTCGCATAAGCTCTATTAAACCATCTTCTGCACATAGACAGTACTCTCTTTTATTATGTTGCCTTTGTCAAACAGGCTGCTTGAATGTCACTTCTAGTAGGTGTTGATATTTATTATGTTTGTAATGGATGATTGCGACACACATTACGTTATTTTTCACATTCTATAGCTGTGCTGGAGTAGCTTGAACGAGTATTGTTCTCTGTCTGTCTTATTATTTGTAGGAAAGAATTAGTATGGCCAGAATTGGACCAACTGCTCCGCGATGACGATGATACTACTGGTGCATCCACTCCTTACACTGCTGCCATACCTGAATACAGAATTGTATTTATTGATAAATCAGATCTAGCATTTGAAGATAGATCCTGGACACTTGCCAATGGCAATGGTGTTATTGATGCCCAGCACCCTTGCAGGTATTCATATGTCAAAAGATTTACCTGCAGCTTCCTCTATTCAGTTAGAATTAAGTATTTACAATATAGCCCGTCATGTTGCTGGTTGTGAAGGTCTAGTGTTGCTGTTCGGAAGGAACTCCATAAACCAGCTTCAGATCGCTCTGTATTCATCTGGAATTTGATATTTCAGGCACTGGTCTTGTGTAAGTTTCTCCGTATCCATTGCCCAGAATTTTATACAAAATTTGAAAAGTTCCACTCTTTCTTTATGTCCATGAGGTTCCGTGTCAGACTATCTAGGAAGCATCTTGTGAGCCAAATGATACTTAACGTTTTGTGTTCTAAATTTCAACTGTTGCACTTTTTTCCCTGGTGTAGTATTTACCTCAAGTATAGCAGCTTATATGCTTTAGAACTTTGTGTCAGGTATGAAACTGGAGATCATGTTGGGGTTTATTGTGAAAATTCTGTCGAGACAGTGGAGCAGGCTGAAACGCTACTTGGTCTTTCCCCAGATACAGTTTTCTCCATACATGCAGATGCCGAAGATGGATCTCCTCGTAAAGGGGGGTCCTCCTTGGCTCCACCATTCCCGTCTCCTTGTACATTACGGACTGCACTATTACGATATGCTGATCTTCTCAATTCACCAAAGAAGGTCCTTGTGATTATCTAACCTTTTTTCCATCAAGCTGCTATGTTGTCTCGCAACCATTTGATCAATCCTTGATTGGAATGTCCATCTCCAGGCCGCTTTGATTGCTTTAGCTGCTCATGCTTCTGACCTGACTGAAGCTGAACGTCTGCGGTTTTTGGCTTCTCCTGCTGGAAAGGTTACTTCTATTTGAAAACCTATGTTGTAGTGTTCTTACCTGGTAGATATTCGTTACTGAATGTTACACTTGCGTATCCAGGATGAGTATGCTCAATGGATTGTAGCTAGCCAGAGGAGCCTTATTGAAGTTATGGCTGCATTTCCTTCAGCTAAGCCTCCCTTGGGAGTATTCTTTGCAGCGGTAGCTCCTCGTCTACAGCCGCGATTCTACTCCATATCATCATCTCCAAAGTATGTCTGTGTACTTATTTATTATTCCATGTCTTGCCTATGTTACATGATTCACCTGTAAGGTTTTATAAGCTCTTCATTTTGTGAGGGTAAATAGATGTCTGCACGATGCTTAAATTATTTAACTCCAACATCGTTGCGTTATCACATTATGAAGTCATTTTGGAGCGAGGACAGTCTTGAGCTAAAGCTTATAGCACTTCATGTCCTGTCTGTTTGTGGTCATGTTGGATGACGTGACTTATCTCAGTGATACTGCAATGTGCTTTTGAGGGTGGGACATCTGAAAGATTTAAATGTGCATCTACAGGATGGCTCCCTCCAGAATTCATGTGACATGTGCATTAGTTTATGGGCCTACACCAACGGAAAGGATCCATCAAGGAGTTTGTTCGACATGGATGAAGGTAGGTTTTCATACAAGTTTGCAGTTTTCTCTTTTGGGTATGAAGCCATTGAATTGCATACAACGAGGGAGTTTCTTACAGTTTGATTTATCCTCTAATGTTTGCATTGTAGAACACGCTTCCACTGGAATACAGTGAAGAATGCAGCTGGGCACCAATTTTCGTGAGGCAGTCAAACTTTAAGTTACCTGCAGACCCATCCACTCCAATTATCATGATTGGTCCTGGGACCGGGCTAGCACCTTTTAGGGGCTTTTTGCAGGTTTGTTTTCTGAAGGAACCTGCATTCTTTTCACTTAGGATTTGATGTGGCCCTAGTAACCTTATTTGTTCCTGCTTACACAGGAAAGATTAGCTCTAAAAGAATCCGGAGTTGAATTGGGCACGTCAGTCCTCTTCTTTGGATGCAGGAACCGTGATATGGTATTAATCAAAAGCTGGTCAATGAAACACATGCATTTTATGTGGGTTGCTAATTTGTGAATTGATGGAATTATCTATAAATGGACATTCTTTTGCAGGACTACATATATGAAGATGAGTTGCAAAATTTTGTTAAGGAGGGGGCACTTTCTGAGCTAGTCGTCGCTTACTCCCGTGAAGGACAGACCAAAGAATATGTGCAGCATAAGATGGTGGACAAGGTTGGATATATGCTTGCCTTTTTTTGTTTTTGCAACAACTTTTCAACAGCCGTCGTCAGACAGTCTCCACTACCTGGTTGAACTCAACTCGATTTCGCTCTCTTGTTTCCATTCCAGGCCACAGAGATTTGGAGCATCATATCTCAGGGTGGCTATGTATATGTTTGTGGCGACGCGAAGGGCATGGCAAAAGACGTACATAGAGTCCTTCATACAATCGTTCAAAAGCAGGTAAATGAGACATTGTTTTTCATTACTGCTGTGTGCTGTTTGGTAACTCCGAACCGCTCAACCAGTTCTGTGGAAAAACAAGTTACTCTACGACTACTCTCAACACTGCATCGTTTGTTTCAGGGATCCCTGGATAGCTCCAAAACCGAGCTCTATGTAAAGAACCTACAGATGGAAGGCAGGTACCTCCGTGATGTATGGTAACACATCCGGCATGTAGCTCTAGCGCGTAGAAGTGAAGATGTGGTGTTAACCGTGATGACACGGCGGGTGCGAATCTCCAGCCGTGAGTTGTCGGAATCAATGAACGAAGCGTCCCCGTCCTTGTCCGAAAATTGGAATCAATCGGTGTATTCTTTGACATCTAACCTGGCCCCGATATTTATTATTATTATATATATGGATGGTTGAAAGAATAAGTTGCTGTTGTAGATTATTAGAACTTAAAATGTCCCCTTGGAAGTTGTAGCATGGGGGATATACATCATAGTTTGAGACGAGGACGTCGTGTATACATTAAGGACTCTGCAGAAACAAATTTTGCGTCTGGTTTATAGAACAAGTGAGTAGCTACTGTCATGGTGCCTGGTAAGTGCCTGGTAAGCTCGCCCTTTTCTCTCGCTTCTTTGGAAGTTGCACGTATGTCTGCTGCTGCTGCTGCTGTATTGAGCTTCGACGCATGAACGGAGTTGTTGTAACCGACATCACGCCACGGTTTCCGTCAGAGCGCTCGAACACAGCCACCGTATCGACATGACAATCGAGTTGGTTGGTCCCTGGCAAGTTCCATGTCCATATCTTGGCCGTTCCAGCCAACTAAATTTCGCAAACTCGAACATTTGGTCGGTGGTTCAGGTTCAGGTTCATAGTCGTACTGTACAAGTTGGTGCTCTTGAAATCCTCCCACGTGATGAGAAAATTAGCCTGGTACGAAAGCAAGCCGACAGCCCATTGTGGCACCACTGACGACGACATCGGTTCCACAAAACTAACGCAAGTCTAACCGGCCAGAGATACTACAACTGGTATTTGTTACTAGTAAATCGTATAACCAACTTGATTTGACAGGGACACCTCCATGTCAAACAAACAAGTATACGCTGACAGCATGGTGCCATATCCGGAGGTGAGGATTGGCATGCCGCAAGTCCGCACCGTTAACTGTACTGTACTGCTGTGCTGTGTCCCCCGGTACTCGTGAACTGCGATCAAAGTATAGTACTTGTCGAGTTTCTTCAGACATCTATTGCTGCTGGGTTGGAGGCCACGCGAGCCTTAAACATTGTTTGGTTGTCCTGTTAACTGTCCAGTGCAAACAATTACGTATGATGAGTTCACCAACACGTAGCCTTTCTGCCTTCCTGCCTAGAATCATGATAGTATCTAATTTCCTTACTGCGTACTAAAACGAACCAGGTGTGCACTCGTACCTACCACTCCTCACTCCTCCCGCTTAAAATAGCCCTAGGTCTCCAGGCTTGTACTCCAAAAATGCATGCATGTGAGCTTCCTCACTCCTCATGCACGTTTGTCGCCTCATTTCTCTTCAACGCGTGCAGCAAACGTGCTATCTACACACTGGTGGTCAACGATGAGCAAAACCGCTACCCTCTCTGGCTGTCGGAAAACGGCCAATTCAGCAAGAAAAATGTACTACTCACTCTGTCTATAAAAAAATGTCTCAACTTTGACTAAATGTGCATGTATCTACATATTAAATTATGTCTAAATATATTTAAATTTAGACAAAGTTGATACATCCTTTTATAAACGGAGGAAGTACCTTATTCGAGCTGCAGGAACAGTCTGATATTTAGACAGTTGATGCCTGACAGAAACGCGTGTGTACACTTGAGGTTTGCCATGTCGGAATTTCTCTGGAGGGTTGTGTTCTGCAGCGGTTGCGACGAGACCTGCCTACCTGCCCCTGCAACTGAACCACGAAGCTGCGGAACTCTTTCAGAGGAAGTCGAACGTTTGTGTTGTGCACGTGCAGGCCTTGAGCTTTCCCGGCCGGTCTGATCGCTCCGGGCATGCAAGCTCAATCGCTTAGTTTAAGCTTGGTTAGTATGGGAAGCAAAGCAAAGCTGTAGGTACGTGTGTGATGCATATCCCTTGAGAGGATCGATCACTTGCGTGCTCATGATTAGCCAACAGCCGCTGGCGGTCTCATTATCGGTGGGCATATGCGCCTCTCTTTCGTCCCTATCTCGTGAGTCATTCAGTCCATCCCATGGTGACGTGCCCTCCGGGGCTAGAGGATCCGTTGTTATCCGTAGGACACCTATCCGGCCCGGGGGTTGGTGCGTCTAGGGTGGCACCGCTACGGCCACCGCGCGCGTTGCCAGCTGCATACCGGCCGGCCGGAGGGGCTGCCACCTTTACTGCACAAGTTTATTCAAAACGAGCAAATGACATGCATGTGTTTGTTTCTTCAGCATTCTCTTACACAAATAGTACTATAGTAGGGTATTGCGAATTAAGCATGCTTCATTTCGAAGCATAGATTAAAAAAATCTCATTCGAATTCCGGGAATATAGCTTGTAGACAGCTATCAGACGAGTCCGTACTTGGGGTTTAGAGTGTAGGTAAGGAAGGTACGGCTCCGCTAGCAGAGAAGCATGGAGGAAACGGAAGACGCGAATGGTTGGATCGATCCTTGTTAGAACCCTGACAGATGTGAATGAGAGACCACATATACCGCAGCGATATATATATAGTCTGCTACTCCATGCGTTTGTACGTTCTCGATCAAACTCCGCATGCATGCGCTTCTGAAACATGGCGTGACGTGAGTGTGTACGCCAAGCAATGCGAATCGCCGTATTTTTCTCCATGGCTACTTCCTCTTTAGAAAATGGTCATGTCCACGTGATGCCCACCACCTTTCTTCTTCTTCTTCCTCCTCCCCTCGGCACCCTGTAACCACATCCCTGGTTCGACGCCAATTTTTTATTTCGAAAGCAAATGGCCCGGTTTGGACACTTTGACCGGGGCTCCATCATTTCCTTCCGTATTCCGGCCGGCTGGATTCTCTACGGACGGACCAAGGTTGGCGACGCCGCACGTGCGCCCTGCCGGGGACACACGTGTCAGAGAGTATCGCTAGACACAGCGGAAGCCAAGGTCCGGCGCACGCGTACCTCACGTGCCGCTGCAGCTGCCTGCCTGCCGACTTCGCCGGTCGCTCGCTCTTCACCGTACCGGCGGCCGTGCGGCACGTGCTGATCCAGATGAAACCTGAAGGATCCATGTCCATGGCTCCTGCGAGCGAGAGCAATGATCCCAGTTGCATCTTCATCGTTTTACTTCCTCCGTTCGGAAGCTCATTTCTATGACATCATTTTCCGAACGGAGGGAGTATAATACTCCTACAACGCTACTACAATACATCGGCACATCTTGTCATCGCAATGGTCGACGTTTATCACTAGCAAAGCGGGCCGGCAACAACTTCCTTGTGGCAGAACTGCGCGCCGACGCCATGCCTTGACATCTTCCAAATTTCCGGCCGTGCATGGACTGCCAAGGGCTAACGGACTTGCAGGCGTCGATCGACGAGTGGGGCATCCATGTTTCTTGGAGCTGTTGCTTCCCTTGCTTCCTCCATGACAGACATAAAGCCTCCGATCCTCCCCGATCCAGGTGTCTTATTCAAGGAACTACAAATATGCTCCACTACGGCTTTGGGATCCCACTGCTAATGATGGAATCGTGGCCAATGTCATGTGGAGTATGTCTACTACGCTAGATGATAGGACGTTCAGTTATGTAGAACGAAAGTATGCAGTTGAGTGGAGATTTTTGCCTCTCGAGTTACAGTGCTCCCGCTATATAAAAAGTTGGTTAAAATCTTTACGAGATTTATTTTTCTAAAAAAAAATCCGGATGTTGTCAATAGTGTATCCATGCAAAAAATGAATTTCAAGTACTTTATATATATTCCAAGCTACACAACAATGATAGAAGAGTGATCTGAATATGCATATTTTCACATCACCAAATTTATCAGTTTTTTTTTTTCATTCTTTTGTAGGCCATAATACTGAGTATTTGAAATTGCTATTTGCACAATTGTGGGATACAACATTAGCTACGTCCGGATTTATTTTCATATTTTCTGAAATTTGTTAATTGTTTTCTGAATGTTTTTAAATGGAGAGAGTACTGGAACTCGGGAGCCGCCAAAGACAATTTCGGAGGATCATCAACATATGCTCCTGTATTTATGAATTATGCTTCTATATTTTGGGTATACCTATACACTCACAATTTTTAGGATTTTCGGTGTACCCTTAAAAATATCAGTGAATTTTATATTCACATATATTTGTTGGCTACCATTCACAAGGAGTTTCCAAATACGTTGCAAAAAGGAGTTTCATTTTCTGTGATTTGTTTTATGTTTATAAGAGCCAAGAATGTTATTTGTTAAAGCAAGTGCAAAAAGGAGTATGTTGCCAAATGACACCATTCCAGTTCCACATTGAGTAAACCATATTGAACGAGCAATTTTTTTAATACGTTGATTTTTCCTAAATTTCTAGCTAGTTTTCCCATTTAAATGGTTTCAGCAATTTTTGGAGAGTAGTTTAAGTTTGAACTACAAATATGTTGTAGTTTGGTCCTTTAACTAACCGCTGGCGAGATCACCACCAGTGTTGACGCCTCCGTCCTCCCTGTTTATACGATTTTAGAACTTATAGCTAGAATATTTTTCCTTTTTATTCTTGTTAAGTTTACCGAGAGTTTTCATCAAGCCCTCGCCAAAGTTTGCCGAGTGTCGCATGGTGCCAACATTTCTGTGACCCACTTTGTTTGCCGAGCATCCTTGGCATGTAAATTTTAGCAGAACTGACCCTTTTTTGAAACTCTGACACAAAGTATACCGGATTTTATTTTTTTACAATCTGGCCTTTTTTTCATCGCATGACTTCTCGGGTATGGCGTCATGGTATATTACATGGCGCTTTGACCTCTGGTGACATGAGGCGTTATTAGAGCATGATGTTCTAGTCCGGTGTGCCCAGGGGCGGAGCTGGGCCCGGTGCTACCCGGGCTGTAGCACCGGTCGAGCACAAAGGCCCAAGGGATCAGGTAAGAAGAATTTGTTCAAAAAATGAACAGGCCACTAGCGCATTACCAGGAAGCCCGTCTCAGCCCCATGCGAAAGATGTCCTCTCCTTCCAGTTCCCACAGGCTGGTTTGGTCGCAACCTGTTGCCCCATCCCGGCTGATCAAAACGAGACTCCCAGGTCGTGCCCGTTCTTCCTCTGTTCCACGTTAACTGCCGTCTCATCCGATTGGCCGAACCCAGATCGGCAGATCGAATTCCAAAAAACCTAACATACTACGGCGGCGCTTCAGCGGCAGTCAATGATTTACTCCCTCCGTTGGCTGGCCTGCACCAATCTGCCTCCTAGTCCTCTACCAATGTGCCTACTAGTCCTCTACAATGAACATTACATTGATCGGTTGAGCAGTTCGTCCTGGTTGAAGGTACGTATGATTTTCATCCCTAAATTCCAAATTAGTATGTATCGATACATCGGGTGAATTTATGTACATAAATAATTTGCATTTTGTGTTCATCAATTATTTAATCAGCTATTTATGTTAGTCTCAGTACGAATGTACTACTATGGTGAAATTTTTGGTTGCAATCTATAGTAGAAATTTTGGCATTCATTTAGTTAGCACCACCCTTTCTCCGTTTCCGGCTCCGCCACTGGGTGTGCCCTACCCAAGGCGCCATGCAAAGAAGAGTCATATTGTGATTTTGTTTTACAGATTTCGTTCATTTTGTGCTCAAGTTTCAGAAAAGAGTTAGATACGTCAAATTTCACCGTTGGGACAGGGAAAAAAAAATGCTGAAATCGGGTAGCGATGGTATTTGGGCCTAAAAAGAGAGCAGTGCTGACTGCTATAGTGCTATCCAACGGTCCCAACGTCCAATGACAGAAATCATCTGCGACTCCGTAATTTCGGTGTCTGTTGCGAGCAAAGGATGGACCATGCATGCGGCACTCGGCTTTCCCTTTTGGTCACTTTGCGATCGCCGCGCCCGTAGCTTTATTCCCAGACAGCTTTGACCCGTTGACCGCGAATGCTTGCGCTGCCGGCCGGCCGGCCGGTTCGTTCGGAAGATATTCATCGATGATCCCGGCCTCTGACGCATGCGCGCATGCATGCGATCTATGGTCTGTTTATCTGCATGCGCAGACCGGATAAGAGCGTACACACGGCACGATCGACCGACCGAGTGGGTACATGAGGAGAATTTGCATGCGTTCAGCCGCACCGCATGCATGGATTTCTGGATATATTGCTAAGCTGGTACTCGGACAAGTGTAATTATTCTATAGAAACTATTTGATTCGTAGTATCATATCCCATAGAAATTATTCTCATAGAACAGTTATAGTGTAAATATCATAGGGAAAATACATTCATACATCATGAGAAATTCCTTCACTACAATCAATTAGACCTTCTCTTACCATAGTATTCAAATACACATGACATTCTGATTCTATAAGTTTCCTATTTCTATACATTTCCTATCTTATGAATCAAGAGATTACTTAAAACAGATCCGAACCATCCCAAAAAAGGTCATTCACAATGGGTCATTTTGACTAGACAGAGGTTTGGCTTATTTGAAACCGTGTGGTACGAAAACGGTCAAGTAATTTGAAATAAGCCATTTGCGATGACGTATCTGCTTGTTTACATAGCTTGTTTCAAATGACTTAACGGTTTTTGGACTTCAGTCACAAATAAGCTACATATGGAGTAATAAGCCATTGTGAATGAGAAAAGGCAAATCTGGTAGAAGGTTTTAAAAAATCATTAGGGGCTATTTAGCAAAGAACCATTTACTGGCATTTAGGAAAAATTATATCTACACTGCCACCGTGTCACAGAACCACCGAGCAATCGGTTTTGTCACCTTCCTATACTGTCAGGTCAAGCCAAGCATGGACAGGGGCATGGGCACGATTATACGCTGTGCACAAGCACAAAGGAGGCACAAAAGAGGAGAAGCTAGGTAAAGAAGAAAGAAGCCAAGGCAGAGCGGCAGGAAGAGGCCGATGGAGCCTATCCGTTCGTCGTCGTGCCATGGCATGCATGAGAGCGTGGCCCGCTTTGCTTCCAAGGCGGTCAAGGATACCGCCTCCGTCCCGCCCCTACCGCACTACAGGAATGGGGATCTATGCCGACGGCCAAACCCTGTGCCGACGGCTTTCTATCGGGGCCGTCGGCATAGGTCCCGACGAGGCCAGCCCGTCGACAAAGCCGTCGGCATAGGATATGCCGTCGGCATAGATTTGGCACAGGGGCTATGCCGACGGCTTTGCCCTCGGCATAGGTAGGTCGTAGGCATAGCTCTTTTACCCTATTTTTCATCTAATATGGAATAATTCATATCTTTAAATCTATAAATTGAAATTTAACAAATAAAATATCTAAATCTATTAGAAAAAATAGAGGAATCCAAATATGACATCCATTTCATCTTTTTTTTTCATGTATATGACTTTTTCCAACATATTTATGGTACTTTATTGTTGAAAAGTTGTTTTTGGCACTTAAAAATTGGAAAATAATATTTATAATAATATTTTAAAATTTTGTTTTTGGTAACAATGTTTGCCATACCAAGACACACATATGTGTCAAATGTGGACACTTTATCACAAATCATGGCACGACGGCCATTTTGACCATTTTTTCAAAAAAATAAAAGAAAGTGAAAAATACTCAAAAAATGAAATCCTTTGGCATGGAATCCTTTTATGTGTACTAGTTGATAGGAAAAATGATAAACATGATTTTTGACAATGTTTCCAAAAAACTTCTTCACAAAAAGGTCTATCATCTATAAACATGTATAAGTTTCGAGTCAAATGACCTAGATATGAGCATCCCCGTGCCATAGTTTGTGATAATGTGCCCATATTTTACACATAGGTGTGTCTTGGTATGCTAAACAATGTTGCAGAACTAAGTTTTTTTCAAATTATGTTTATAAATTTCATTTTTCATTTTTTTATTGTCAAAAATGACATTTTTTGTGAAACGGGTACAACAAATATAGTGCAAAATGACACCTATCCAAATTTCACACAAAGTAGGCCATATTTTATTGATAATCTAGCAATATTAGGAATTTTCTCAGTTTCTACCTAATTTCGCTTATTTAAATGACTTTATGCCTTTTTTCCGAAAGTAATTCAATTTTGAACTACAAGTGTGTGATAGTTTGCTCCGAAAATTTTACAAAAATCATTTTAAGATACACCATAGTGGTTATACCACAGAATCATCGATAGTTTTGAAAAATGTGACCCCTTTGAATGAATAGGCACGACGACCATTTTGACCGTTTTTTCAACAAAATAAAAGAAAGTGAAAAAATACTCAAAAAATGAAATACTTTGGCATGGAATCCTTTTATGTGTACTAGTTGATAGGAAAAATGATAAACATGATTTTGACAATGTTTCCAAAAAACTTCTTCACAAAAAGGTCTATCATCTATAAACATGTATAAGTTTCGAGTCAAATGACCTAGATATGAGCATCCTCGTGCCATAGTTTGTGATAATGTGCCCATATTTGACACATAGGTGTGTCTTGGTATATTAAATATTGTTGCAGAACTAAGTTTTTTCAAATTATGTTTATAAATTTCATTTTTCATTTTTTTATTGTCAAAAATGACATTTTTTGTGAAACGGGTACAACAAATATAGTGCAAAATGACACCTATCCAAATTTCACACAAAGTAGGCCATATTTTATTGATAATCTAGCAATATTAGGAATTTTCTCGGTTTCTACCTAATTTCGCTTATTTAAATGACTTTATGCCTATTTTCCGAAAGTAATTCAATTTTGAACTACAAGTGTGTGATAGTTTGCTCTGAAAATTTTACAAAAATCATTTTAAGATACACCATTAGTGGTTATATCACAGAACCATCGATAGTTTTGAAAAATGTGACCCCTTTGAATGAATAGGCACGACGACCATTTTAACCATTTTTCAACAAAATAAAAGAAAGTGAAAAAATACTCAAAAAATGAAATACTTTGGCATGGAATCATTTTATGTGTACTAGTTGATAGGAAAAATGATAAACATGATTTTTGACAATGTTTCCAAAAAACTTCCATTTTGACCTTTGTGAAGCAAGTACAACAAATATGATACAAAATGGAACCCATCCATTTTGACCTTTTGCAAAAACAAAATCCTCTAGCACGGAGTCTTTTATACGTATTATTTGATAGGAAAAATGAAACTTGAGTTTATACATAGTCCTGGTCCTTCACATGGCAAAGAGAGTAAACGTGTTGATTGGTCAGGAACAGTTTCCCACGGATCACGCCCTGGAGTCGTTGGATGATCTGATCAGCTTGATCCAACGGTTTCCAGCAGCTATTCGAAAACACACCATCCGTGTGCGTTGAGGCTGAGACCAATCAACGCTCGCGCGCGTGAGGCGGAGGGCAGCTAGCAGCATGTCTTATTCACGGCATCAATGCTCGCGGACCCACCAGACACAAAGCTGCTCTGCTCGCGGCCTCGAGCTTCTCGGAGACAAGCAGCGCGCGCTCCGCCGCCTCGGCGAGTCCCGCGGCCGTTTCGCCTCCCTGCTCGCCCTGCAGGACCGTCGCCTCCCGCGCCGCCGAGGCCGAGCAGGCCGACATCCCGCGTCTGGACGAGGAGGTGCGCGCGCTGCTCTGCCTCTCCCCGCGACGACCTCTATCCGCGGCGTCGCGGAAGCGGAACAGCATGCTGCACGCTGTGTACGACACGGAGCCGCCGAAGTCGGCAGCGGCGGCGACGACGCCCCGCACCGTCGTCTCCCTCGCTTGCGCGTTCATCTGAGCGTCCAGGCCGGCCGCGCCGTCGACGCCATCTCGTCCTACATCGACGCCTGCGACGAGTGGTACCAGAACACCGAGCGCTGCATCGACCCGGAGGACGCCGCCGCCGTCCTCGTCGACCTCCTGTTGTCTGCCGTCGACCTCCACGCCGCCATGGCCGCCCTGCCGTCGACCTCCATCCGCGCATGCCCGCCCAGCCGTCACCTCAGCCTCGCCAACGCGACCTCCGTCCGCGCATGGCCGCCCTGTAGGGCTTCGTGCCGCCGCGGCCGCCCCATCCCTCAATGCGCCCTCGTCTTCCCCGTCCTCGTCGTGCCAGCGTCCTCCCCGGAAGAGAATCAGCGCCGCCATCCTCCCCGCATCGAACACCGGGGCGAGCCACGAGTACGCCGCCGTCCTTGTCGCGCCGGCCCAGCCCGGCCCCAACCCGTTCCCAGCTCGTCCCCACCAAGGGACGGCCGGCCGGGATTTTTTTTTGTGCCATGCGTCCACCCTGTGCCTACGGCATTGCCGTCGGCACAGGTGCTGCCAACATGGTCGGACGGCGTGGGCCCCACCTTCCCTGTGCCGACGAAATGTGTGCCGACGGTCCCTTTTGGCCGTCGGCAAAACCTGTGCCGACGGCTTTCATCTATGCCGACCTGTGCCGACGGCTTTCATCTATGCCGACGGCCAACTGGCCTGTGCCTACGGGCACCTATCCCGACGACCCTATGCCGACGGTGGCCGTCGGCACAGGGTATGCCGACGGTTTTGTGGTCTGTGCCGACGGCTAAAAGCCGTCGGCATAGCCCCCTGTTCCTGTAGTGCCGTGCCTCCACCTGTAAAACGCCACCTCCTCGCCACACCTCTCCTCGCCGTAGAAGAATTAATACTCCGGCCACAGTAACCCGACGCTGCGGTGAAAAGCCAAGGCCGGCCAACGGAGGAGTAAAAAACATCTCCATACATGGCACCTTCCTCGAACCCACATAGAAATATACCGCGCCTCGCTGCCCGTGTTCCCTCCCTCCCTCTAGCAGCTGGTGCAGTAGTGCAGGAAGAGCTACCGTGTCGTCTCCTACCTCTATTTTAACGCCCAACAACACCGCCCATTCTTCACCGCCCGAGGAAACCAATAGCCTTCTCTCCCTCTTCAGCGCTCTCGAGAAACGCACACGAACACGCATCGTTCGAGGAGGAGTTGGTAGTAGCATCCATCCCTGACCATGGACATGGACGCCGCGCATGGCCACTACCCGTGGCTCAACTTCTCCCTCTCCCACCACTGTTAGCACCACTCCACTCTATTGCACCAGCCTTGATCTCTTTCCTTCTCCTGTTGCTTGCCTTCTTGGTCGGTCGATCTGATGCTTCTTGGATATTTGCGCAGGTGAGATGGAGGAGGAGGAGCGGGGAGCGGCCGCCGAGCTGGCCGCCATCGCCGGGGCCGCGCCGCCGCCCAAGCTCGAGGACTTCCTCGGCAGCGGCGGCTCCAACGGCAACGTGGGGAATAATGGCGACCAGTTGTCTCTGGAGCGACGACGACCGAGGCCGCGGAGATGTACGACTCGGAGCTCAAGTTCTTGGCCGCCGGATTCCTGAACGGTGACGGCGGCGCTGAAGCAACGGCTCCCACCGCGCCGCCGCAGGTCCTTCAGGAGCAGGCGGACGCGAAGCAGCTGAGTCTGCCGTCCGTCTCGCCCCCCGGCGCCGGGGCAGAAGAAGGCCGTGGAGTCCTTCGGGCAGCGGACCTCTATCTACCGTGGCGTCACACGGTAAGCCATACATATAAGCGTGATCGATTGAATGATTGATCCGTCTATTGCCCAAAGAAAACCAATACTACTACAAAAGGTGCTCTGTTTGGGTTCTTGAGTTCATTAGCTCTTGCATGCAAACTCCTAGTCGATATTTGTCTAGATGCGAATAGTGAACACAAGACGATATTGGTCGGCTTAGCTGCTTGCTTGTTGATTTTAGTTACAAATGCACAAATTAATCACACGTATGGAAAGTGATAGTAGAACTAAGGCGTTCTGAATTTACTGACCATTTTGGGTGATTTTTAGGCACCGTTGGACTGGTAGATACGAGGCGCATCTGTGGGACAACAGCTGCCGGCGTGAGGGTCAGAGCCGCAAGGGCCGCCAAGGTAATCACAGAATACAATACTACCCATAAGCTACATATCAAGTTAGTTTGGGTCGATTTCGTGTTGGTAACTTGTGCTTCTCCATGTTCTTAACATGTCAACTCGATGTGTTTCTCGTTTATGGCTGGTGCTTCTGGTGTCTTCAGTTTACCTGGGTAAGGAACGAGAGCCTTCTAGCTAGCTCTTTGATCTTATAAACAATGTTTGTGTGAGAAAGACGCGGTGCATGATGCTAATAAAGTGTTGGTGCTTCATGGAACAGGTGGCTATGATAAGGAGAGAAGGCTGCGAGGGCGTATGATCTCGCCGCGTTGAAGTACTGGGGTGCCAGCACCACCACCAACTTCCCGGTAAGATCATGGATGGATTCCCTTGTATGATTACAAAAACCTCCTGGATATATGAAACAATGTGCAGCAAAAGTATTGGCATATCTATGTGCTGGATGTGTATCTTTATCCGGCAAGTGTTCCTTTCTAGTTGCCGACTATGAAAAGGAGCTCGAGGAGATGAAGCACATGACACGCCAGGAGTTTGTAGCTTCACTTAGGAGTACACACCTAATCAGGATTTCTTCTAATGTTCCGCTAGCATTGTGTGCATGTTCATATGCGTGCATGGCCATGCTATATGTGCATGCTTCATTCATGCTTGTACTTTAGCATTGCTAGCTGTGTTGTAAGGGATTTGATGAGGAAAAACATGTAATGTGGTGCAGGAAAAGTAGTGGCTTCTCCCGTGGTGCTTCCATATACAGGGGTGTCACAAGGTTCATATTTTCTCACAATGATTCACTTTCGTGTTAACCATGTTTGTCTTCTTGCATGGTGTCATTAATTTCTAAAATGTTTGTTTGCTTGCAACCATGAAGACATCACCAGCATGGACGATGGCAAGCAAGGATCGGAAGGGTTGCCGGCAACAAGGACCTCTACCTCGGAACTTTCAGTGAGTATACCTTTTGAAATTCTATGTTTCTTCGTCTACCGTATATATCTTGGTCATGAAATCTTGTTTACTACTTGCATGTATTATGTATATATACTCACTTGCTCGTTAGACACTAGCACTCCATCATCGTACTAACATTTTTGAACTAGGACATACATATTTGGTAGTTAGCTAGCTACATTATCTTTTCCCTTCTCAATTTTTTTAAAGAAAAACCTTGGTGGGATATATCCTTTGCTAGTACTACATGAACTTTTCTTGCCTTTAAGCCTGAGCATAGTTTGGTTTCAAACCGGTCAAACCGTCAGACCGCACCGCACCACACCGTGATTACGGTTTCTGCCGGGTTTAACCGTTTACAAATTGAAACCGCGATCGATAATCCCGTGCTGGGCGGAGACGGTCTGGAACCAGCTAAACCATCGAAACCGTCTTCAGTTTTCCCCATCGAGGCATCGATCAAAAGAAAGAGAAATCCCCCAGCCGAGGCAGAGATGGACACGGCGGAGGCAGGGCGCCGTGGCGAGGCACAGAGCGAGGCCCCGGCGAACATGGACGGTTTCCCTAGCATCGACGGCTTGCTGGATGCTTGGGCGAGATGGAAGCCGAAGGCGAGGGGTGAGGAGGCGACGCCAAGAAGGATCTTGACCGGCGGTCAGATCTCCTCAGCCCGCAACCATGGCGGCATCCTCCTGTTGCTCGGCGGCGGCTACCTCGTCCCTACTCCGAGCGCGAGGGCCGCTGGCGGGAGTCCAGCCAGGCCTCGCCGTCTCCAGCGCGCTCGTAACGCGGCCGCGGCCACGCCGGTGTCCGTCCGCTCTGCCGTTGCAGCGGCCTCGCCGGTGTCCGTTCGCTCTGCCTCGCGACTGCCTCGCCGGTGTCCGTTCGATCAGCCGTCGCGGCTACCTCGCAAGTGTCCGTCCGTTCTGCCGTCGCGGCTGCCTCGCCGTGTCCGCCTTGCGCGCTCACCAGGAGTGCGGGTCATGGTGTCGCTTTCCGATCCGAGCTGCTCCTCCATCCGCAGCGCAGGAACCAGTACAGCGGCTCGACTGCTCGCCGTTCGCGGAGCGGCTGCTCGACGACTTCATCCGCCTGGCCGACGCACACGGCAGCTTCCGCGCGGTGCTCGTCGCGCTGCAGGCTGAGACGCGCCCGGCGCTACGCCGCGAGGACCCGGCCACGGCGACCAAGCCCAGTGAGCGCCTCACCGCCATGTCTTGCTCCGCCAGCGGCGACGGTTTGCACCATGTAAGCGCAGCACAAAAGCGCAGTCGCCGGGCGGCGTCGTATCGATCGGATTGTGCCTCGTCGTAGACGAACTCCCGGAGGCGGCTTCCTGTGATTCAGCACTCGCAGGAATTGCTGCATGTTTGACTGTTCCAAGTGCAGACAGATAATTGATTGCCTGTCTGCTGCCTGCGCTTACATGGTGCAAACCGTACAAACCGTGCAAACCAGACCACACCAAACCATCATTTAACATGTCACGTAAAGTCATGTAACCAGACCAAACCGTCTTACACCGTCGCACATGGTCTGGTTTCGGAAACCAGCAGAAACCGTGCCAAACCGGGTATGCCCAGGCTTACTTGCCTTGTTGGGTAGTATCAAATCTCAAGTAGGACTATACGAGGGAGCACGTGTTACCTCTCCTCCAAGCGAGCATTAGCCGCATCTTTTCGTTAACAGTCACATTACATTAATCTGCCTTGCACGTAGGTTCATCTTAGTTTATTGTCTGTTCGTACAAGTCTTGCAGCTAGATTCGTCGACATATTTTACCTAGTCAAGGACACCTAGTTTGACCAGATACATCCATGTGAATGTACACAGCTAGGCATGCCCATATTTCATTAGAATTTTTCATCTTTTATGATGGTTTTAGGGCTTTATGCATGCAACTGATCGAAAAAGGAAGCAGCCATGGCCATGCATGCATGCATACTTGCCAGCAATGGCAACCTGAACTCTTTTATCTCTTTTACTTTCTTCCTGCAATGTATGTAGCAACCATTGTTTGGACTTTGGAATATAGTTACTGCTGGCGACCGGCTTTCCACAAAGCATCTGACATGTGATTATACTAGGGTACCTTACTGAACGGCCATTATTACACTGATGGATTTAACTAATTAACCTCACCACGCCCTTGGCGCCTCTGTCAGCTGTGCAGCTTAGTCAAAAGTCTAATTATGCAGCTTACTTGCGTTGATGTCGCTCTGCTTAGTTCACGAGTCATGGCACACCGTGCATTCTTTTGATAATGTCCGTGGACCATATGTTTCATGTGTGTTGTTCTAGATCTTACTACTATTTTATCTTGATCTTGGTGCACAAACTTAAGAATGCTAGTTGAATTAATCTCGTATATGCACGTGTGCTGCTCAAAATGACTGAGACTAGCCATAGTGGGAGTATCTTAAGGAGTATCATGATAGTGGTATCATAGGTAGATACCGTAATATAACGATTCCAAAACAAGATGAGTGTAGGATCTAATAAATGTACTAGTATATGATACCACATATATGTTACTCACCACTATGAAAGTAGTAACATACACTAGTATCATATGCATGATACTAGTATATGATACTCCCCACTATGGCTAGTCTGATGGCGTGTATCTTCTTTGATTACATAGGCACGGAGGAGGAAGCTGCGGAAGCCTATGACATCGCCGCCATCAAGTTCCGGGGCCTGAACGCCGTGACCAACTTCGAGATCAGCCGGTACAACGTGGAGAGCATCATCAGCAGCAACCTCCCGATCGGCAACATGTCCGGCGGTGCAAGCAGGGGCAGCAAAGCCCTGGAGTCCAGCTCCCCCGACGCTGCCATGCCCATCGAATCAGCGGCGGCGCCGCCCTCGCAGCTGGCGTTCACCGTGCTGCCCATGAAGTACGACCAACATCAGCAGGACTACCTCTCGTACCTGGCCATGCAGCACCACCAGCAGGGCAACCTGCAGGGATGGGCTATGGCCTCTACAGCTCCGGCGTCAACCTGGACTTCGCCAACGGCAACGGAACCGGCGCCATGGCGCCCCATTGCTACGCCAACGCCGGTAGCTTCCACGATCAACAACAGCAGAATCAGCAGCAGCTGCACGAGGAGCAAGAGCAGCAAGATCATCATCAGTCACAGCAGAGCTCGAGCGGCGCTGTGTGTCCATGCCGTTCGCCACGCCGATGGCTCATTTCGTCGGTGGGTCCTACGAAAGCTCCGTGACGCCAGGGTCCTTTGGATACTACCCAAATGTGGCAGCCTTTCAGACGCCGATCTTTGGAATGGAATGATTCTGGGCGGTGGGCATTCTCTGCGCGCAGCATGCAAAAGAGAATGAAGAGGGTGGCCTGGCCTGATCCTGAATCCTGATCGATGTGATGAGATCAAGACTGACATAGTTCTCAGACTCACACAGCAAAGACATAAAGAGGGTGGTATGCAATGATCTGATCCAAACATAGGAAGCAGCATGCATGCATGAGACACTGACATGTAGGAGACAGAGGAGGAGATCACTGTGCTAACAGATGCAGCAAGCAAGATAGCTAGCTAGAATTTATTTTCAGTTTTAGTTTCCTGAACTTTTACCTTTTGTAGCTTTGGTTATGCATGCTTTTGTCATCGCTGGGCTTCGTTGCTTGCTCGCCTCTCGCTTCTCTTTGAGCTTTGTCACTCTGCTGACATGCCATCATAGCTTAGCCAGCCCTGTACAATGGAAGCATAGCAGGAACCTCTTTGTAGCTTTTACTCTTTTCTTCTTTGTTCTAGCTCGATCGCTTAAATTAGAGGCCCTCCTGCACTCCTGGACCAGTATGCTAGCTCCAGGGTCAGAGAGGATATACAGATTTCCAGTTTCATGTTTGCTTATGAAAACATCGTGTATCAGTTTCAGTAACTCTGAATTCGCTCTTGGCTTGCTAGCAATAGCTGTGCATCAGTGATCTGTGACAGTATAGTTCATTGTATACAAATGAATGATCTGGATAATGTGTGCTCATGCTTACGGCAACAGAAAAAGGATGAGGAACTAATCTTGCACCAGGTTGGTCTTGTGACTCAAGCTGTCCCCTAGATGCAGCGCAATCATTCTGGGCATGCTTTGGGTTACGCGAGCGGGGAAACATTCCTTGTTGCGATGTGAGTACTACGTCAGGAAAGCGTAGCATCTCCAACTCGTTGCTCTGCTTTATGTTTTTTTTTTCTTTTTGCCTTTTGGTCTTCTGGTGGGCCACGTACGCTCTGGAGGCTTGGACTGCGCGCCGCGGTGTCGCGTAGCGCGCGATGCGACCACAGCTTCGGGTCGGGCCTAGCTTTGGGCCTATGTTGCGAGAGAACGGTGCGAACCAGGCCACATCTCGGGCCCAGCGACGGAGCCCGAGCCCGGCACACGTACAGCCATTGCCTGTACGGGAGCGGCACTGGTGCCACACTTTCAGTTCTTTGATCACTGCTCTTCTGGATCGTCGTCCACATAGATCTGAGACTGTTAGATGGTCGCTAGAGATGTTGAGGAATCGGAGCTTCCTGCCTGCTGTCGCCACTGCCACCGCCGCTGAACCTCCGGCCGTTCACCACCGCCTCCGTGACGACGATAGTAACTACTGTAGTAGCAGAGTAGCTACGCGCCTACGCGCGGTAGATGTTATAAACACAACGTCGAAGATGAGTACAGCTTATACAAACGCGGGACTCCATCGCCAAGTATAAATTTTGCCTGACAGAATCACTCGCTACAACACAGCCGGATGGTGTCCACGGCCGAATGAATCCTATACCCGATTCATTACACAAGTGCGGATACATGGACGACAAGATGAAGCTCCACGAGCAAGGATGGAGATGAGCACAATCATAACATGGCGGCGCTGTGACGTAACGGGAAGAAGAGCGAGCAGGCAGGCCGAGTCGTCAGGCGGACTGTTGCTCCCTCGCAAATCGCGTGATGCGCGACTGATTCATCCCTTAAGGCCCACCGCCGCCCCCGCTGCCGCAGCCTCCAGCACCGCCGCCGTCGCCTCCGTAGCCGGCGCCGCCGCCGCTGGCCCAGCGGCTGCGGCGTCGTCGTTTTGCCGCGGCCTTCCCGTCGTCGGCGCAGCCGAACACGGCGATGGCCACGACCGCCACCGCGGCCACGAAGGCGAAGACCAGACCGGCGACGGCGCCGGAGGAGCGCGGTACGGATCCTGCAGCGGCGGAGACGGCGAAGCCTCTCGCGGCGGCGAGATCCAGCAACCTTACCATTTGTAGCTAGCCGAGGCTCCGCCTTTTCTTTGTGTGAGCGAGGAAGGACCGACACCGATCCCCTGTCGACTGATTCTTTAACTTGTTCACAGAGTTTTACTACTTTGCCCTTGGCTAGCTCCTACGGGACCGGCGAGGTCGGTCAGGTTCGTCTCTTGTGTTTTCTCTGCTCGTTGCGTCGCTGTACGAAGATTCGTCGAGCACCTACTATGTGCCACGCGTGCCCTGTGACTATCTGTGTCGTGTGGTGTGTCGATCGATCGATCAATCATGAGTTTGGAATGAGTTCTATGCAGAATGCCCTGAACTAAGATCTTGAATTTTAAGGGGGGGTCTATACATCATCTAGCCTGAAATCACAAGGGTTCTGAGTCAATTTTTATGTCCTCCTAAATTTGCATGCTCGCCGTCTCGTCCCCAAGTCTTGTGGCTGCTCCGCCTCCCCATTTCCGCCATTCGTCAATCGTAGGCGCTACGCATTCAGGCATCTCCCGAGACCTCCCTCTTAGTCTGAGGGAAATAACATTTCTGTGTCAACATGGCCCCTCGCTCCACACACACTACTAAGTTTCTTGTGGGCTTGAGAAAACTCAGAGGAAATTAAACGTCCCAGAACATGAAGACTCGCGAGGGAGCTGATCTAGGGGCCAATCAAGATCGACGCGCACCTGGCCTTGCCACCCTCAAGTGGCACGCAGGACCTACCAGTTGCCGTAGTCTTTGCCCTTTCAAACATAGACTCCGTCAACCCTCAAAACGGCCTACAAATATTATAGATTTTTTTTTGGCTGCGCATAGAGCCACTAGACAACCTCATGAATAAAACTATATATACACAAGCCGATGCTCAGAGGAGATTGGAGGGGCAACTCCTGCCGGAATCACTAGCACTGTTGCCCCCCCCCCCCCCCCCCCCCCCCCCGCCCCCATGTTCTGATCATGAGTTTCTATCGTGATAGTTTCCGAGACTTCAAAATTCTGAGAAATTCCACCTAAATCTAATTTTCGGAGTGTTCAACACTAGAAGAATTTGGCTTCATATGTGAGATGAGTTACAAATTACACTTGGGTTGCTTTTATTGGCCTAGAGAGTGCGGTGATATAGCTCCCAGACACCAGGGAGCCCTTTTTATTTATTTGAAAATTTCAAATTTTAAGCATAAAAAGATCACAAAAAATATTATGATGTAGTCAATACTTTGTTCTATCCGTTGTAAATTTTTCAATACGAAATATCACGTATTGTAGTCTCAACAAAATGACAAATTCACAGATCTAGGGCATGAACAGTACCAGAATCGAATCTAAGACAATTTTTTGGGATTTGTCTTTTTACTGAGCCCAAAGTACGAGGTATTTGACATTGAAAACTTACTGGCTCGTAGTGCATACAGTTTGCTACATCCTAGTATTTGTTTCAAATTTTTGGAAACGTTCTTTAAAAAATATATATGAAAAAACAGGCTACCTGCCCGTGCTCCATTGTGACTTTCTATTGGCATAGAGCCTTTTACAAATCACCATTAATAGCCTTGTTAAGAGGGGAAAATAAGAGCAAAGAGATCTATTGTTAAAAGAACACAAAACACCATTGAGGGGGGGGAGTAAGGGTAATTTTGCCTTGCTTTTTTCTATGGAGGTGGGTTGACCTTGGCCCATGATGGACGAGTACTTATGGGCTTACTAGGATCAGTGGGCTTGATCTTTCCTCATGGGATTCTCATCTCGTTTTCTTTTGACCTCATACCTTGTCATTTTATTTTATGCTTCTATTTTCGTTGTCTTTGTACTCATATTTCTCGTGCCAGTGAGAGGTGTGTCGACATGAAGGGAGCCTCCATTTTAAGAATTGATTTTCATCCTCACAACACGCGGCAAGTTATGGCTCCACCCTAAATATAGACATATGATAGAACAATAGAGGGTCTGTTGTGCATTACGTTGAAGGACTGAGTGGTGTGACTAGCCCAAAGACAAAAAAAAAAGTTAAGAGCACAAATGTTTGTTGATATTTCTTTAATGGACCCGCTAAGGATGAAAATGGATAGGTATATTTGTTCCCACTGTAGCCGTAGATCGATCCCCAACCTCATGTGATCGTACTTAATGCAATACTCCATACTCTCTACTTACTTTATTGCATGTCGTGCAAGCATATGCTTAGGGGAGTATTAGTCATGCTCGTGAGGATGGCGGAGTGTTTCAATTTATGGTCGAGATGCCTATTAAGATGCTACATCATATTTATCAATCATGATGTTTGCGTGTAATAGCAAATTAGTAGTCATATATATTCTTTATATTTTGTGTGTCACCATGTTTATGAGGGATATACCAAGTGAAGCTATGAACACTGGTTCATTTTCCTTCGTAAGAAACATATTGTATAGTGCTATACACGATGTTTTATTGGCTATTTTATTTAAATCTAAGAATAAAAATATTTATCTTGTCAACGCATAATACTATTGCAATTGGACTATTTCAGTACCGTTAGGGGCAGAAAGAGAGATTTTAGTTTTATTTACATATTGCTTTATGGAGACAAGAGGCTCACATATTGTCCGGTTGGTTTAGTATCCTTGAGTCGCCCACTTAAGTGGAAATTACTGCTCCTACAAAAGTCCACACTAGGAGGCCCAACAAACCTAACAACCAGTAAATAGTAGGTATTTTGTGACGCTGTTGCTGGGGAGGTATGCCAAACTCTCTATATCTTTAGATTTACAATTAGTATTTTTTTAGATCTCTTATTTTGATTTGTTATCTCATTATGTTGGACAAATAAAATTTCTATGGATAAAGGTAGAGGGGTGTTTCAAACCCTCTATGCAAGAAGGTACGTACAATGAGCAAACTCTTGAGCTAATTCTGAATATCGCTTGTATAAAAAAAGGTACACAAATCGAAGGCTTTCTGAAATCGTGGAATGACCTTGCTGTGAAATTGTGTAGACTTTATTGCATAACATGTTGCCCTCAACAACAAGACAAACCCTTTGGTTTTCAATGCAACATAATGTTGAAACAACAATTGCCACTTTATAAAATGGTAGAAACAATTTCGTTGATGTAGAAAAAATCGAGCAATTTTGTTGCCTTTATGGAAGCTTATCAGGTTGATGCAAAATTTGAAACTTTACACCATTTATCGTGAACTTAAGTGTTGGATTTCTCCAACCTTGATTATTGCATTGAAATTTCAGTCAGAATGCATATGATATTGATTAAAATGAAAGTACAAGCGTTGCCCAAGGAATTACTAACATTTTGTAGGATCCAGTAAGTATAAATGAGGAAGGAGATAATGAGAACAAGAGCTTAGAAAGTGAGAAAGAGAATGAAGATTGGGGCTATCTATCCTTACCTTCAACACATCTCTGTTATTCTCTAACTCAATGTATTATTTATGTTGGCCATGTGATGAATCTTAGAACAAAATTCCCCTTTGTGATTTTAGCGATAAATATTTCGATGAATCTTGTGACACACCTATAGATGTGATTGCTTTGTGATAGTATTGCTCTCACTCATGATAGTATTTTTTTTGAATTTTTCCAATTATAAACTTAGAGAGAAGCATGCTTATGTTGAGAACTATTTGGGTGGATTGCAATGGTCTCATGCTCATATGATTATTCTAGTACAATTTTATTGCTGACTTTACTCATAATGTTTGAAACTCTTTTGAGATAAAATGTGTTTTTGTTAGCCTTGATGAATTTAAAAATCCCCACTTTTTGCCAAAAGTTTCAAAGATGCATTTGTCTTGAAGTTATATTGGTTAGTTTTCTTCAATACTTGCAATTAATTGGATAGATGAAAGTATACTTATGTTCAATTTTATGTTTTCAAACCTCCTCTCTTTCTACCAAAGGTTTTGAAATTGCATTTATCCATCTTGCTAATTTTGGTTATTTCTTGCCCTAGCATTTTTTTACTATAAAACTCTTGTGCATAGAAAGTGGGTGACACTTAATTTGGTTGGTGTTAGTTTTCTTTCTTTATTGAGTCTTAGGAAATTTCTTCATATATTTTATAAAACGTGCCAAATTTATCCTTCGTGGTTTATTCGATGTATTTTTTTTTCTATATTTTCTTGTTTGCTATTTTATTTGTCTATAATTTGGAAAACCAAAATATTCTCAAAATTTAACCAACCGAGTGTAAGTATATGTTGGCTATATTTTCATTATGTAGGTCAATGTGAGGACAAACATCATGTTGAAAGAATATCATGACAATATGACATTAGACATTCGACATTATATCTAGTCTCGCGAGTGTGGCAAATCCCACTGCTATTTCCTTGAATGACCACAAACAATCTTACATACGACACATGATCGAGTATGTATGTACAGATTTATCCACTTCTATTTCATGACCGTATAACATATTATTACAACTTACGATATTATATACAGTACATACGACAGGCCATAGAACATAAATAACACCATGTCAAGGAGACGCATGATCTTGCTTACTTGCCTGGCGCACTCTTCCTCAACAGCCTCCGCCGCCACCGCCGCCACCCCCACAGCCTCCACCACCACCGCCTCCGCCCCCACAGCCTCCGCCTCCTGCTCCACCCCCGCCCCAGTGGCGGCGGCGACGTTTAGGCACCCCGTCGGCGCAGCCGAACACGGCGATGGCCATGATCGCGATCGCTGCCACAAACACGAAAACCATACCCACGCTGGTGCTGGGTACGTGCTGCAGGGAACCGGCGGCCATCCCTCTGGCCACAGCGAGGTCCAACACCCTCACCATTGTATTAGCTGCTCGATATTCTTGTTCGTGAGCTAGGATCGGACGGGGTGATCAGCTAGTATTTGAAGGCCCGAAAGCTGTACGTACATGAACTAATCAGGCAGAAATGTCAACTGGATTATTGTTCCTTCGCGCTCACGGAACCGGACAAGTCTTCGGGTATTGTCTTTTCTATACTAAATTGCGTCCCTGTAAGATATACTTCCGCGTACGTGCATATTATGCGTCGACCATTTCGTTATCTTATCTTGGCATCAGTTTGAATTGATCGATTGACTGTGCTTACTATTGTGTAGAGGATGGATAGGTTGATGTGTATGTCTATGGATCGGAGAGATTGTTGTAAATCATGGTCACTGTTTTTCTGTCATTTTTGGCTTGCATATTGCAGAAACGTTCCGTACAAGGTACAACAACAAATTTTTGACTGCGATACCAACGTCAGTCATTGAAACATGCAGTTTTTGACGACCCACGTTCGACCTTTTTTTGTAAGGAGAACGTACAGAGTTATTACAGCAAAAAAGCTAGCTGCAAAATAAGTAGTGGTTGGAAGTTTCTTAAACGCGTTAACGATTTAATTAGTCAGCTGGCACGGCATCTTCGTTGTGTCCAAATAGCATTTTCCCATCGACGTGCTGGGAAAATCAAATTTAATTTCCTTGGAAGGCGTCTGATCGTCTGATTCTGAATGTATAGGATATTGATGAGGTTCGGCGCCCAGCGCTAAATACAGGCCAACCCATTATGTACTAGAGTACTCCCTCCGTTCCTAAATATAAGATATAAGATGTTTTAGACTTTATCCACATACACATGTAGATAAATGTATCTAACATATATGTTCACTCATTTGTGTATGTATCTAGACAACATGTGTAACATCTAAAACATCTTATATTTAGAAACGGATGGAGCAGAAAATAACCTTTGTACACAACAGTACGTTGAACAAAATGAACACGTGTACACAACGACCATTATGATGCTACGTACAACAACAAGACATTTTTTTTTTTACTATTCTAGTAACATGAAATTTGTGGCGAACAATAGGTCATAGTGTTGTATTATTTCTTAGATCATCGGGGGCTCACCCCGGGTTTCATTGATAAGGCTGAACCGACCGGCCCTGGCATGGTTTTGACATGCTGTTCACTTATGACAAGATTGTGTTTGCTGCATACCAAGATGGTCCTTGGCAGCTGATCGAACCTCTGCTCTTTTCTGGGTGGACAGTATGTGGTCTGTGTTGAAATATACGTGGTGAAAAATTCAAAAAGATGGCTGGATACCTGGATGGGTAGTGCATGAGCCCCTAAGCTTTTTGTTGGAGTGAGTTGTAAATAGGTAACTTGTAGGGTCCGGCGCATTCAGAAGAGGTGGACGGTGCGGGAAGCAATCCTAGACAGCCATTGGATTGCAGATATGCAAGGCGCATTTAGCAACCTCCCCCTGTGGCAATACATCCAGTGTGGAGAAGGGTCCGTGGGGTGCAGCTCCGCAACACCCCGGACAAGTTGCTTTGGTGATGACGACAGACAATGTCTACACGTCCGCCTCTTGCTATCGAGCTATGTTCCAAGGATCGGTGGAGTCGGCTTCGTGGAAGCTGATCTGGAAGCCCTGCCCCCCCCCCCCCCCCCCCCCCCCCCCCCCAACCCGTTCTTCCTTTGGCTCGTCTTCTAGAACCGTTGTTGTTGGACGGCGAACAGACTCGCCCGGCGAGGGCTACAACATCAGCCTTGTTGCGTACTCTGCGATCAGTCGATGGAGACAATGGAGCATATCCTTGTCGCCTGCCCTTATTCGCGGATTACTTGGCACAAGGTCCTGTCCTGGATTCGCTCCACCGCCAGTACCCCGTCCCCAAAGTATCGCTTCCGGATTGTTGGCAGGAGGTCATCCAGGCGTCCCCGACGGCTCGTAACGGTACCTCTCCAGTGATCATGCTCACGGCGTGGTGGCTTTGAAAGACACGCATCACAGCCATTTTGGACAGTACACGCATGACCTTGTCGGTTTGGTCGACACGATAAAGACGGAATCTAGGTCGTGGTTGTAGTAGGTGCTTTGTGTTTTGTAATATGCAAATTATATTTTGTTACTAAATATGTTTTCACTATCTTTTCTAGAATTATTTCTCAGTCGATGAAAAGTGTGCATCTTTAAAGCACGGATGATTTTCTGACACTGCATTTTTGTGTGTTTCTCGACTGAACGCAAAAAATAAATCCAGTCGACTAGGGGGCAGTTCTACCTTATTATACTAAAACATCACCTCACAACATAATTTCTTTCTAATTATAATATTTGCGTGCATATATTTGTTACAGATGCTCAATGTGTCGCTAGCTCGGACAATCATAACAAGCAGAAATGTTTCAACACAATAAACGAGTACAATGCTAGAGAGAATACGACTGAAATTTCCGAATTCACAATATCACGGTGTTGTGATAGTGCTTTTTTATTTTTTTTGATGGTGCTGTAATAGTACAGTATTACACAAGGTACGGTCGGCTGCAACCCACTGCATGGCCAGCCGCATGATGGAGCTTCCTTAACACTTTAACAGCCTCCGCCAGTAAGGACAGGACCAACCCAGACGCTGCGGTGGCGTTTCTTCGGCTTGGGCTTATCATCCGCCCCGTCGGCGCAGCTGAACACGGCGACGGCCACGATCGCGATGACAGCCACGAAGACGAATGCTAGACCGACAACATGGCCTGGCGCATAATGCTCGGCGAAGCCCTTGGCCGCGGCAAGATCCAGCATTCTAACCATTGTTGAGAATTGAGAGCTTGTATAGGTAACTAGCTTAAGCTTGTTTCTGAGCTATGAAGGGCTGGTGGTGAACCAGTATATAAAGGCTTGGGAGGAAGAAGGAATGTCAACTGCTACGTGGCTCTGATCTTATTCGTACATGAATGCCGCAGCAGTAGCAAATACGTGCGCTTGGCATAATAATACTTAGCATTTTACAACTGGTTAGCTAATTGGCCTTTGCTTCTGAACGATTATTGGCTAATTTTTTTTTAATAATACATTTTTTAATCAAATTCGAAAAATATTACGCAAATCTACGAAATTGCAAAAATAATACGGCCTCGGCCTGGGCTAAGCCGAAAGGCCCCTGTCGGCCTGGGCTGGGCCGATTAGCCCTTATCGGCCTTGGCTAAGCCGACTAGGTGGCAGGGCGGGCCAGCCTGCGCCGACAGCCTGCGTGGCCACAAGTCGGCCACGTCGAAGCCGACAGGCATTTCGGCTTTGCCCAGGCGATTAGTCCAGGACAAAGCAGCCAGGGCTTTCTTCTTCCTCCCTCCGTCCTCTCTCCTGTTCTTCTCCAAAACGAAAAGCTCCGCGATTTTTTTCCTCCCAGCGTGATTTGTCCAACCAGCCATCAAATCTGTAGCCTAGAGATGTTAGAGAGTTAAGGCAACTCGGATCTACAAATGGGTTAGGTTTTGGTGTGATTTCGTGGTGTTTGGTTGGAGCAATGGTGGAGTTTGGGTGGAGGTTCGTGGGCTGAGCAAGGCGTGGTGGTGGTGCTGCGGTGGTGCATCTGCTGCTCCGGCCGTGGTGGTGGTGGCGGTGGTACTCCGTTGAATCGGCACGCTTCAAGGGTATGATTTTTTGGCTAATTAGGGTTTACAGTAATTACGCATGCATTATTGTTAAATATATAGTTGTTCCGGTAGTAATAATTAAGTATATAGTTGTTCCGGTTATAACAGTAATTTGGTGTCACATTTTTAGGTTGTCGAGATGAGTAATTTAGTGAAATGTTTGTTTTACTACGGTCCTGGCACAGTTGTAGTAAATGAGTTGGGAGCTGATTTGGGTCAGTTTCGATGGTCAGAGTTGGAACTGAGCGACCCACAAACATGGTCAATAAGTCAGCTGAAAGATTGGTTGGCAGCATGTTTAGGGCTTAATCCTGAAACAGACACCGTCGGTGTGCATGCACTGTGGACGAAGTCAAGGTCACCGGTGTTTTTTTATTTGAGGCCGATAGATCGGACCTCTCAGATGGTGCGATGGTTGCAAGGCTGCGAAAGCAGGGGATGTACCCCTATCGCGTTACTGATACCTGTCGCGAAGGAGGTGATTCCGCCTGAAGGCGAGGGAGGTCACGATCCTGGACAGAGTAGTCAGGAGATGCATTTATCTGGTCATGATTATAATCAGGAAGATGTTGGAGGTGGTGGTTATGAATCTGGCCAAAACAGTGAGGCAGAAGTAGCAGATGATGAGGGTGTTGAGGCAGATGCCGATGAGGAATTCCAACAAATGATGGAAGAGGAAGATGAAGATGGTGATAGTGCTTATGGTGATGATTCCGACGAGTCGGATGACGAACATGTCGTGCCCAATCCTGCGTCATGGAGTCATGACTTCACTTCGTCAATGACAGTGAACGATGGTCATGATTCTGCCTGGGAATACCATCAGAACCAGGTTGCTGTGGGTGCTCTATATCCCGACAAGCAACATTTGCAAGACGCAATCATTAAGTGGGCAATGTCGACATGCAAGACATTCAGAACCAAGGTGTCAAGTAAAAAATATCTGACAATGGAATGTGAGGTTGCAGGCTGTCCTGGAAGGGTGCACGGTTATCGTCCTCAGTTCGCCATAAACTGGAAAGTGAGCGACGTAGTACAGCACACATGTAGAATTGACTGTATTCCTCAAGATCATCGTAACATTTCGTCGACGCTTATAGCTCGGTTGCTGTACTCAGAAATAGTACAGGGCAAAGCTATGGAAGCGAAGGCTATTCAGCATAAGGTGTTCACCAGGTTCAAGTACAAAATATCTTATGGCAAAGCTTGGAGGGCTAAGCAGATGGCACTTGAGAACAGATTCGGATCGTTTCTAGACTCATATGACTCAGTTGTTCGGCTCCTCCACACATTGCAGGCCCGTAATCCAGGCACATATGTTGACATCAAACACTTTTGGATGGCAGAGTTTCCAAACGTAAAGGTGTTGCATCGTGTGTTCTTCTCTTTCGGTGTATGCATAGAAGCTTTCACTCACTGTCGACCAGTGATCTGTGTTGATGGTACTTTTCTTACTGGCAAGTATAGGGGACAGATCTTGACCGCCATTGGTCAGGACGGCAACAATCAGATCGTGCCACTTGCATTTGCTTTTGTGGAGAGCGAGAACACTGAAAGTTGGACTTGGTTCTTCAGGCAGCTTAAAATAGCAGTAGTGAAAGATAAGCCGAACGTGTGCATCCTTCATGACCGCCATGCTGGTATACTGAACGCCGTGAAGGCACTCACAAACCCTGTGGCTGCGGAAGAAACGCCATGGCTAGACCTGCAGAGTCGTTGGTGCATGCGCCATTTGGGGGCCAATTTTTTCTCACAGTTCCGAGATAAGGCTTTGATGAATCTATTCAAAAAACTATGCAAGCAGAACCAATTCTGGAAATACACTTTCATACGTGGTAAGCTTGATGAGTTTACTAACCGGCATGTTAGGCAGAGGAGAGCTGCACGAAATGTTGCAGTAGCAGCACATGTGCAACTTGTGGCGCAACAGCTAGCAACCGGACCTCCACCCGCTGAGGATGTACCTGTTGGGCTTTGTGACTTGCCAGGATTTGATCCGCCTGGTGTTAGGAGAAAGACTGGGAGGTTGATTAAAAACTTTCAGCAGTGGATAGAGCACGAGCCTCTTGAGAGGTGGTCTTTGCTGCACGACACTTATGGAGCCAGGTACGGTGTTATGACTACCAACCTGGCTGAAACTTACAACTTTGTTCTGAGAGGAAATAGGGCCTTGCCACTTACAGCCATTGTGGAGGGTATTTTTGAGGGCACAGTCAAGTATTTCAGAGAAAGACGCCAGAAAGCTCACTTGCATATCGTAAACAACCCGAACACACCTTACTGTGTGAGAAGATTATGGAGTACATGGATAGGAAGATGGCAAAAGCTCGGAATCACACTGTGCAGGCCATAGGAAATCAAGAAAGGGTTCGAGGTACGCTT